>VBSM01000568.1:17871459-17891765 GCA_008086735.1 Cheirogaleus medius | reverse complement strand
AGCCCTTTTTCCATATCTTGTGTTGCTTCACTTTGGATAACGGGCTTGAGCTCATTGAAACAATTTTAACTAATAATTTTCAAAAAAGGTCTGGTTTCTTAGATCAAATATGCTATTTATGTACATGCAAAAATAATGAGTTAATACTCTATGAATTTCAGATGACCTCTATTTTAATATGCTAAAAGAAGCATGATCTTGTATAAGTTTAGTGGTTTTGAATTTTTAAAATGCATTTCTATACTTTCATTTGGTTAATCTTGGATAATTTAGACAAGATTTAAGTGCACGTTGGGAGGTACGTTAATTCCCCAATTGTGTCTTTAGTAAATGTGGATTTTGTTTTTCCTCTGTAAGATTGAAAATATCACTTTCATTATAATATTGCCCTCAAAGCTGTGGTGCCCAATGTTACTGATTTGTCCTTTCAGGAATCAAATTGGTTATTTTGGCTAGTTAAGCCATGAATGGAGATGTTATTAAAAAGTTAATCAGACATGGACAACTTAAATTACATTAATTGGTTATTTCAATGACTACCATGACAAAGTCAGACTAATCCATTATAGGGTTCTCTGTCCTAATAACCAAATTGTGTAATGATGTAAATACCATGACCACCATCTTTAAATTTCTCAATATAATATGAAGTAAAAAATTAATTTTATTTAATGATTAGTTATTGCAAAGTAACTGCATGTTGTATATTTTCAGTGAAGTGTTGGTGATTACTTACTAGCACTCTTATATTTAATTATATGGAACAATAGTCTTCTTTAGTACAATGTTTGATGTTTTAAAAATAGACTTGCATATAAGAGATATTTCCAGTAATAGTCATGCAGAATCATTGTCTGAATTGTCTGTGTGTTCCATAATATTTAGAGAATAGTAAAAGATAAATCCATTTTCCATTTTTTAAACTCAAATGAAGCTAGAATACAAAACAAAACCAAACAATTAAAGTGACAATAATGAAGCCTTCACTCAAATAAAAAATGGTTACCATAGTAACTTGAAATTGGAGCATTACAACAAAAGTGGAATAAAAAGATAATTTCAAATGCTATATTAATCTTTTGAAGTATGAAAAAAAGAGTTGCTGTTTGATATTTGGAAGAGACTAAGTTGCTGTTGAACCTTCTAAGATGACTTTGTCTCCTCTCTTGTATATAAATGTGGAAGCCTCTGCAGGCATTAACTAAAAAAAGAAGGGAACTGTTAGTTTTGTTTGTACTAATCTCCCTAAGACTGATGACAATCACTTTATTCAAGCAATTTATGGGAATGGAGGGCAGATTGAATGAAGCAGTACTTTTATAAATGACTTAAGGGATCGAATTTTGGTGTTTGTTTTTCGCTTTCTCCATCACCAAGATAGAAGTGCAAACACACGCAGACATAATATAAGACATTTTACTGAAGAGAGAAGGAGGGGAAAATACAGAGTTTGGGTTGAGTATGGAACTACACATTCAGTAGTTCCCATACTAAAACCACTGGGGTTGTATTGTATCGAGGTCACTAAAATTCATGCTAGTGGTACAGTCATTGCCAAAAAGTGGTTGATGTCAGCACATTTTCTTGAGTCTGGAAACTGGAGATACAGGTTTTTAGTTAGAAAGAGGGTGACAGAGAAGCTAAGAATAGATAACTGTGATGAAGAGAGAAACCTTAAAAATCAGTGCCTCTATGAAGTCCCATAAACAGAGGCAAATCACTCTCTTCTTTATGCACATACAATCTTCTTCCCTCCCTCCCTTCTTCCTTTCTTTCTTCTTTCCTCCACTTCATCCTTTCTTTCCCTCACTTCATGCTTCCCTTCCTCTCTCCCCTCCTTCCTCCTTTTCCTTCCACTTCCATGTGCCAGGCACTGTGCTGGCTATGGGGGTATACAAGTGAACAATACTGATATAGTCCTGCCTTCACAGAGTTTGCAGTCTAGTGGAGATAGACAATAAACAGTTACACAGATAATTAATTATAATGGACATTAGGGTTAAAATTGAAGAGTAAAGGGTGCATTGAGAGTAGACAATAGGAAGAAAAACTAATCTGAGAGGTCAGGGAAGGTTTTTCTGAGGATATGATATTTACATTGATTACTGTAGGGTGAGTAGGACTTAGCCTGCCTATGAATGCAGGGAAGAACACTGCAGGAAAAAGAAATAATAAGTGCAAGGGCCCTAAGGTGAAAAGGAGCTTAAAAGCATTTGAGGTAACAGAAGGCCACTGAGGCAGGAAAATGGTGACCCAGATGAGATTACAGGGGTAAACAAGGGTCTTAGAGAGTGTGGTATGGCACTTGGACACTTTTATTGTATTTATCCCATTCTACTGCAATTATTTGCATACATAATCACAGAGACTTTTTCTCCTTTTCATTTGTGTATCCTTCATATCTAGTATAGTGCTGGATACACAGTAAGTGCCCAAGAAATGCTTGTTGAATTAATGAAGTAAAGAAAAAATGACTCCTTTACAATTGAAAGATCATGATCATTACAGAAAATAGGGGTAGGCTTGTATATGACTATTATCTCTCTTATCATGTCTTATCATAAATAAGCCATGTTTATTTAAATAATAAGCAGCTTTTCTACAAGCAGAGACTAGAAATGTCTAGTTAGTTAAACAGTGAATTGCTGAACGGTACTAAATCCAATTTTTCTAGAAAAACACATTTTCGCTTGTGTAGTTAAAATTTATACCACAGGAAAAACCTGAAAGTCAAGGGGACTGAGGGAACTTTTGAAACTGAAACAAATAAAACATAATGATTCCTACTTCTGAAAGCCACATAGAGACAAAAAAAGATGTGTAGGCTGTTAAGAAATTAAGACTGTAAGATATTTAGATATTTTAATTTCTTCAAACTTTGTTCCAATTGTATTATTTTTTTAATATGACAATTGGAAATATACATCGTTAGGTATTTCAATAAAATATGAAAAAATTACAATTGACATAATTAACCATCCCAGGGTTACTATACAAAAATCAATATACTATTGTCTAACAAATAGCATCTTTGCTTTAATTGCAGCTAAACTGTCCAGTATAAAGAAAACACTTTAGCAGTGCTAGCCTTGCAAAGCCATATATACAGAGCAATCTTGGACCCGCCTCTCAATTCCTATAACTGTTACTGTCTGTTATACTCCTTTGGCACAGGGGTGCCATCATATGTTGAGCATTTTGTGTGTATATAGCTCACTCATTAACTAGACCATAGGTCTTTTTAGGGAAGGACTTTAGACTTTACATCTCTAACAATTCTTTGTGTAGGTGGTGCTAATTTAGAATTTTAATGCAAGGTGCATAACATGCAGATTTTGGGTAATTTTATTGCTTGTAATGCCTGACAATAGTGAAAGAGTGTCTGAGTAATATTACTCTGTGAATCTAAGTAAAGTTTAAAATTAAAGCTACTAAAGATGAAATATTAGTGACTATTTTAGCTTTGGCATAAAGCTATTTTGGCGTTTAATATTGACAACAATGTGGTTTTGATAATCTCACAATGAAAAGGCTAAATATAATGCACATGCCTTCATGTATAAGTATTCTTAAAGTTCTTGTGTCTGTTACCAAGGTTTTTGTTTATAATCTTTGCAATACTGACATTGTCAAATTGCACTGGAAGAGAAAAGCCATGGAAACGTTTTCATTTGAATCTTTTCACTGAATTTTAGAATTACTTTTTTTGACTCAGGTTTTCAAAGAAATCACATTTGGTACTGTATTCAGTGCTTGTTCTAGTTTATTTAACCACACTAACACAAAGTCATCTTATTTTTCGATATAAAGTGAATTCTACTTTGTATAATTCCTGATGAATTTGTTCAGCCACTTGAGACAATGTGAAAGAAACAGACACTGTAAAGTGACAAAATAATTTAAATTAGAATCACAATGTTCAGTTGCAGGCTTTATCATGACATTTAGATGCTAAACTATGTGATCTATTAACGATTACCCGTTAACACCCTTACCACCATTTTCTTTTGTCTCTCCTTATGCAAATGGAGTGTCATGAGTATAAATGCTGTCTGAATCTCAAAGAATTATAGAGATAACTTTCTGCCCTCCTTGTATGTCAAATTACTAGACAACTGGATTAACAAAAGAAACATTTATGACCTGCTGACCTGATTTTTGGCATTCCTTCAGCCTTCTAAATCTTACAGGGCTATTTAGCTTCTCTAAATTTACATGACAAAGCAGATGTTGTGTGTTGTGCCTTGGAGGTTGGTAATAGCTTTGCAATTCTCCCTTGCGCTTTATGTGTGTGTGTGGTGGGAGCTTAGATGACATCTTTGGCTCCTTTCAATTTTTAATATTTTAATAATTTCAACAGTTATGAGAAATAGTTGAGCTGCTCTCAGGGGCAACTGTGGTCAAATGGCAGCATCCCCACTACGAATGTACATGTGTAGCTGCACAGAATGAAGAACACTTAGTTCATGCAGACTAGTTCTCATGAATAGGCGTAGTGAGCGTGTGTCTTTGTACATTCCTTCTGCTCTAATCTGAAATGTCCTTGAAGCTCTCTCTCCTTCAAGGAATGGGTCAAAGGTCATGTAAGGTCTTCTACTGTAAGATCATTTTCAGTTGCTCCAGGATTATGGACTTTGTCCATGTTTCCCATTTCTCTGGACCTCACTAGCCTTTGGATATCACATAAATAATAATACCTCAAATAACTGGTTCATGCCCCCATCTGCTTGACATATGACTACAGGTTTCTTCAAAGCTCCTTCCCCCAAGTATTTCTGGAAAGTTCCAAGGGATCTCTCATGTGTATTTCTAAACAAGTCACCTTCCACTGAGTGCAACAGCACCCCCACCATACTACCTGATGCTTTTCCTTATTCTTATTTGTTCTCTAGTATTACCCTTTGTTGATAGGGGAACCCATGGGATGATGCTTGTACTCCCAAGGACCTTAGAGTTTAGGACTTAAACATGAGTCAAGTTGAGGTTGGGCTCAGAAGACATTACAAATGACAGCCACCATGCTCTACCCAAAATCACTGCACCCCTTAGAGAACTAAGATTGCACTCTTGGATCCTTCTTCTCTGGGAAAAAGTGATTCCAAGAGGCTCCTTAGTACTCATACACTTGGACGTTAATTGGGTTTATTTGACCAGTGTGCTAGACATGTCTATGCTTGTCTGAATCACGCACAGACTCAAATTGGGACTCTCGTAATTTTATTTTCAAATGACAAGCTGCATCTGTAAGATGCTTTGATGTAAGACTTGGCAGGTATCCAATGAAAGAGAGAAATTTATTTTTGCAAGGAGATCATCTAGTAATTTGTGTCCTCAGTTATCTTGTTGTTTCTCTTAGTTTGCACACACTGATTCCCCCATCCCAACTTCATCCCACTGCTTGTACTAACTCAGTCCATGGCAACTCTCAGAAATCTTCCCATACAAACCTTGATTATTATCCTCTGTGCCCCTGGCTCCTGGATGATATAGGGACCCTGAATGCCTTTTTCTCAATCTACCTATCCAGCTTCTATCTTACTGGATACAACCAATATAGCACTTATCCTACTGTATTGTAATTATTCAATACTGTCAACTCTGTCTTAAGTGCAAATAATTTCAGTGATGGGTATTGCTAGGTGCTCTTTTCATGAGCAATTTTCCTGGCTCTATATTCAGCTTCTCTGCTCTCCTTTATTAGGACGGTAGGCACAGACAGGCTGACAAATACTGTCAGAGAAATCGCTATCGAATATGGTGATGAAAAAATCTGTTTTGCTTGAGAGATATTAAAGAAATAAAGAATCTATATGAACCTCATTTTTATATTTTTCTAAGATATTATATCTTTTTTCTTTTATAGCTTTATTGAAATAAAATTCACATATCATACATTTCACCCTTTTAAAGTGTATATGTTAATATTTTTTAGTGTATTTACAGATATGTGCAATCATTATTATAGCCAATTTTCTAACATTTTCACTATCACAAACCCCTTGCCCCATATGCTTTTAGCTATCTATCACCTTCATCCCCCAAACCTCCCCAGCCCTAAGCAACCACTAATTTACTATCTAAATAGGTTTGCCTATTCTGGACATTTCATATAATTATATATGTTATCTTTTATGCCTATCTTCTTTCACTTAGTTTAATGTTTTTAAGGTTCATCTATGTAGTAGCATGCATCATTCCTTTCAATGACTAAATGATATTTCATTGTATAGTTATCCCACAATTTATTTATTCATTTACCTATTGATGGACATTTGGGCTGTTTCTACTTTTTGGCTATTGTGAACAATGCTGCAATGAGAATGAGTGTATATGTACTTGAGTACCTGTTTTTAATCTTTTGGGTATATACCTAAGAGTAGATTTGTGGGATCATAAGGTAATTTTATGTTTAACTTTTTGACAAACCCTCAAACTGTTTTCTGTAGTGGCTGAACCATTTTCCATTCCTACCAGCAGTGTCTGAGTATTCGAATTTTTCCACATTCTCACTAACACTTGTTGTTTTCTATTTTTTTCAATTATAGCCATCCTAGTGGTAATAAACTAGTAGTTCATTGCGTTTTTGATTTGTATTTCTCTAACATCTAATGCTATTGAAGATCTTTTCATGTGCTTCTTGGTCATTTGTATATCTTCTTTAGAGAGATATATATTTAAGTCATTTGCTCATCATCAACAGATACTCGATCGGAGTATCTGTCTTTTTGTTGTCGAGTTGTAAGAGTTTTTTATATATTCTGGATACTAGACCTTTATCAGATATATGATTTGCAAATATTGTCTTCCCTTCTGGAGGTCATTTTGTCACTTTCATCATGTCTTTTCATTCAGAAAAGTTTTTTTTTTAATTTTGATGAAGTCTAACATCCATTTTTTCTTTTCTTGTTCATGTTTTGAGTGTCATATCTAAGAATCCATTGCTAAATCCAAGGTTATTAAGATTTACCCTTATGTTTTCTTCTAAGAGTTCTATGATTTTGGTTCTTATATTTAGGTTGCTGATCCATTTTGAATTAATTTTTGTATATGGTATGAGGTAGGGATCCAATTTTATTCTTTGCATGTGGATATCTCTAAACTATTTGTTTAAAAGATGATTTTCCCCATTGAATGGTCTTGGCTCCCTTGTTAAAAATCAGTTGATCATAGACACATGAGTTTATTTCTGGACTCTAAATTCCATTTCAGTGATCTATATGTCTATCTTTAGGCTACTACCACAATGTTGTTGAAGGAGCTCAGGAAATTTCACCCCAAAAATGACTCCTTGGTATAAAGAGTATTTTGAATTAAAAGCCTTTAGAAAGGAACAGGTCCTTGAAAGGGGCTTTCCCTCTATCTTCATCAACCAGATGGACCCATCACAAAGAACAATTTATTTCCCTTCTCCTCCCCATTATCTCAATATATTGCAGGAAAAGAAGATAAAGAATGCAACCAAACCTGGTCCAAATCATTTTAAATATAATACCTCTCTCTCAGGTTAATTTACAAATCAATATGTTTCCCCCATCCATTCATTATCCCAAGTATCTATTCATCCTCCTTATTGCTCCTAAACAGAATTACCTATATTCCTCATCTTTCCCTCCCTTCTAAAAGGAGGGTGTATAAATTTCTGGACCCCACTTGGATATTGGGTAAACAGTCTATGATTCTCCCTGTACACACAGTAAATAAACCTCTTTCTCTTATTAATCTGCCTTCATCCTGAGTTGATCTTTCAGCGAACTTTCTGGGGAAAGGGGAAGTTGCCCTTCACCCACACATTGTGATTAATGTTATTTTGTAGTAAGTTTTAAAATCAGGAATTGTGAGTCCTCCAACTTTTGTTCTGTTTCGAGAATGTTTTGGCTATTCTTAGTCCCTTGCAATTCCATACAAATTTTATAATAAGCTTGTGAATTTCTACAAAGAAGTCAGCTAGAGTTCTGATAGGGATTATGTTGATGCTTAGATCAATTTGGGGAGTATTGCATCTTAACAATATTAAGTCTTCTGATCCATGAACAAGGAATGTTTTTCCATTTATTTACATCTTCCTTAGTTTCTTCCAAAAATATTTTGTCTATTTCAGAGGGCAAGTTTTGAACTTATTTTGTTAAATTTATTCCTAAGTATTTTATTCTTTTTGATGCTATTGTATATTCTTTTATTCATTTTGTTTCAGATTGTTCATTGCAAATGTATAGAAACACAATTGACTTTTGTATATCAATACTGTATCCTGCAGCCTTGTTGACCTTGTTTATTAGCTTTTTTCCACCTTAATAATGTCTTGGTATTACTTGTTTATTAGTTTTAATAGTTTTTTAATGGACACCTTAGGATTTTGTATACACAAGATCATGTCATGTATGAATAAAGATAGTTTTCAATCCTTCTTCCTTTTCAATATGAATGCTTTTCATTTCTTTTTCTTGTTTCACTGCCCCGGCTAGAACCTCCAGTATAATGTTTCGAACAAGTGGCAAGAGTGGAATCCTTTTCTTGCTCCTGATCTTAGGGAGAAAGCAGACAGTCTTTCTCCATTAAGTATGACAGTAGCTGTGAGTTTTTCATAGATGTCCTTTATCATTTTAAGGAAGTACCTTTCTATTCCTAGTAAGAAATTATATCTTTTGAAACAAAACATCTGCAGTTAAATTTAGGCATTAAAACTTACTATTTCTCCATTACTAAAGGACTTCATTTTTCTGGCTAATATTTCAGAGCATAGGAATCCCCTAATCTTTAAAAAAAATTGTTTTTTCTAACCTTTAGCCTGTAGCTAAACTCTGCTCAAATTCATTTTTCTGTCCCCAAATCTCTCAAACCCCTCCCTATGTTACCTACTGGTTTTATTAAAATGTATTTAAATGTGAAGTGTTAAAATTAGATATTGCAGTGAGTAGGGATTTTAAATACTAAGTGACTTTCTTTAGCATTCCCAAACTATAAAATAGATTAGAATGGAACCAACATTCTTGCTGCAATATGTCCCTAAAATAGAAGCAAGGAGAAGCTAATCTTTATTCCTGGGTCTTTTCCCTTTCTCTTTCACCTTGAATTGTGTTATGTACCTTGTGTCCAAGGTCTCTGGTGCCACACCTTTGGTAATGCCTGTCCCTGCTTCTGACTCAACTTTCTTGATACAAGCAGTTTCTTTATCTAGCCTGATGCAGCAGTAATGGAAAGGAAACCTTTCTAAATACGGTGTGTGGAAATTAGAAGAATTACTGCTCAGCAACTTTAATAATTTAAGATTCCTCTTCCAGAATTAAATCATGGGAAACATTTCAAAGCTAGGTAGATTTCATGCAGTCTGAGGGTTGTTTAGCATTGTTCCAGTACTTGGAGAAGTACAGTGCTCATGGACCAGTAAGGAAAAAAAAAAAAACACGGGACTTTGAGGGGTTAATTATCTCTGGTTCTACACAAGAAGAGACTCAGCTCAAAAAACAAAATCAGACTTTTTTTTGCCACAGGCAGAAGTGGAAGCATGGATGTTTTGAATACCAAGGAATACTCAAGAATTATGATGAATGTATCAGGAATGCTTTTAGTTGCAAATAACAGAAAACCTGATTAAGAGTGGATTAAGCAAATAAGGATTTATTTTTCTCACATAAGTGATTCTCAAAGTGTGGTCCATGGACCCCAGTGGGTCCCTGAAAGCCTTTTAACAATAATTATAAGAGGTTATTTGCCTTTTTACTGACATTACTTTTTGTGCTGACATTTGTATCTATAATGCTAAAGCAATGAAGGCTAAAACGTTGGCATCAAAGGGATGGCACCACACTGTGCTAGCAGTAGTCATTGTATTCTTCACTGCTATGTATTTGTAAAAAAAAAAAAAAAAAAAAAAGCCAGTTCCACTTTAGAATGTTCTTGAAGAAGCAGTAAAAAACTATTAATATTATTAAACCTCAACCCTTGAGTACACATATTCTCAATATTCTGTGGGCGAATATGGGGTGTTTTAATAAAGTACTTATGCTGTACACTGGAGTTTAATGTCTTTTCTCAAGAAAAGAATTTGCACAACTGAGAAGTGAGCTGAACTGGCTGTTTTTCTCATGAAACATCATTTTTACTTTCAAGAATGACTTACAGGCAAACTGTGGTGATACAGACTTGGGTATTTGGCAGATTTTTTTTTTTGAAAATGAACAAAGCGAGCCTGTCATTTTAAGGAAAAAAACTTAAAGTATTTGTTGACAATAATTACATAATAACATTCATGCTTTCTTTCTTTTTTAAATTATTATCGTTATATTTTTTTAGAGATTAGGTCTCACTCTGTTGCCCAGGCTAAAGGCTGGTGTGCAGTGGATATTCACTGGCATGATCATAACTCACTGCAACCTTGAAGTCCTTGAACTCTTGGGTTCAAGCAATCTTCCCACCTCAGCCTCCCTAGTAGCTGGGATTGCAGGTGTAAGCCACCACATGCAATTACATTCAAGCTTTCAAGTGACAATTTGAGTTCTGGAAAACTTACATCTGCCACTATGAGCTTGTCAGCTTCCCAACTTACAGACTTTTCTGAAGAGATCAATGGTGTTATTAACAAAGGTGATTTTTTGATATTTTATTATGAAATGTGTCATCAATTGGAAGTCCTGCATAAGTCAGTATTTTCCAAATGATAAATGAATGCATCATGGTACAAAATCATGAGTTGGTAGAAGACCCATTCAAAACGCAAGATTGACAAATAGATTTTAATATAATAAAGTATGAAAATCTCATTGACATGATTTCAGATTCCATATTGCAACCAACCTTTTTGAAAAACTAATGCTTGTTGAATTTCAGTGTAGTATCAAAAAGAAATATCTGCAATTATCTGGAAAGGCCTTAGCATACTCTTTTTTTCAAACTAAATACCTGTGTAAGGCTAGACTTTCTTCATATAATTGAACCAGGACAATATTATCACAACAGATTGAATGCAGAAGATAGGAATCCAGTATCTTCTAGCATGCCAGACACTGAAGAAATTTGCAGAAATGTAAAACATTTCTATTCTTCTCACCAAATTTATTATTTTTTTGGAAAATATAATTTTCTTTAAAACATGTTACTTATGTTAACATGTAATAGATATTATTTCATGTCTAAATAAATTGATAAATAAAAATTTTCAAAAATCTCTCCATTTTTATTTATAATATGGTAAACGTCAATTGATATATTCCATATAAGTAAAAGGTTTGGGGGACCCTTAATAATTTTTTAAAACTTCACTTTGAAATAATTTTCAAAGTAAAAAAGAAGAGTTATGGAAGAGTTAAAGAGATAATAGAATTCCTATATACACTTTATTCAGCTTCTTTTAATGTTAACACCTTACATAACCACAGCACATTCATAAAAGCTAAGAAGTTAACATTCGTGAACAATGGGTATGATTGTAAGGGTTCTGAGACTAAGAAGTTTGAGATAGTTTGAGAAGTTGGTCTCCAGATAAGCAGTTTCTGGTATTGGTTCAGCTGCTCAACAGTGCCTTCAGAGACGCAGACATTGTCTTTTCATTCCTGTTCTATTGGCTTTTTGTCCTCATGATTGTCATCTCATGGTTGTAACATGTCTCAGAGCTCCAAGCTTCTCTTTTTAGTCTAAGACTGGAAGAAGGGGGAAGGGAGACTGTCAGCAAGCCATGCCCTTCTATGCCCTGTCCCTTTTACCAGAAAGCAAAATGTTTTCTAGAAACAGCCCACCACACTCTCTTTTTTATCTTATGGGTCAGAACTTGCTAGGCTATAGGCCCAACCCTAGACAAATCGCTCATGGAAGAAAACAGAATTAAAATGACTAGAACAATTAGTTTATCCCCACTGGGCTGAGTTAGTGGTCTGTCTACCCTGAGATTAAGGGATCTTTGCCTACTTCCTGAAAAAAAGAAACAGGTTCCAGTATTAAGGAAGAAGAATGGAGTGAATGGCTTTTAGGCGGACACTTGATATTTTAACTGTGGAGTTGGAATTTCTATAAGAGATTACAGGAATTAAAAAGTAAATGGGCTACTGAATATATCCTGATTTTACGAGCGTGGAGGGAGTGGTGGCATTATTTGAGATTATATCTAGCCACTTTAAACACCTGGCATACAAATATCAGCACTATGCTGTGAATTGCCATTTACTGGCATGGCCGCTACACATTTCACAAGAATTTATAACAAGAAAGGAACAAATAAAAGAGTAACTCCTGATTCTAATTTATTCCCCATGACAATCATTTCAGGAAATCTCAAAACGTGAATCAAAATGATTTTCATTTGGGGAACTTGCCAGGATTAAAGGGAGAAGGTGAGGTTGAAGAGGAAATTTAGGGCAAGGACCTAGGTGTTTCTCTATTTGCATAAGATGTGGCATGAGCACAAAAGGAGCAGCACATCATAAAGCTGAATGACTCAAAGACATTCCGAGAATAATCTAGAAGGAATGCTGTTCCAGAGAATCACAGTGAAAGAACTCTTGGAGAACAGGATCATTACTAAACCCCACTGTCAATATGCCTGTAATTGTAGTAGTGAAATATGGAAAGATTCTAACACATGTGGATTAATATGCTCTTACTCTGAACACTAAGAGTACACAGAGCCCCAAATATAAAATGCTTTGGACTGTTAGGTAGGAAGACAGTGTTTTAGCATCCCAAACTTATAAAAAGAATATGATCATATATCTAACTAATGAGAGTAACAAAGTATGTATACAAGGAAGAAATTCAAGGGAAAAGCACTTTCTTTGGGTCTATGCCATCTCCTACTGTAGTGACCTGGACACATGTGAGCCTGCACTTCTTTTACCTAAGGCTCAATGTAAGCAGCTTCTTCTATAGCTTCTATTCTTTGGAATCTTCTTACAAAATAGGAGAAATAGTATAGGGCTCCCCTTCCAGCTTAATATATGCAAAAGTGTTAAATGCAGATGTAAATTTTGTGATTGCAAGGAAGTTCCAGGAAAGAAGGATGGGCTTAGTAATGACAGGAAGAGCAAAGAGAGGTTACTTTAACCTTATATGAAATTCTAAAATTGACTAAATAATTTCTTCAGGTTTATGAATGGAATTTGTTATATATCTAGCTTTGCTGGGGTTCTGGCCACCACCATGTGGAGATAAACATTAACTCCATATATTGCCCCTGGTTAACGGGGAGACAGGAAAACGTGATCAAGAAAGCCAATCAATCAATAAACATAAATGATGGCAGCTATGATAGTGTCACAGTTAAAGAGCAGGGAACACTGGGAAACTTAAAGGAGAGTAAGAAGGAATTTGACCAATGGGCATTTTTACCACTTCTATGAGGAGAGAGAGAGACTGAGAAAATGATGTGTTTTCTATCATTACAATGCTATCCATTATTACCTTTAGTTGGGTGTAAATGCAGAAAATACTCAGAAATGTTGATTGATTCCCACTTCAGAAAGGGAGTCTATGAGCAAATACCAACTGTGTTTATTTTCTAGGCTAACAGTACCTTCAGCTCCACAGCCTAAAATTTAGCAGAAATAATATTAGTAAGAATCAGAAACCTATCAACACTTCTTTACATGACTGATAAAAAAGTCTCTACCGTTCCCAATCCCTAGTGACCACTTTGATCACTACACATAGTATACATGTATTGAAATGACACACTGTACCCCATAAATATGTATAATTATTGTATCAATTAAAAGTAATAATTAAAAATATTTTAAAGTCTCAAATTAAAGCATCTTTTTTCTCAGGCACTATTTTCATTAACATATTACTAGACAAGAAAATACATGTGTATTTTTTATGGCCTGGCCAAAGACATACAAATATCTCTAACCAAATCAAAAATTGGGAAATACAGTCTATCAACACTATTTTTTTCTGATTTATTTATGTATTGTGGGCATTCTTCCAAAAAATAAGAATTGAACCACCTTCAGTTATACATTTTAATTCTTTTTATAGAATAAAATAGTATCTAACTGGAGCTGTCCCAGAAATTCTGGGGTGCATTTTTGTCTTACTCATACAATTAACATTTTGATAATTATTTCAACTACATTTCAGGTAGCATCTAGAATCCCTTGTCCCCTTGACCTTACACTCTATCTACTCTGCCAATATATAGTACTGGATAAACCCAAACATCTGTTTGGTTTGCTTGCGCTGAGTTCTGCTACAGAAAGTTGAAGAATAGTGCCAATTGGCTTCACTACAAATTTATGTCATTTAATCTCAATTGGATCTTCAATACTGCTTGGCAATTCTTCATTCATCCCTGTGATGATGCCCCCAACAGCTGTTCAAAATCTTGCAGCCTCTCAATTTCCAAAGAAGGAAACCATAGGAAGGAAACAAAACAACTTCTAGAGTATAATGCAAGAAAACTTCCCTGAAATAGGATTTAAAACTGCATATTAAAAGAGCATACCCCCATACCTGGGGAAATTGACCCAGATCAATGGAGAGATATATTTTAGAAAAATTACTGGACTTTAAAGGGGACGGAGACCTCTTTCAGGTAAAAGAATCAAAATCACTCATAAAGGAGAGGAAATCAGATTATCATTAGACTTTGACAGCAAAACTTCATGCTAGCAGAAAAAGAAGTACCGTATTTAATACAGCCAAGGAAAGAAAATCTGAACCAAAGATCATATCCAGCCTGACTTTCAAATAAAATGCCACAGCCCAATTTATCAACATGTAAGAACTCAGGGAATATTGTTCCCCTGAGGTCTTTCCCATTTTAGAGAATATGTTTCTGACAACTAAAACATCTGGAGAGACATCCTCAACCTCAAACCTGATGGCATTGATCACTACAAGCAATTATCATAGAAAAGAGAGGCAACCAAATATTTTGTACATCCAGACAGAGGAACACACCACCACCTAGGAAAGCAAAAGAAAAAAAAATCAACTAAAATCTGATCAAGGCTGTAGAACCAACTTACCAGTTTACAGGAAATGTAAGACAGAGCAAAATCAAGACTGTGGAAAACTCTAGAAGACAAAAGATACAGTTTCTTCAACAAATAACTCATAAGGTAAAAAGGATGGAGGGGGAACTCGAGATTAAAAAAGACTTAAGAATTATTAGGTGAGGCATAACTAAACTAATGTTTATAAACGAACATTTGGGTGATAAACTTATTAAAGAATGGATTACCATAAAGGTCAGGATAGAGATTACTTTTGAGGAGACGGAGAGAGTTGTGATTAGGATGGCTCTCTGGGGTGGCTGGCAAAATTCTAATGTTTTAACCTTGGTGGTTGTTTCCAAGGGTGTTTGCCTCATAACAATTGCTTAAGCTATACCTTTGTTTTACTCAGTTTTCTATATCTGTTATATTTTATAACGACAAAAAAAGTTTAAGCTGGGCCTGGTGATGTGCACCTGTAGTCCCAGATACTTGGGAGGGAGGCTGAGGTAGAGAGATTGCTTGAGTCCAGGAGTTCGAGCCCACAGTGAGCTATGATCACACCTGTGAATAGCCACTGCACTCCAGCCTGGGCAACATAGTGAGACCTCATCTCTAACCCCCCCCCCCCGCCAAAACCAAAAACAACCTTTTAAATAAAAAACGCTATTATGTTGTTTCATGTTGGTTAACTTTTCATTTTACAGCAGTCAGGCATTAACACCCAGCCTGAATACATGTAATTTTAAAGCAGGACTGGAGAGGGAAGGGCCAGATTGGCCTAATTGTTTAGGAAATAAACAAATAAAACATCTCAAGGATTATTCAATGTTCAGCAGGAAAAAAATCATAAAACACATTCCTCTGCTTTTGTCCACTACAAGTCTCATTGCTTCCATTATTTATTTTATAAATGTGGTTTCCTCCCTGGTAATCAAAATTGTGAATGAAAATTACGGTAAATTTTACAGTCATAGATTGAGCAGCACCTGGTGAAAATTGGCATTTTTCACATAAAATCTGCAATTTCCTCTTTTTAACTCAGATCACAAAGGTACTTTAAATATTTATCAATATTTCTTTAATCTCATACACAATTGTAACCAAAATTAAGTTCTATTATGTTCCCATATACTAAAATAGAAGAAAGACAACAGAGAAGAAAGTAAAATCTACAAGATGCATCACTTGCCATTAGCTTTGTTACTTTATTACTCGTCAAGCTTGTCTTTTATAATACAAGTAATAATTTTATTTTTCAAATTTTGATAATGGACAATTTTAGGCATATACAGAAATAGTTATAGTTGTAAAATGAACCTCCATGTACTCATCATGCAGCCTCAGCAATGATCAACACATGACCAATATTGTTTTATCTGTACATATATCCAATGCCCCTTGTCAATTGATTATTTTGAAGCAAATCCTAGCCATGTTATTTTCATCCCAAAAGATGCTTTCAAGAAAGTACGCAACAGAGAACTCTTTAAGAAATCATACCATGCACATGGATCAGCAGAATCAACATTGTTTAAAATGTCTATACCACCCAAAGTGATCTACAGATTCAGTGTAATCCCTATTAAAATATCAACATCATTTTTCACAGATCTAGAAAAAATAATTCTATGCTTCGTATGGAACCAGAGAAGACCCCTGTATAGCCCAAGCAACCTTAAGCATCAATTTACCAGACTTCAGGCTATACTGCAAGGCTACAGTAATCAAAACATCATTATACTGGCACAAGAACAGGGACATTGACCAGTGGAACAGAACTGAGAACCCAGATATAAAACCATCCTTATATAGCCATCTAATCTTTGACAAAGCAGACAAAAACATACACTGTGGAAAAGAACCATTATTCAATAAATGGTGCTGGGAAAATTGGATAGCTACATGTAGAAGACTGAAACAGGATCTGCACCTCTCACCTCTCACAAAAATCAACTCATGGTGGATAACAGACTTAAACCTAAAGCATGAAACTATAGTAATTCTAGAAGAAAATGTTGCAAAAACTCTTAGAGACATTGGCCTAGGCAAAGAATTTATGCAGAAGACCTCAAAGGCAATCACAGCAACAACAAAAATAAATAAATGGGACCTGATCAAATTAAAAAGCTTCTGCACAGCAAAGGAAACTATCATGAGTGCAAATAGACAACCTACAGAATGGGAGAAAATATTCCCATGCTACACATCTGATAAAGGACTGATAACTATTAAGAGAATCTATATAGAACTCAGGAAAATCAACATGAAAAAATCAAACGACCCCATTAAAAAGTGAGCAAAAGAAATGAACAGAAACTTTTCAAAAGAAGACAGACTAATGGCCAATAAACATATGAAAAAATGCTCAACATCTCTAATCATCAGGGAAATGCAAATCAAAACCACAATGAGATATCACTTATTTCCAGTGACAATGGCTTTTATCAAAAAAGTCCCAAAACAACAAATGTTGTGTGGATGTGGAAAGATATGAACACTCATACATTGCTGGTGGGACTGCAAACTACTAGTGCAACCTCTGTGGAAAATAATATGGAGATACCTCGAAGAAGTAAACTACCGTTTGATCCAGCAATCCCATTACTGGGCATCTACCCAAAGGAAAAAAAGAAATTCTATAAAAAAGACATCTGCACTAGAATGTTTAAAGCAGCACAATTCACAATTGCAAAGATGTGGAAACAACCCAGGTGCCCATCAATACATGAGTGGATTAATAAAATGTGGTATATGTATACCATGGTGTACTATTCAGCTTTAAGAAACAATTGTGATATAGCACCTCTTGTATTTTCCTGGATGGAGCTGGAACCCATTTTACTAAGTGAAGTATGCTAATGGAAAAATAAGCACCACATGTATTCACCATCAAATCAGTATTAACTGATCAGCACTATGTGTACATATAGTAGTAACATTCATCGGATGTTGGGCAGGAGGAAGGGGAGAGGAGGGGATGGGTATATTCACACCTAATGGGTGCGGTGTGCACTGTCTGGCAAATAGACACGCTTGTAGCTCTGACTTGGGTGGGGCAAAGGCAATGTACGCAACCTAAACATTTATACCCCTGTAATAGGCTGAAATTAAAAAAAAGAAAGAAAACAGCACTCTCAAAGACTTAGCCAAATACTACCAGTTCACACCAGTGCCTACAGTAGACCAAAGCCAACAAAACCCTGAAGCTCTACCCAGAAAATTTCTAATATCTTGCTGAAGTTTACATTTTCAACTTTGTAGAGGTACTTATACTACTGGTTATCATCCATGCCTATAGGATGCCAAAGCTAACAAAAGCAACAATGCTATCCAGAAAATTCCTGGGAGCTTACTAAAGTTTAAGTTTGCAACATTTTAGTTGTAATTTAAAGTTCAATCCACATGAATAATGGAAAGAGAATTGACATGGAATCAAGATTTTGGTTAGTCCCAGCTCTGTTAACATACTTTACTACATCCTTAAGCTAGCCACTTAAAACTTTGGGCTTGTTCCTTCAGAGAATGAGAGTAATATCTCAATTTTCTTCAAGTTCTTTGTCTCTAAATCTTTAACAAATTCATTTTGAGCAGCACTATCTCTTTTCAGGGTTAGATGATAAAGCTTAAATGTTCTTCACAGAGTTAACTGTAGTTGAAAAATTCTCTAAGAATGAGGTTAAGATAAAGTAGCATTTTAAGAAATATTTTAATAAAATATAAACTTTAGCTAAACATACAATCACTGCTATTCCAAGAATCTGCTATTCATGAGATATTTTTCTAGCACAGGTATGTAGACACAGCAGAAATTACTTTTTAGGGAGCTGGGAAAGCATTAACTTACTATATAATGAAATGCTCAACTAAGAAGTGTGTTAAACCAGAATTCACTTTCAGATAAATTTCAGGGCCAGATTTTCACCCTGGTCTTAACAAGGCACCTTAGGAAATAATAATGTTTACACTTAAAATAGGCTTAGCAATGTCATTTCTGGAAAATTATTGAATGCAAAAATGTGTCCCAGTGGGAAGAAAATTTTCTGGATTGAAAATGCTCACTAACTATTAGTTTGCATTAGTGATGTTCCAAACCTTAACTTCTGACCACCACAAAAAAAGCCTAGCAAATGGTATGACTAAGCCCATTCTGATTTCTCTCCTTTAGTGTTATTGCAATTGCCATTTTATGCAAACATGCTGCTCGGAACAATGAAACACAATTCCTAATTCCCTCCACCTACTAAGATTACTGGAATAAATTCAACTTACATTTTGGTGTCTTGCCCATCTGCAGAGGCTTCAGCTTTCACTTCAGCTTTCGATCCTTCTGTTGCTGTTTTCACCTGGGGCTTGGGAGTTCTGAAAGTGGAAAGTCCAGCAGTCTAGTCTTTTAGATTTCGGCCTCTACATGGCTGATCTTGCAGATCACGTTTGGCTGGCCACTTTTTTCCCCCAGATTCTTTTATTTTTATTTCATCATATTATGGAGGCACAAATATTGTTAAGGTTACATATATTGCCCCCCCCCTCCTCCTGCCCAGTCAGAGCTTCTAGTGCGTCCATCCTCTAGATGATGCGCATTGCACTCAGGCTGTAAGTATACACCCATCCCCTCCTCCCCCCTCCTACCTGCCCAACACCCGATAAATGTTTTTTTCTTTTTTGACATTTTGGTTACATTTTATATCTTTGCCTCTCCCTAGGAAGGGTTAGAGGTATGCCCTTCCCCTCCATAATGCTCACCACATCCCTCAGATATGGGACTACCTCCCCTACCCCAGAATCCCTGGTGAACACTACCACCATTTGAGCACCATAGTTTTAATCAGTCAGTACCAATTTGATGGCGAGTACATGTGGAGCCCATTTTCCTGATCTTGTGTCAACTCACTTTGGATAATGGGCTTAAGCTTAATCCAGGATAGTATAAGCAGTGCTAGCTCACTGTCGTTTCTTAGAATTGAGTAATATTCCATTGTGAACATATACCAAATTTTAATTATCCACTCATGAATTGATAGGCACTTGGGTTGTTTCCATGTCCTTGCAATAGTGAATTGTGCTGCCATAAACATTCGGGTACAGATGTCTTTATAATAGAATGTCTTATGCTCTTTTGGGTAGATGCCTAATAGTGCTATTGCTGGATCGAATGGTATTTCCACCTCCAGCTTCTTGAGGTATCTCCAAATTCTTTTCCACAGGGGCTGCACTAATTTGCAGTCCCACCAACAGCGTAAGAGTGTTTCTGTCTCTCCACGTCTTCGCCAGCATTTGTTGTTTTGGGATTTCTTGATAGAGGCCAATATCACTGGGGTCAGGTGGTATCTCATTGTGGTTTTGATTTGCATATCTCTAATGATTAGAGATGTTGAGCAT
>VBSM01000568.1:17859383-17871359 GCA_008086735.1 Cheirogaleus medius | reverse complement strand
TGATGGGGATTGCATTAATTCTGTAGATCACTTTAGGTAACATTGACATTTTAAGAATATTGATTCTTCCAATCCATGAACAAGGTAGATTTTTCCATCTGTTTACATCTACAATTTCTCTTTTTAGTGTTTCGTAGTTCTCCTTTTATAAGTCTTTCATATCTTTCGTTAAATATACTGCTAGATATTTAATTTTCTTTGGGGCTATAGTAAAAGGTATTGCATTTTTGATTTGAGTTTCTGCTTTATGGTTCTTGGCATATATGAATGCTTATGATTTGTGTATATTGATTTTGTAACCTGAAACTTTACCGAATTCATTTATCAAATCTAGGAGTCTCTTGGATGAATCCATGGGGTTTTCTAGGTATAATATCATATCATCGGTGTAGAGCGAGAGTTTGATCTCATCTGCCCCCATGGTCATTAGGCTGGCCACGTTCTGAAAGCATTTCTATCCACTTTAAGACCTGCCCTCTCCTGGCTGCCCTTGTTGTTCCTTTCCACAGAGATATTTCTGGTACATTGTCTATGATCCAGGTTCCTTGGCTATATAGTTGTCCACTGTCTTTTCCTCTAAGTGCTTTTACTTTCTACTGTAGTTCAACCTTCCTATCTATTGATTGATTTCTTGTTTGCTAACCACTATATTTGCAGTTTCCTGCCCACTTTAGTTGCCTGCTTTTCCACTATGACTCAGAATAACTGGTTTGTCAGCCACAATTGTGGAGTTTTCTGCCTACTCTGAGACAAGACTTGTGCCACCTGTGTCTATGATAGCTTGCTTCTTTTCTACTCTGGTATTTTCCTTACGCTAGGAGACTCTCTCATACTCCTACTCATTTTTCTTCACCAAAATTGCACTTTGGGACAAAAACCTGTTCTAGTGATATTCACATAGTCTTTTCAGTAAACATGTGTTTTTTTTCTATGTAGTCCTTGAAAGATGCACTTACTTATATGGATCGGACAACACAAATATCTAGTCTAGAAACAAATATCTTTGGATTTAATGTTGGGGGTGACTTTGCCCCTCCTCTTTCAGAGATATGATTACTTATATGGGCCAGATCACATGATTAACTCATCTGGAATCTAATATCTCTGTAATTAATTTGAAGATAGCAGTTTTCCCCTACTCCCTCAGATAAGCATTTGCTTATGTTGATCAGACCCCATGACTAATTTGTCCAGGATCCACTATCACTAGAATTAATTTTGGTTATGAATTTGTCATCCTACTTTAGGTAAGTCTTTACTTATATAGATTAGATAACACAAACTGGTTTTGTTATTTGGATATAATTTTGGGGGTGAATTTTTTCTCTCTTCCTTCAGAGAGGTGTTCACTTATTTGGATTATACCCCAAGACTAACTTGTCCAGAATCTAATATCACTGGAATTATTTTCGATGGTTTTGTTTTCCCTCTTCTCCTCAGATAAGCCTGTCTTTATATGTTTCAGGCCACTGTCTAATTCTTTCAGGATCCAATATTACAGGAATTAATTTTAGTGGTGACACTTTTCCTTGTTATCCTTCAGATATATATATACTTATATGAATCAGACCCTATGACTATCTTTCTTGGGATCAAATACCACTGGAATTAATTTTGGTGTTCATCTGGAGCCTAAGCTTTCCCTGAGCTTTGCTTTTTTGACAGTTTCTTTGTCCACATACAAACTCAAGCCTTCCCCTAATTCTAGTTCTATTCCAATTTTACCTCTTACCACCGCATTTCCCCATTTCCATTCCTGCAAGAATACCTTCTTGGATATAGCCTCCATAGCCCCTTGATCCTCTAGTTTATAAAGTGTCTGAGCCCTACGTACTTTATCCTGGAGATTCGACATACATAAACCACATTTAAAAAGTGTAAAGACAGAAAAGAGAAGCAGAAGGAAAGTGAAAAAGTGCATTGAAACTGGTCCCATAATATGGCTTAAAACCAGAAGTAGATGAAGAGTGTTAGATTTTACATAATAGACAAAGGAAATCCACATAACAAAATGAGTTGGTCCTCTGATCTATTTATAACCTATTATTAATATTTATAAGCTCATTATCATATATAATAAGTCTGTCCCCATGAGGTAACAGCCTCTGATTAGCTCTGTCTTCCATTATGTAGTGCTTTTCTAGAAAGATCTGTTCTTATCCCCCAACTCTCACAGAAACACCCAAAACAATGGACTTAGTTCTTCCTTATCCAATCATGTACTGAGACCACCTAGGATTTCACTTCTTGAAGAAAGTTCTGTCCTTGCAGCCCCACCCCCATGGACACATGAAAACCCTAAACACTCAGGGGAGAGAACTTAGTTCAGTTCTCCTTCAACCAATTATATTATGATCCACCTCCTGGCATTTCCTTCTTCTAGGAAATTCTGTGCTCATATTGGCACTATAATAGAAACGTCCAAAGGAGGGAGTTTAGTTCAGATCTCCTTGAACCCAACATGTTCAGATCCACTTCAAGACCTTTATTTTCCCCAGAATATTCTGTCCTTAGGCCTACCCTCCAGAAACACCCAGGTATGTGAACTTTTTCAGTTCTTCCTCATCAACTGCATTCTGAGCCAACCTCCTTTTACTTCTTCCAGAAAGTTCTGTCCTCATATCCTCACTATATCACAAAACCCAGAGTGGGAGCTTGGTTTAGATTTCCTTCAACCAATAATGTTGTAACATACTCTGAGACCATTATTTTCCCTAGAATTTTCTATCCTCATCCCCCCATCATAACAGAAAACACCAGGGTAAGTAATTATTCAGTTCTTCCACATGTATTAATTTTATGAGCCCACTCCCTGAACTTCACTTCTTCCAGAAAGTTCCAGATAGCAATAACAACCTTAACAGAAACCCCATGGGAGAGAACATAATTTAGTATTAATATTTCTTCAACCAATCCCATTCTGACACCTCTTTTATTTCTGCCATAATGTTCTGGCCTTATACACACCGTCACTATATCAGAAATACCCTGGATCTTAGTTCAACTCTCCCTCAACTTATCATGTTCTGACCTGCTCTCCAGATTTTTATTTGTACCAGAATGTTCAGTCCTCATCTATTTACTCTAACAGAAACCCCATGGGTGGTGGATACTTATTCAATCCTCTCTCATCCTGTCATGGTAGGAGCCCTCCATGTGGCCTTGACTTCCTTTAGAAAGTTCTGTCCCAAACTCCCCGTCAACCCATCCCCTAACAGACACATTCACAGAAAACTTGAAGGGTGGGGACTTAGTTCAGTTCTCCTTCAACCAATCATGTTCAGACCTGGTCCCAGATCTTTAATTCTTCAGAAAGTTGTGTTCTTATCCATTACCTCCTCCCCACAAACTCACCATTTTAGGATGTAGTTCAGTTTTCCTTCAACTAATCACATTCTGACCCCACCTCCTGAACTTGATTGCTTCCAGAAGTTCTGTTCTTATACCTTCACCAAATCAGAAACTTCCAGGGGAGGGAGCATAGCTCAGTTATCCTTTAAACAATCATATTTGAACCTGCTCCCAGATCTTTACCTTTTGCAATATGTTCTGTCCTCATCCTCCCATCCTCAAAGAAGCACAAGGAGAGGGGACTTATTCAGTTCTTCCTCATCCAATTATTTTGTGAGGCTTCTCGCTTCTTTTGTCATTTACTTCTGGAGAGTACTCACCTTACCACTTTCCCAAGGCCTTTATAGAAACTCAATCAATCAAATTTTGACCCCCACCTTATGGCATTTGGTTCTTTCAGAAATTTCTGTCCTCATAACCTGACTATTGCAGACACATGGAGGAGAGGAAGATTAACTCCATTCTACTTCAGGTAATCACATTTGGATTACTTTTCTTAGAATGTTCTGTCATCATGCCCCTACCCTTACCCAAACCCTCAGTGGAGGATTTTTTCAGTTCTTCCTCATCCAATCATGTTCTGAACCCATCTTCGATCTTTACTTCTTCCACAAAATTCTATCCTTCTGCCTACCCTTCACACACTCTCTCATAAATGCCAGGGAAGGTACTTATTATTAGTTCAGTTGTACTTCAACCAATCCCATTCTGACCCTGTTGCCTGCCCTTTATTTCTTCCTGAAAGGTCTGTCCACATGTGATCATTCTGGTAGGCACATCCAAAGGATGGAGCTTAGTTCAATTCTTCTTCAAGCAATCATATTTATACCTCATTGAAGACTTGTACTTTTCCTGTAATGTTGGATCCTCATCCACTCATCCTCACAGAAGCCAGAAGGGTGGGGAGGGTAAGAAAATAACATTTCAGAAATATTAGAAATAGAGCCAGAACATGATTGGTTGAAGGAGAACTAAACTAAGGTCCTTCCTCTGGGAGTTGCTGATATAGTGAGTTTATGAGAACAGAACTTTCTGGAAGAATTCAAAGTTTGATTGGTTGAAAGAGAAATGAACTAAAATCCCTTCCCTGGTGGTTTCTGTAAGGGTGAGTTTGTGTGGAGAGAGGCAGATCTTTCTGGAAGAAGTAAAGGTCTGGGAGCAGATCCAAACATGATTTGCTGAAGGAGAATTGAACTAAACTTCCTACCCTGTATGTTTCTGATTGAGCAAGACATTGAGAACAGAAATTTCCTAAAAATGTAAAGGTCAGGAGGTGGAGACAGAATGTAATTGGTTGAAAGAGACAACAACTAAGTTTCCTCCTTTGGGATTTCTGTGAAAGAGTGTGTGGGGATAAAGATAAAACTATCTGGAAGAAGTAAAGGTCATTCGGTTGGCTCAGAACATAATTGGATAAAGATGACCTAAACAGCCCACTTCACAGAAGGTTTCTGTGTGGGTGCTGGGAAGAGAACAGATCATTTTGGGAAAAGTAAATGTCTGGGAGCAGGGCTGAAAGAGATCCAAGCGAAGCTCACTTCCTTGGGTATTCCTGATAAAGTGAGAGTATGAGCACAGAACCTTTTAGAAGGAATAAGCTGCCTCCACTCAGGTTCTCTATGAGGGTCAGGGCAAGGGAAATGAGAACAGAAACTCTGGGCAAAGTAAAGGTCTGGGAGCAGATTAAACATGATTGGTTGAAGGAGAACTGAACTAAGGTGGATTTGTTTGACATAGTGATTGTTTCAGTCTGTTTTGTGCTGCTATAACAGAATACCTGAAACTGGGTAACTTATGAAAAACATGAATTTATTGGCTTACAGGTGTGGAGGCTGGAAAATCTAAGACCAAGGGACCAGCATCTTTTAAGAGACTTCTTGCTGCATCATCACATAGCAGAAGACGAGAGGGAGGGAGGCTGGGGAGAGAGAGAGAGAGAGAGAGAGAGAGAGACTGAACTTGTCCTTTTATAATAAACCCACTTCTGAGATAACAACATTAATCTATTCATGAGAGCAGAACTCTCATGGCCTAATCACCTCTCATTAGGCCCTACCTTCCAACACTATTTATAACGGGGGTTGTTGCCAACACATACTTTCTGGGGGACACATTAAAATCATAGCAGTGACGTTATGAGATGGAACTTTCTGGAAGTAAAGACCAGGAGATGGGATCAGAAGGTGACTGGTTAAATGTAGATTGAACTAAATCTCTCCCCTGGGTTTGCGTGTGGGGTTGGAGTGGGGTAAGGACAGAATTTTTTTTTTAAGAAAAGTTCAGAGATTTGGCTCACAGCATTATTGGATGAGGCAGAACTGAATAAGCCCCCTTCCTTAGGGATGTCTATGAGGGTGGGGGATGGGATAGATCATCCTGGTAAAAGTGAATGTTTGGATGACATTTGGAACATGATTGGTTAAAGAACTGAACTAAGCTCTCTTGCCTTGGTATTTGTAATATATTGAGGGTAAGAAGCTTATTTCATTCTTCCTTATTCAATCAGGTTCTGAGTCCAACCACTGATCTTTATTTCTTCCAAAATGTTCTATCTTTATACCCTTTCCCACCAATGCATACTCTCAAAGAAACCTGGTGGGGAGAGAACTTAGATAACTTTCATTTAACCAATCATCTTCTGATACCCCACATACTGCCTTTATGTCTTCCAGAAAGTTCTGTCTTCATACTCCCACATAGCAGACATTCAGGGAAGAGAGTTCTAACCAATCAGGTTCAGACTAGTTCCCAGACATTTAATTTTCACAGAGTGTTCTGCCTTCATCCCTCCATCCTCATAGAAATCCCCATGTGTTCTGGTCATCTCCTATTTACCCCATTGGGGAAGGCTGGATCGCCCAAGGAGAGGGGGGTCTAGGTAGTTCTTCTCCATTCAATCATATTCTGGGAACATCCTCTGTTCTTCAGTTCTTCTGGGAAGTTTTCTTCTCATCACCCGTGCATGCAAATATTGCAAGGGAGGAGGAGCTTTAGCTCAGTTCTCCTCCAACCAATTATATCCTGGCAACTTTTCTGACCTATACTTCCAGAAAGTTCTGTGCTCATTCCTTCATCCTCATAGAAATACACAGGGAGGGGGCCCGAGATGAGTTTTCCTTCAGCCAATCATCTTATCACAACTTTCCCTGATTTTTTTCCTTCTTTCAGAATTTCTTTCTTCATTCTCCTGCCCTCACAGAAATACCCAGAGGAGGGAGGCTCTGCACAATTATCCTTCTGACATCTCTTCCTGACCTTTGCTTTTCTCAGAATGTTCTTTCCTCTTTCCTTCACAATTGAAGAATCATCCAAGAGAGGGGGCTTATTTTATTTATCCCTAATCCAACATTATTTCTGACTTTCACTTCTACCCTGATTTCTCCTTGGTCCATAGGCCCTAAGGTAGTGCTCTGACTATCTAAGAAATACACGAAAAAAGTAAGTTGAATAATTGTATTTCAAGGAATATATAGCTATATAACTTTTGTTTTCCTGCCATCTGTATAGAAGATAAAAAATAAAAACTTTATTATTCTCATGGCTTTATTATTCTCATTTTAAAAAATCTCTTTCATTTTCATATGAAATTGAGATAATTAATATTGTTTATATATAATGCAATTGCATCTAGAATCTCTCCAAAAATCCTGTTCAAAGCAAATTCATTTGGCAATAAATAACTGATTTTTTCAGTTGTGAAAAATTTTGCTGTGAATATTCTGTTGTGAATATTTTGAGATTCACATGCAGTTGTAAGAAATAATACAAAGATATCCCTTTGTACCCTTTATATAGTTCCCCCAATGACAACATTTTGCAAAACTATAGTACAATATCACAATCATGATACTGGCATGATACAATCCATTGATTTTAGTCAGATTTCACCAGTTTCACATATATTCATTTGTATGTGTTTATTTATTTCTACAAAATTGTGTCCCATGGATAGATTCCTGCATCCACGAACACAGACAAGATACAAAACAATTCCATCACCATACGAATCTCTCATTTTTATAATCATTCCCATCTTTCCCTGCCCCTGACCTGTCTCTAAACCCTGGCAATCACTAATCTGTTTTTCATCTTTCTAGTTTTGTGATTTCAAGAACATTGCATAAAAGAAATCATGCAGCACACATTTTATTTTTATTTATTTATTTATTTTACCTTTAAAATTTTTTTTAATTCAGGACATTATTGGGGTACAAACAGTTTGGTTATATGTAATGCATTTGCCTCGCCCAAACCAGGGCTACAAGTGTGCCCTTCCCTCATACAGTGTGCTCCTCTTCCATTAGTTGTGTGTTTATCCTTCCCGATTCCCCCGACCTGACTGGCACCCAATGAATATCACTACCATGTGAGCACCTTGGTGTTGATTGGTTAGTACCAATTTGATGGCGAGTACATGTGGTGCTTGTTTTTCCATCCTTGTAGCACACAGCATTTAGAATTGGCTTTTTTACCTCAGCATAAATCTCTGCAGGTTCATCCATGTTGTTTTGTGTATAGTTTCTTCCTTTTTATTGCTGAGTAGTATTCTATGAAATGGATGTATCAAAGTCTATTTACTTAATCACCCATTGGAGAACATTTGGGTTGCTTCTACTTTTTGACTATTATGAATAAAGCTATGAACATTTCAGTATAGTTTTTTTTTGTGTGAACAAGAGTTTTCAATTCTGTGGAATAAATGCCCTGGAGTGTGGTTGCAAGGTTGTATAATAGTTGCATTTTTAGTTTTATAAGAAATTGTCATACTCTTTTCCAGTAAATAACACTTTAAACTGACCACATGTTAGTTTTATCTTTGGAGGTAACTCTCTAGTGTTAACAAAGATGTCAATACCATATTTCCAGAATTTTAAAAAATATCATGCAGAGTGTAACCTGAGAGTCCCCAGTTTTCTTCACATAATACCCAAATCTCAAACACACAAGGACAGATTAAGAACCTGTACAAATGGATGGATTTATTAATTTTATAAATGTTGCATGTTTGTACTTTATGTTTGGAAAGAGGATTCATTCAGAAAATCACCATGAAAAGTCTATTAACTTTTTTAAGGGCAATATAATTGAAATGTAAAGGATATTGAAGAAAAAGAGTTGTTGAATACAAGCAATTTATATTTTCCATTAACACTAGGGGTCCTTGTCATTTTATCACGTAACCTTTTATTACCACTAAGAGTAACAGAAGTAAGTTTCACTTTTATGACTGAAAAAGCTTAATGAAATGTGACAGAGTAAGAGCAGTTTATCATATGGTAAAAAGAGAAAAAGTAGTTTTAAAAAATCAGTTTCAGATGAGTAATGACCATGCCAATAAAAACTTAGCAAAAGCAAGTTGTCCTATGGTACTCTGTATTTTTCAACAGTTACAATGATCTAAAGCTTTTTCTTATAATTAAACAAGTTTTCTCATATTTTAATATTTGAAGGTCTTGTGTTTTTTTAATATCTATTCTACAATTTTAGCCCCCAAATGACTGATGAATTTATACTGAACAGAATTTAAATCACATGCAGATAAATGTAGTACTAGAAAAAAAGTATTTTCAGATAAGAGAGTGTTTTGGGTTGGAATTTTTTACAAAATAAAATAATGTGATTAAAGAAGTTTGGACTGCTATTACTTTAAAAATGATTTTTCACTGCATTGTCCTAGATTGAATACCGTTTTTGGCAAACTAGCTGTAAATTATATTTTTCATTCAACTGGGGGGAAAATTTCAATGTGGTTTGGGTATTAGATGAAATGAAATTTTCCTGAAATGGAATGGTGCTGATCATTGACTTAAGAAAAGCAGGTGCTAAACAGTATAATCTTATTTTGGTCAGAAATATATAAACCCACATATTACATATATACCTGCATAAAAACGTTAAGAAGCATATTCACTATAGAGTTAACTTAGGGAATCTTTGGAGGTGGCAATGTGAAGGCTTAGTTTTGAAGTTTTTGCTTACCTGTATTTTCTAATTTTTTGCAATGCGCATATACTATTTCTGCAATAATAAACGGTATTTTTAATTGATTGCAAATGGAAATGTTTTACAGAACATATTATGCCACTTAGCTGTGATTTAGTTTTTTACCAACAATGAAAAAATAAATGTAAAAATCTCAAATTAAAGAAATGTTTATATGAGTTTAGCCAATCTATTGGCTTCCATAAATTTATCAGTTTTACTATTAACATTTGGAACAGTTCATTTTCATGTGCTCATTTGCAGGGCAGACTTTTAGAAGTATTTGTTTCATTTTGATATTTTCGCGTGATGGTTTACATTTAATTCTGGATGGTGGGTTTGCTTTGTGTATACCATAAGGCTTGTTGAATGTAATAGAATATATCAGTAGAGTGTGAATATACCTATATTAGTTTTGAACAAACTTTGGGGGTGGTAGAGTAGTGGAGGGGTAGTCGTGATGGTATTTACCTACCTGAACAGCTTATCATTGACCTGAATTATCTTGAAATATTGCTATAAGTAGAACTGCATATATCATTTTTAACCTGAAGCCTGTTCATCAATATCCCATATGAGAATCTCCCATCTAGTTCAACAGGCACATATTAATTGAGAGCTAACTCTGGGCCAGGTACTCTTCTAGGTTCTTGGGACACATCAATGTACGACACAGAAAGACAAAAAGACCTGCCCTGTGGAGTTAACATTCTAGTGAAGGGAGATAGATGGTAAACATAACATCAGAAAATTGTATGTTCGAAAGCTAATGGCTTCAGAAAAAAATAAGTAAAGCAGGGCAAAGGGATCTGGAGTGTGGGAGGAGGGTACAATTTTAAAGAGGGTGGTCAAGATGTACCTCACTGAGGTGACATACAAGTGAAGATTTGAAGGAAGTGAAGAGTAAGACATACAGGTGTGGGGGAGGAAAAATTGCAGGCAGAGATGCAGTCCTTATCTGGGAAACATTCCTTGGCAGTCAGAGGCACAGCACAGAGGCCAGGGTGGGTGGAGTGCAGTGAGCATGGGAGAGACAGAAAGTTGGAGAATGTGGTCAGGGAGGTAATAGGTTTGGGAAGGAGGTAGATCCTGTAGAGCCTTGTAGGCCATTGTAAGGTCTTTGGCTTTTACTCTGAGTAAGATGGGAACCATTGAAGTGAGCAGGGGAAAGACATTATCTGACTTAGATCATTAATGGGATAGCTCTAGCTGCTGAAAGGGCCAAGGCAGAAGCAAGGGAGCAGTTCTTGCAGTAATGCAAAAGATCATTGGCAGTGCCTTGGACCAAGGTGGTGACAGTGGGAGCAGTAAGAAGTGGCTGGATTCTGCAAATATTTTAAAGATAAAGTCAACAGGATTATTGAGGTCAGAAAGGCTGAAGGTGGGGCAAGTTTGTGGAATAAAATAAAGAGTGCTGCTGTGAACACACTAAATGTGAACTGTCAGTCATCAAATCTAATTCTTATTTCCATCATCAGTATCAATTATCTGTAAGCACTGACTGTGGAGGAAGATATAGTAAGAACTATAGAAAACACTTCTTGATAGCCAGTATACTTACAATCTAAGAGAATCAGGGTGTGCACATACAATTACAACCTTTTATGACAGTCAACATTTACTTATTCAAATATTTATTGATGCATTAATAGATGCTCAATATTGGTGCTAGGGAAATTGGAGATCAACTGCTTAGTTTTGAATCCAGGATTCCCCACATTCTGATTACTCGAGGTGCCTCAAATTACCATCTGGAAAATAAGGATAATAATAATATCTACCTCACAGGGATGCTGGGAAGATTAAATAAGATAATCATGTGCAAAGCATTTAGAACAGCCCATGATAAACACTATATGTGTCACTCATTATCCTCACTAAAGCCTCTCCTCTAGCCACCCCTAATAAAAACAGAAAAGAACATCTGTAAAAAGAAAGGTAACTATATGAGATGATGGGTACACTCATTTGTTTGCTATAGTAATCATTATGTAATGTATATCATGATAAGTATATCAAATATGTTATACACCTTAAACATATAAAATTAAGATGAAATCAAAAGCAAGATAAAAAGATCAAAATGTAAATAGTCTAGGACTTCAAGCCAATGCCTACTGCTATGCCTGATCAACACACTGGCTAGATATCTACAGGTTAACTTTTCAGACTCATATACACAAATAAAAATAGGTAAGGGGTTTTTTAGAACTCTTAGGTCTACCTGGGGATCAAGAACCTCTTCTGCAGTCAGCAGTATCCGGAGAACACTGCCTCATTCACTAATGTCATACTCTCAAGGATGCTTAGGTCCGAGAATACAGAGCGACCTGTCAGATAGGCACCTTTTGTGTCCTACCCCATCTATGCTTCTGTGTGAACTTCCCCATCTGTTCTCTTTTTCCTCATGTCCAGGCCTAAATTCTGCTGTTTTCTTATTTAAACTCAGTTTGAAGCTCAAAGCTTGAATGCTGACTAGTGACCATCTGATCAGATTTGCTGCCGTTTATGCCTGGCCACCTGGCCCCATTAATGTAGAATCCAAAGTTGAGTTGTATTATTCAATTTGGCCTCACACTATAAACTCAGACTTTGGCTTCTCTTCCAGGAGAATTAAAAACCACATTTTTTTTTTTTTTTTTT
>VBSM01000568.1:17848169-17859283 GCA_008086735.1 Cheirogaleus medius | reverse complement strand
TCATTATGTTTGTATATACCCATCCCCTCCTCCCCCCTCCCACCCGCTCGACACGCGATAGATGTTATTCCTATATGTCCACTTAGGTGTTGATCGGTTTTGCTGGTGAGTACATGACTCACAGTCTCTTGAATAATGCCTAGGTTCTTAATAATAAGAATAATATTATCAATGATAACGATAATAACATTTACTGGGTATTTCCCATGTGCCATTTATTATGCTGTGTGTAAACTCCTTTATGTTTATTATTATCTCAATTAAGATGGTAAATAACTTATAAGGAAATTTTATTATTTTCTTCATTTTATAGAAAGAGGAACTAAAGCATAAAGAATTGCATTAGTCAAAGAGTAAGTGGCAGAGCTTAGACCAGGGTTTTCTGAGCCAAAGCAAGTACTTTTAACTACTGAAGTATATCACAAGACTGTGGGCTCCTTAGGTCTGTTCTCCTTTGCAGTTTTTGTTGTGTGTACAATTCATTACCTCATAGTTATTCTTCAACACTTGATGAACATAGGAGGAAAAGAAGACCCCTTTGTAAATGTTCAGTAATCTCTGCCCTTTACTAAAATGAAGATGTTATATTTGTTACAGAGCTTTGCAACCTTAAAAATACTTTTACACCCTATCACTTTTGATCATCATAACATTTTTTGTAGTGGTCAAGACAGGGCTTGTTATCCCCTTATATATACATAAACCAAGGTTCAAAGAGGTTAAGTGAGCTGTGCAAGGTCTCATGACTAGTAAATTGGCTAAACAGGTTATAATCAGGTTTCCTGACTGTTAATAAACTCTCTAAAACTTTCAGCTGTAACTAGTGTTTGGCAATTATTATTAGAATATCATTCTTAATACAAATTGTAGAGGCTCATGGCTTTCCAGGATAGCATCAGATACTAAGAAAAAGGTATTAAGAAAGCGTCAGAGGGGGGGAGGGGGAAAAAAAAAAAAAGAAAGCGTCAGAGATCATCTTCTTTTCTATTTGTTCTTGATGGGAGAGTTTGTGACCTTATAGGGAGTGTATTAGTTTGCTAGGGCTGCCATAAAGAAGTATCACAAAGTGAGTGGCTTAAAAACACAGAGTCTTATTCTCTCACAGTCTGGATGCTAGAAATCTAAGATCAAGGTGTCACCAAGGTTAGTTTCTCCTGAGTCCTCTCTCCTTGGTTTGCAGATGGCTGCCTTCTTGCTGTACTCACAAGGCAGTTTCTCTGTGCATGCTTGTCTTGGTGTTTCTTCCTCTTCTTATAAAGACACCAGTCATATTGGAATAAAGCCTACCCATATGACCTAGTTTAACCTTAATTACCTCCTTAAAGGTTCTATTTCCAAATATAGTCATATCTGAGATACTGGGGGTTAGGAGTTCAATATATGAAATTTGAGGGACACAATTTAGTCTGTAACAGGGGGTTTCCTATTAAGTAAATGCTTCATCTGATGGATCTGAGAACTATAATCAATTTTTTAAAAGCTTCCAACATCAGTGTGAAATGCTGTATAAAATCAGAGTCATCCTGTGACGATTTAAGCTTGAAAATTTTTTGAAATGAAGGATCCTAATAAATATATAAACACAAGCCTGATCCTATACTCATTATTAGAAAGAAGAAAAAGAAAGAAGGAAAATAAGAAACATCTAGATCAGCTGGGAAGAAATAGAAATCCCAAACCTTCAAATGTACAATATAAATAATAGTAGACCATGTCACCATTATCCCAGTAAATCTCTGAAGCAAATTAACATATGACTACACTTAATATTTCTATGGGGTGCTTATATTTTGACTGTGTATTCAGGGGTATCACTTTTAACAAATTACTATCCTAAATTATAAATGGAGTGTATAATGGGTCAGACCAAGGTGACTGGACCCCATACCTAACTGATTACTAGAAAGGAAGTTCCAGAATATGGAATATGAAACTTTAAGATGAGATCCAAGGAAGTCTGCCACTAAGACTTGACAAACAATGCAGATATGAATAGCAGCCATTGGCGTCAGTTAGACCTTCAGTGGGCACCGTGAAGCCAGCAATAGGAACTGGGATTTAGGATGGATCCAAGATACTGTCAAGACTCAGTGATCAGTCATAATCCTAGACTTGAAGGAATGGTATAGAAACCCAAAGCAGAGACTTAGTAACAGAGGCAGAAGGCCAAGATCTAGTAGCTATTAGGCCACATATTAGAATCTGATACACAAAAAACAGTACAGGTCAGCATGAGAACACCAGCAAGGCAGCTTGATTCAGCTACTGGCTGGCCTAGGGCTTCCTAGCTTCCTCCTGCCCAGAAGCATGATCCACCTCAGACTGTGGAGCAGCATTGAAATGAGATTTGAGCATTAAAAGGCCCAGAAAGACTTAGATACAAGGGACCCAGTACACCATTGCTCCCTATGGGATAGCAAATTATCATAGCCATCTGCTCATTTTGTTTTGCATTTAAGTTCATCAGATCTAGCAGCAAAATATTCCAAAAATGCTTCTAGAAAAGGATTGTTCTGATGGTGTGGAACTGACTCATCATTTTCTTTTACAGGAGTATATCACTGGCCTATAATAGAGCTTGTCCTAGCATTATACGTTCCTTAAGACACTTCCACACAATCCTGCCACTGTGATTGGCTGTCATTCCATAGTAGGGGCAGCAATTTGATCCAACATCAGTATCTACATAAATATTAGAGTCTCATCAAATAACAGAAGTTATGTACTCACTTTTCCCCAGGACAAATTTAAGGGGAAGAAGGAAGGCAATTAAGAAGCACCTAGATCACCTAGGTGGGGAGGGGATTTTTTAAAAGTTGATTTCTGTGATGTATATTACCCTGTGGCTAGATTGAAGCAATGCAGCCTCCCTGGGGCTTCTCTTGTACACCACCTGGAAGTGTCAGTTGGTACAGATTGTAGCAGACTGTTTGCTTAAAGGCATTGACCACATGGAGCCTGCGACATCTGTGGTTTTGGTCTTTAATGACCGTGTACTTGATTCTAGTTCTGAGATATGCATTCATCCAGCGTGGGATCTGGAAGATACTTAAAAAGTCATATAAAGTCTCCGTACTTGCATTTATTGTGCATCACATTTAATCAGTGTTTTACAAATAATATAGCAAAATTAATGATATAGAATGTAATTGGATTTCTTATTCAGCATTGGAATAGACGAATTAAGGAAAGATAGAGCCCGAAGGGCCAGACATAATTTTGCACAGTGTTATGGGTTGAATTGTGTCCCCACAAAAGATATATTGAAATCCTAGTCCCTCGTATCTGTGAATGTGACCTTATTTAGAAATAGGGTCTTTGCAGATGTAATCAGGTAAAGATGAGGTCATACTGGATGAGAGTGGACCCTAATGCAATGTGACTGGTGTCCTTATAAGAAGAGGGCAATTTAGAAACAGGCAGACACAGCGGGAAGATGGCCATGGGAAGACAGAGGTAGAGATTGGGGTTATGCTGCCACAAATCAAGGAAAGCTTGAGGCTATCAGAAGCTGGAAGAAAGAAGGAAGGATCCACCCCTAGAGAGTTTGGAGGGAACATGGCCCTCCTAATACCTTGATTTCAGACTTTTAGCCTCTAGAACTGTGAGAGGGTAAGATCTGTGGTTTCGAGCCACCCAGTTTTTGTTTTTGTTTTTTGTTTTTTTTCTTTACAGCAGCTCTAGGAAACCAATACATCCAGTTTCATATCTCTTGTCAGGGTTGTACTTAAATAGGGTCAATTAGATTTTGGAACATGCCAGGCAATTTTTAAGATCTTTGGCTACTAATGAGTTCTGGGGTTTGATTTCTGGGAGGGGGAATGCCACAGAGACCTAAGCTATCACATAAAATTAATCTCTTTTCAGAAAAACTGTACTTGAATGACTCAGGGCAACTAATAATGTTTCCTGGGTGAATGACTGATTGGGTTTTCAGAGCTGCTGGATTTTTGTGTGTGTTTATGGGCATCTCAGAAGCATTTCACGTGTTGAATGAGGGAAGTCAGACTCTTCAGTCATCCTGGTTATGTTAACTGCAGTGGACTGAATGTTTGTGTTTCCCCTGACTATCCCCCCAAACCCAAATTCATATGTTGAAACCCTAATTCCAGCGTGATGGTATTTGGAGGTAGGGCTTTCAGGAGGTGATTAGGTCACGAGGATGGAGCTCTCATGAATGAAATTAGTGCCTTAATAAAAAGAAGAGGAGACATAGGATCTATCTCTCCTTCTCCTCTCTGCCATGTAAGGAAATAGTGAGAAAATGGCTGTTTGCAAACCAGGAAGAGAGCCCTCATCAGAACTGACCTTGCTGGCACCCTGATCTTGTACTTTCCAGCCTCCAAAACTGCGAGAAATAAATGTTTGTTGCTAAAGTCATCCAGTCTATGGTCTTCTGTTATAGCAGCCCAAACTAAGACATTAACTGAGTCAAAATGTGTGAATAATGTTATGTGTGGAACTAGATGGTTTGCTTTGTAGCCAGGTTTCAAATTCATTTGTGGCAATCTAGGTCATATCTTTCCCCCAGGAAGGTTTTTAACTATAAGCTGATATACATTCTAGCATAGATTCTATTTAAATCTTAGTAGTAATAAACAAACATCATTATTTTATCCGTGATAGATTTGTTAACATGCTGATTTCAGTGATCAATTCTTCACTATTCTTTTAGAAGAGCCACTTATGGGAATATTTATAATAGCATTAGAGATGAACAGTTGAGGGACTTGTATTACAAATGTTAAGACCATTTAGAAGAGTAGTAGGGAACAAGGTAGTTAATCTCATAATTCCATTTTTTTAGCAGAGACAGAAACATAAGGTCTCATACTACAGAAATATTGTCTTTTTGCCACATTCTGACTTTCAGCCTTATGCTCTGAAGTAGCACCAGTGTTTGGGTGTAGGACATATACAAAGCTTTAAAACATTTTTTTTGGCCATTTCCATTGTTCTGCTTCTATTACCATTGATGCTCATGACACCAGGTGTTCCCACATATCTACACAGGTGGGCAGTTCACTCATTTCAGAAATGATAAAGGGTTAGAACATTCAGAAAGTCAAAGGCTGAGAATTTGCTGGAAATTTTCAGAAAGGCACCATAATTAGCTATGGAAATTATGCAAGAAGCACATTTGCATTCATTTGTGTAGGAAATCAACTTAGCTAATAAATACAAATAGGAATTAAAGTAGATAATTTATCAGAATTTTTCAGAAATAAGTGAAAATCTTTATGTGTTTTGGATGTATGCAAATCTGACATCCAATGTTCCCAGATATAGATATTTCCTGATCAGCATTATTGGCAATTGGATAACAAAACCTATATTTTCAAACTGTAATGACAGAGGCATATTAGCAGATGTTATTACAATGTGAATATTTTTGCATTTTTGTTCTTTCTTAGAATGTTACTGAAATAATTGAGTCTTGTTAGAGAAGATATGAGCTTATATGATTTATATTTAGGGAAAAGTGAAAGCCAAGTGAGTTGGGACAGTCAGAAGCCCGAGAGTGGGTATGAGATTATTTAAACTCTCTGAAAGCAAGAGACAAGTAGTGGAAGTGGGGCAAGATGTTCCGTGCACAAGGTTTGACAGTATCTGTAAATAATGGTATACATTTTCTTTCTCTTGTTATTATTTAAAGCCAGCTGGTAGACAGGAGCCATAAAAAGAGCTGACCAGGACAACTTTTTTCCCCCACTTCTAAAAACTTATTGAACATTTTTAATGCCAACATCCAGGATCTCAGAGAGTATACAAATATTGATTATGGAAGGAACACACACACACACCACCTTTAGTCTCCAGTCTTTTCCATCTAATTTAATTAAAAATACTGTGCTACGAGTTGGTATACTTTATCACTGAGGAAATGGAAAACTAGGCCAGAGACATAAGCCACCAGGCAAGATTTAGTCTTAAGTTCAATTTTGCCTATGTTTGAAATCAACCAGTTTAGGCTTGGCCTGTAAGTATAGAGTATTAGACTTGGAAAGGACCAGAATAACAATCAATCTTTGCCCTTTCTTTTTATTAATATATTTTAATTTATTCTTCAGGCAAATTATTGAATGCCTACTATGTGCTAGGCTCAAAAATAGACGTTAGGTGATATAATGATGAATAAGATATAGTCTGCCCTCAAAAATTTTGTAGTCCAGGGCAGTGCTTCTCAAACTTTAATGTGTATACAGATCAGCTGGGAGATTCTGCTAAAATGTAGAATCTATTAAATAATTCAGTAGGTCTAGGGTGGGGCCTCAGAGTCTGCATTTCTAGTAAGCTCCTAGGTGATGCCCATGCAGCTGGTCTGTGGATCACACATTGAGAAGCAAGGGTTGAGAGGGTGAACATACCAGAAAACAAGTCTAATGCAGCCAAGTGACCTGCCCAATATCACACAATAAACTCATGATAAAGCCCAGATTCCTGACTCTTAGTTGAGTGCCACGTCCATTCACATTGCTCCGTAGATCAGAATTTACTTATTATTTGGCTTCATATGCGCTCCATGTATATGAAGTGCTAATAATTGCTGTACTTAAATGTTAATAATTTAATAGTAGGAGCTGCAAATTTCCATTTGCATTAGAAGATGTATGGATGTCTGGGCACGGTGGCTCAAGCCTCTAATTCCAGCACTTTGGGAGGCTGAGGTCAGAGGATTGCTTGAGGCCAGGAGTTCAAGACCAGCCTGGGCAACATAGTGAGACCCTGTCTCTACAAAAAATTAAAAAAAAAATTAGTTGGGCATGGTGGCACATACCTGTAGTCCCCGGCTACTCAGGAGGCTGAGGTGGGAGAATCGTTTGGGCCCAGGAATGCAAGGCTGTATTGAAAAGAATATGCTTGGAAAGGAGGCCCATCCATAGCAATTCTAGAGCCCAGGGGAAAGATACCCAAATCCAAGAAGGATCCACAGTGTGGCTAAACACAATCCGTTACTGCATTAACTCATTTGTATAAGAAACTTTTATTCACAATCTACTCTGTGCATAGACATTAATCTTTACTCACTTCCATAATGCACTGTACAGTACTAAGAGCACAAAGAGATGCCTGGTAAGTCCTTTTGGCTGAACAATAGCACTGCTATAGTAGATATTATGGTAGATCAAATGCACTGTTTGAGTCCCAAGACATTTGAGATCTAATTGTAAAAACAGGCTTATGTTTTACACCATTCCCAGATAATAATTCCTACATGTGAACAAGATTATGATTTTGTGATATAAACTATTGATAAGCGCTAGAGGAATTCAGAGTTGTGGAAAGTTAAGTATAGGCTGGGACTAGTCAGAAGTCTTGATAAAGTATATGACAACTGAGCTGACACATAAAGGAATTGGAAGATTTGGGGATTGGTTGAGGAGGCACTGTAAGAATATTTAAAGTAGGGAGAACTCATGTGTGAAGGTATAGAGATAACATTGACCGTGAGAAGTTTTGTGATGGTAGTAGATTGACCTGGCTGTGGGGGAGTGTAGGAGACCTAATGTTAAGGAAACTATTAGGTAGATACAGGATGAACATCTCTATGATATATTCTGTATAAACAGACAAGAGAAATGCATAACACAAAGGTTTTGACCTTGTTCTGACTTCTTCTTGGATAAATATCCTACTGTTAACATATTATCACTGCTCTATTAAGATTATTGTTCAACATTTTTATTTAGTTAGTAGTCCAGATTTATCCAATATCAAGGTTTCGAAAGTAATGTGAACTATATTGGAACTTAAAAATATTTCCATGTTTTGTTGACTTCAAGAAGTATGGCCTTAAGTAAGGTTTCTAATGTCTAGTTATCCAGCTTTTTTTGACAACAAAACAATCTTTAAAATGCACAGCAGTTACCAACACTGTCTTGTAATACATTAGAAGACAGTGGCAGCTATCCAGTGCAATCTTAGATATATAACTCCTCAGAGAATAAATGCTTGAACTTTCTATACATTATTTCTACAGTATGTCTACAGTTACTACTAAACACTTAATGATGGAAAGATAATCAACACAGATTTACACATTATTGTGAAAGTTTTCTACACAAATCTCAGGAAATTTCCATTTAATATGTATTTGGCCTATGAATGACTTATTATAGACGATTACAAGAATGAGGAGTGAGAGAGGATAAATCACTCGGCTAATATAAATTGAGGCAAAAATAACCCATTGATAACAGTTGATGTCTTCTTAAATTCCTGACTACATTTTTCTGAATTTATTGTGAACTTGACTCAAATGTGTGTCAATATTTAACAATGTCAATTACTTGGAATTCTCCATACTGTCTTCTTTGACTTTCCACTCATATTTTTCATTTTCTTTCGAACATGCATTTTTGAATCTTTTTGATCAAGCTCCTGATTTATTAGCATGTGTTGAAATTCAGTTTCATGCCATCTAAAGTTGCTGCTTAGAAGTTACTCTTTGGGAGTTACTGGAATGAGCACTTTGCATGATATGGAATATATCATCTTGTATACAGATTGCGCTATCATATATGGCACAAGGCATCCCATTTCTTCATATATTTCTCTACTTAAGAGGTTAGTGCCTTTCTAGACCCCAGTGCATTTCCTTACTCTGAGCCTACAAGATACAAATCCCTTGGCTCCTTCCATCCTTTGTTTGATTCCTTTAACTCTTGGCAGCTTCAGTTCTGTCTCTGGCAGCTGTTGGGGAAACCTCTTTTTTAACCTTCCCTGACAGGCCCTGAGATAATTCTGGGAAGCTTTACTAACTTGCCCTTCTACCCCCCTTATGCTTTCTTTCCTTTGCAGATGTTTTGCTGTGCTTTTCATAACCATAAATGTATTTCAGATGAACCACTGTAGTTTACAGTTGCTGCAGCTTTTCTCATGCTAAGGTTCCAAACAAGTTTTAACAGCTGTTAAGGAGGCTGGCAAAAAGCCTTGATTGCTAATTCTGCGCTAAACTGCTCTTCACAATGGGACATTCTATAATATTTGATTCAGTCTTTAAAGCAAATGATTTCTACCTTATATTATTACTGTTTGTATCATACTCATTTCCAGCTTTAAAAAGATTCCAAGTCTATACTTTCCTAAATGGGCTTGATTTTATTTAAAACTCTATAGAGAAGTTATGGGTTCCCAAAGTAATAGGGAAGTTATGATGGAGAAACAGGTAAGAGTGGTACCAGTAGGGTCAAAAGTGAGTTAATACGTAAATGTAGTAAACTGTACCTTCTGGAAACATTATCTCTATAAAGGTGAAAGTTTGTTCTCTTGGCTGTAATTTGGAAATAGATGGAAGAAAAGCTGCTTGGTTAAAATTGGAGCAGATTCAGATGTCCTTAGTGTATTTTCAAGCATGCTGGGGTCAGGGGGGCTGCTCAGCAGTCTGGTGTGAGGGGAAGATGTGCTCAGAATTTCACAAATAAATCTACACTGCAGTGAATCCACTGCCAGATAATGGAGAGTGCATGATATGTGTAATAAGAAGGGAGACGTCACAGTAATGAGGAAGTCATTGAAAACTGAATCTGTGTTATGACTGCTAAAGGTTGCTTCAAAAGTCATATTTGATCTGCTAGTGTCTCCAAATCATTTCACAATCAGTTATGAAACAAATATTTTAGCAATCTAACAGGAGAACTGAGACATATTTTACTCTGTTTTATGACTCACAATTTTTCAACTAAGTTTCAATGGTGGATTTCTTATTATTATAGATATTTAGATCATAAGTAATAACATTAATAAATTGAACAATGTCTTCAAAAAAACATGGAATCTCAATGTCTTTTTATTTTTTCCACCAGTGTATTTATCCTTTACCACAATCAGTTGTTCTGTTGTATATATCTCTGATTTAAATAAAACCTTAATAAACTAGAAATGGAAAAATAATTCAATAATCTGATAAATGCCAATACCATATTTAACAATGAACCATTACAGCATTAATTTCCAAATATAGTCATATTGATGTACTCATTCCATAGTATGTGAATAGGTTTATGATACTAAAGGGTTTCATAGTCAAATAAGTTTGAGAAATGCTGGGTTAAACACGTTTTTGTTTCAATGCAGGACTTGTCAGAACCTTTAACATGTTAATACTTACTTAGGGAGTCTCTAAGAGGAATATGTAATTTGGTGGTGTCACAGATGTATTTGACCACAAAAATCTTTTTCTAGAGCATCCTCAGCAAGCAGGGCTCTGAGGAATATGCTTTGGCAAATGCCTACATGAGGTTTGTCCAGAAGTGAGCCAGCATGCATAAACATCTATCAGCGTTTACTCTTGTGTAACTCACAACAGACAGTTGTCCTGTTAATGAAATGGCTGCACTTCATTGTGCATCTTGATCAGCTGGGGATGTTTGTCAAAATGCACATTCCTGGGCTCTATTGCGATTCAGCAGATCTGACTTGAGTTCCAGGAATTTATGCTTCAGTAAGCATCAAGTGAAGTTTCTGACATAGGTGTCTATGGTTTATACTTTAAGAAACATCGTATTAGAAAGTTTGGGTGATTAATAAATAAAAGACGATGTCTCCGCATGTTATATCTGGAATAGCATCGGACTAGGCAAAGAATTCTTGAAGAAGACCCCCAAGGCAATCACCGCAGCAACAAAAATAAACAAATGGGATCTGATCAAATTAAAAAGCTTATGCACAGCCAAGGAAACTATCAGTAGAGCAAATAGACATCCTACAGAATGGGAGAAAATATTTGTTCTCTACACTTCTGATAAAGGTCTAATAACAAGAATCTATCTAGAACTCAAAAGAATTAACAAGAAAAAATCAAACAATGCCATCAAGAAATGGGCAACGGAAATGAACAGAAACTTCTCCAAAGAAGACAGAATAATGGCCTGCAAACATAAAAAAAATGCTCAACATCTCTAATCATTAGAGAAATGTAAATCAAAATCACAATGAGATACCATCCAACTCCAGTGAGAATGGCCTGTATCAAGAAATCCCAAAACAACAAATGCTGGAGAGGATGTGGAGAGACAGTAACTCTCTTACACTGCTGGTGGAACTGCAAATTAGTGCAGCCCTTGTGGAAAAGAATTTGGAGATACCTCAAACAGCTAAAAATAGAAATACCA
>VBSM01000568.1:17796123-17848069 GCA_008086735.1 Cheirogaleus medius | reverse complement strand
AAAAAAAATTAATGGGAAAAAAATAAATAAAAGATGAATATTATCAATTAAGATGATTTTGAACTTACAAGTTTAACAACACTGACGTTATATGTTGAAACTAGGATATTATGAAAGTGTATTGATGAAAGGGCGATTAGGTATGGATAAAACTTTACATTCATTTAACTCATATATTAGTCATCTTTAATACTCATGTGCCAATCTTTTTTTTATTTCAGCATATTATGGGGGTATAAATGTTTAGGTTACGTGAGTTGCCTTCCCCTACTTTACAGCCCGGAGTCAGAGCTTCAAGCGTGTCCATCCCCCAGATGGTGCCCATCGCACTCATTGTGTATGTATATACCCATCCTCTCCCCCCCACCTGCCCGACACCTGATAAATGTTATTCCTATATGTCCACTTAGGTGTTGATCAGTTAATACCAATTTGCTGGTGTGTACATGTGGTGCTTGTTTTTCCATTCTTGGGATACCTCAGATAGTAGAATGAGTTCTAGCTCTACCCAGGAAAATACAAGAGGTGCTATATCACCATTGTTTCTTATAGCTGAATAGTACTCCATGGTATACATATACCACATTTTATTAATCTACTTGTGTATTGATGGGCTCATGTGCCAATCTTTGACTCATTGACTCCCTGGCATAAAATACTCATGTCACCTGCACTTTTGATCATGTGACACATAACTGGAAGCAATGAATATGCCCTTTCCCCTGATGAAGCTTAACTTGCACATCTTGTGGCAATGATTGTAGTTCTCTGCACAATGCATGAGACTTTGTGCTTCATGCCTCTGCTCCTGCGATTCCCCTTGTTTGAAATGTCCCTTTCCTGGTTTCTTCCCCAGGCTAATTTGTTCTCTGTTGAGTGTGAATATATATGGAATGGGCATAACATTGATGTAGCGAAACAAGTAATGATTGAGGCTGGTAAAATATGTGTAGGTGTGCAGCTCTTGGAGCAGGAATAATATTTGTTCAGCTGAGACAGGTACTAAAGATAGCCTAAAATCCTAGGGCAGGCTCAGAACGACTCAGATGATCCAGAAAACTACAGAAATGCAGCAATTCAGGAAGGGATTATTATGAAGGAGAGAAGCAATTGAAATTGTGCTCAGTTTTCAAGAGATAACTCTGTTCATCTCATTGAATTTTGGTAATCATTGAATCTGGTTCACTTGTTTGTTAGTAATATAAAAATTTCACTCCTTTTTGACTAATTTCATCACCTACATAGGTCTGTCTTAGCAATAGCACTTTACTATTCGTTAATAACGATTACTGTTACTGACTGAATGGGACAGTCCTTTCTACCAGGTATATGTATCTTCTTATATCAAAGTATGTATTTTTAATCATTCTGAAAATAAAAACAAATGCTAGTGCAATCACATCTACTTCTTTTAAATCTTCAGCTAAAGGAAGCAGCCTATCTTGCCATCTCCATCATTCACATTTGGTGCCTCACTTTTTGTCAAAATGCCAAATATCTGCCATGGTAGACATATATTGGTAGATGGATTATGATCATAATGTTTGATAATGGAGAAGAATTCTATTGAAGCTTTTTAAAGATGTTAGACTTGTCTCCCTTCTAGTATGAGACCTGTTTCCGGAGAAAAGAAAAGAAAGGATATTGCATTTAGTTATGATTCATGAATGTCAGGATTTAAGTGTTGTAGGGCTTTGTGGGAGCGGAAGAAGTAGTGGAAACAGGAAGCCAGGCTGCCATAAGCACATACATAACAAGTAATTAATTGACTACAGACGTGAGAGAACCTACAGAGAACATTAGAAAACACTATTGTACATGAAATGTATTAACGTTAATATTGTGAACAGCTGGATGGCTGGATGTTTGATAACGGAGCAAGTCATTTTAATTTGATCTAAGCTTCAGCTTTTAATTGAATTTATAAGAACATGGGAAAAATTAACAGGCAGCTTCTGGCAACTCAAAAACAATATTTGGCTCAGAGTCTAAGCTTCTCTAAATTTGAGAAATCTGGCTCTGGATAAAGATGGAGCAAAGAAAAATCATGCTGTAATACCAAGGACAGCAGATTTATGGCTCTGATTTCAAATAAATGCAGATTGTCATTGTTTGTCAGAAAGGTAACTATTCCTTTGGACATAATCATATCTTATAGTGACTAACAGGTCAGCTCTAATTATTAGACAGTTGGTTGGTTCAGCTACGTGACTTCTTCCTCTGTGAAAAGTCAAGAATATCATGTAGAATAATTTTTCAAAGACCTTCAGAGTAGAGCAGTATGCTGAGGCCAGGGGTGAATCTTCTTTGTTAATAGACCCCAGAAGAGCTGGGCAAGAAACTTTTTTTTTTTTAGTAATGGGACCCCCTGTCTTTTGACTACGGCTGGCTAAGACTTATGTGTTCAAAACTGCTGCTTCCTACAAGAAATATAAAGAATCATCAGTTTCCTTTTCCTGAAAAGGGTGCCCTGAACGATCACATTTGTATCCTAATAACCTCAATGTATAATCTAAGCTGTCACTGTTTTGCATCCTCAGATGAAATGCTTTATCATCTTCCTCCATCATTCAGTAGAACAATGCAAGGCAACACAGACTATTCCGTGGTGGAAGATATGAATTATATTCCGGAGAAGAGGGGGGTGTTTAAAGATGAAGTATAGTTTTTCTTCCCCCTGCAGTGGTGATAGATCTCTTCTGCCCCTCTTTTTTCTTATAAAAGAACAGATTCAATTGTTTTCATCCAGTTCCCAAATCACATCAAGCTGAAAGTTTACTTTTTCAAAAACTGTTGGGCCAGATTTTCTCAAATAAGGAAAAAATCCAGTTGAACAGTCATCTACTTCAAGGAGTTTTCTCTAATTATCTTTATCTTACTTGATTTCTCCATGTATTTGCATTCTGAGGAATTTTATATACAATGTGGAATGTATTGTCAGATGTTTTTATTCTTTTCTTTTATGTGTGTATAACTTAGATCCCATTGTAAATAATAAGCTTATGTAGAGCAGGAATTCTCTCTCACGTTTATATTTTGCATCTTCTGCAGTACCTGGAAAACTGCTATGCACATGATAGGTGGTTAATAGAAATGATTAGTATGTTCATAATTGTTCTTGGGTAGCTCCTACATTGGTGAAAGGTATTTCAACAACTATTTCTTTGATGTTTGATAAAAAGTGTGGAAATATTTTTTGCTATTTTTCCTCTGGTGGAGACATTGTATTGGAGCTCTGGGATTTGTACACCTTGGCAATTTTTATTATGTAAATTATGGATTAGAATTGGTGGATTGACACAGAGAGATAAGAATTAATTTTTAAACAACTTTCAATATGTACTAATGAAGGCTTCATGCCTTAGAAATATTATATTTTAAAGAGATAACATCCACAATGTGGTAAATAATCTCTAACCCAAGAGGTTATGACTAAGCTAAGTCCAGAATTTTCAGATAATTAGTGATGATGATGGAATATTATATAGCCACAAAAAGAATGAAATCCTGCCATTTTCAACAACATGGATGGAACTGGAGAACATTATGCTAAGTGAAATAACGCAAGCACAGGAAGACAAATCTCACATGTTCTCACTCATATGTGGGAGCTAAATATTAAAAACAATGGATCTCATGGAGACAGAGAGTAGAATGATGGTAGCCAGAGGCTGAAAAGGGTAGCAGGGAGGAGGAGATAAAGTGGGGATGGTTAATGGGTGCAAAAATATAGATAGATAGAATGAACAATATTTGATAGCACACCAAAGTGACTATAATCAACAATAAGTTAGGGTATACTTTAAAATAACTAAAAGAATAGAATTGGAATGTTCCTAACAGAAAAAAATGTTAAATGCCCGAGGTGATGAATACCCTAATTATCCTAATTTGATTAATTCACATTGTATGCCTGTATCAACCCATCACATGCACTCTATAAAGATACAGAACTTTTAAAGTTCCCAGTAATGTGTTTAAAATTTATTCTTACACAAATAAAGATATACAACTATTATGTACCATAATAATTAAAAATAAAAAAAATTAAAAATTAGTAATGGTGTCTGCTGATATAAGTAAAGCACTATGATAATTGCCCTGGTTCACTGGGGTTGGTAGTACAGAGTAGAAGAGGATACAGAAATACACAGCTGCTATGTAAGCCCAGAAATGAAAGGAATTTTGTAACATACAGCCAGCTTCTGATTATCTATATATATATAATTCACACCCCATGATGTATTTTAAATTTCATCACTGGCTAGCTTTTCCTTGTTACCTAGTCTCTCACGTTTTCCCTCTCTCTATTTTGTGGTCTTTGGAAACTTCTACTTAGTTGGATGTCTAGATTAAACAAAATATAACCAGAAAGGTAAATTTTTGGAGGAAATAACTACATAGAATGAAAAACAAAACACAAACCTATAATATCGTAGATTCCAGGCCTTGGGTGAGTGTGCTCACATGCTCACGTGAAATTGTTAGGCACCGCGAAACTTGCTCTCCCAACATAGGTTGTTTAACAATCTTATTTGCATCAGTCTGCAGTACTCCATTGGGCGAACTAATTGCTAATTCTTTGTGAATGATATTGAATATTGTTCACTGTGACTATAGATATTGATAATATAGAATCTGGACTCCATGGGACATTACATGTTTTCAATCTCTTTAATTAGTTGCTGAGCAACGTGTAGAAAAATGTTCTTTGAAATTGATGCAGCAATACTGACAGATTAAAAATTTCTGAAAGTATGTGTTAGTGATTTCTCTGTTCTGGACACTGTGTAAATTGCATGCAACATAGAGGGGAAGATAACCTCATGGGAATATGACATGGAATGGCTGAGGAGGGTGATGCTGACTGTAACCCCTACATGTATCCATCTTTTCTAAAGTACAGTATTAATGGAGTATTCTTAAAACATGGGTTATCTGACTAAAAGTTTATTTAGAGCTAGACAGCTTAGAATTGTGCCTTATCAGAACTTATTTTTTTCTTACATTGTCAATTCTTTTTTGTGTATTTGTCATGTCTCTACAACTAAAGTGTAGGCACATTAAGGACACAGACCCAAGTTCACATATCTTTTCTATTCTTCATAGGCTGTCCAGAGTGGTCTGCACATATTAGGTACTTGACAAATATTGTTTGCCTGAATGAATAACCTGATGAATCTGTTTTCTTCATGCACATCTGTGTCGATTTCATTTAAAACAGATGTCTTTTCTTCATGAAATTAGGAGACAGAGGCTTCCATGACCCCCTCTAATATTCGTCACTCTCAATATGAAGGGGTTCTTCCAGTACCATTTTCTCTTATTCTATATTGTGTGTGTGTGTGTGTGTGTGAGATTTTAACCTTTTTGTTCTGGGACTTCTTTTGCATCTTTTATTATGTTTGTACTTCACAAAATCAAAAAGTTTAGGTCCCTAAGAGAAATCCTCCAACTTTTTTCTTATCCTTTCCAAATTGGGTCACCAATACTGCATACTTTGCTATCATAAAGTAACAATTTTATTTTAGAATAGCATTAAATATATGTTTATATATATATGCTTTGGTAATTGTCTTTAAACATTTTTGTAGCCTGTGACTGTTCTGAATATGTAAGTTAATGAATGAGTGGATCTTGAATTTGATTTGTGAACATTAGAACGAGGTTCATGGAAGTATCTGCCTGTCCAAGAATCTGAATGCTACAGTTTCCTTTTTCCTTTTTTCTAATTTAAGTAGAAGGAAGGATTTCTTTACTGTTTCTGATAGCTCCATGAAGGCAGAGACTATGGCTGTCATCTCAATTCTCTAGAACAGTGCTTGACACATAATAGATGATGAATGAATGTTTTCAGAAGGAATGAATGTAAATAACGGCAATATGATCAAGTAACCACACTGACCTTCTAGCTGTTCCTCCAAACTGCCAAGTAATTTCCCACCTCAGGGTTTTGCGCCTGTTTCTGCTGCTCTGAATGCTTTAGATACCTGTGTGATCAATACCATCATTTTCTTCAGGTGTATGTTAAAATGTTACTCCTTTAGAAATGTTTCCCTTCCACAGTCTGCTAAAACAGTCTACCTCCAACTACCCCACTCCGATCATTCTTACCCTGCTTCACTTTTTCTTCATAGCACATATCACCATGGCATTTTATTATATATTATGTATTTGATGTCGTCTCTCTTTCCTCTCTCTAATACCCTACCACAATAGAATGTGAGGTCTATAAGTTCTGGGACTGTATGAATTCAGGGTCTCATCAGGAAACAGAAATCATTGTACATGGTTCAGATAAAGAGCCTTTAAAGAAGGATTACTTACAGCAATTTGGGCAGGGTTAAGGAAATAAGGTGTATTGAAACTAGACCTGAAAGTGCAAGAAGAAGAAAGAACGTTACGAAAGCTCAGTGAAAGTTGGAATTGGGAAGGAGGGATTGCCTAAAAGATGTCGTCTTAGAGAGCCTCAACTGCTGCCAGAGAGAGACATGGCACTGGCAGTAACGAGACGCAGGGGAAGAAATGACCAACTCTTCTATCTTCCTTTATGCCACTCTCCTACCAATGACTCCTATTGTGAAAACCCAAGAAAAAGATAGCTGGCAAGGAGTCCAGGTGAACTAGTTCTTAGGGGTCAACTTCTTGGGGAACAGAGTGGACAGGGAAGTGGGGAATGCATCCTGTGAGGGAAACAGAATAAAAAACATGGGTGCATTGTTTGGCTAACAGCTGTATCTTTCATGCACAGAAAAGTACCTAGGACAGTTCAGGTACTCAACAAATATTTGCTAAATAAAATAATCAATGGTAGCTGGAGGTTAGAGCAAAGGAACTGTGGCATCGATCCAAGATATTATCATATAAGGTCTCAGATCTTATTTGGGGGCTATGGTAGTTGTCCAAGGCTTATGTTTGGAGAAATTCACAGATAGATACTCTGGAAAGTGGGGCATTCAGTGCCTTTTGTTTATAATTTTAATCCAGCAATCACTTATTTGTAATTTATGGGCTATATCTTAATATTCAAAGATCACAGGAGAAATATTCCAGTAAGAAATTTTGGTAACTACATGGTTATGTTTTTTAGGGTAAAAGGTACTAGAAGGGAGCTACAGAATTGTTTTATTATTATAGAAGGTAAGTAAAAAGATTTAATGACATCACTGATTCATTAGCTTTAAGTCCCACCTTGATTATGGGAATTCATGAGGATGATCAGCATACATAGGGCACAAATGGGTATCTATGATCTCAACTCTAAGCCAGCCACCTGTAATTCCTTCACTCTGCTTTATTATTATTAATACAAAAACCACTCTGCTGTCAATGAGGGCAACGGACTAGAAGAGGGTGCCATTCACAGATAAAGGGAAATTAGGAGATTTCTAGGCGAACTGTATTAAATAAGGTGAGGGTGGGTATAGTAATAAACAGGTTTCTTGATATTAAGATGGGAAGGGGAGGCAGTTGATATTTCAGATCTCTAAACAAAAAGGCAAGGTTCAGATAAAAGAGAGTTTTGGTGGTAGTGGTTGTGGGATATAGGTTGATTGAGAAAAGTAGTGAAAGTATAGAATAGAAAGAGCCATTCGAGCTGACAGCACCCTTACAAATTTCTTAGTTCTGTGTTTTTCAAACTTGGATTTTGCAATCAGCAGGACCATTTCTCCAAATGAACTCTTTTGCAGTAGTGTAGCATATGTATTAAATAAATCATATAAAAGTTCAATGGCTCAGATAGAAGAGATGGAGAGAAGCCCTGAGCCTCAAATGTTAGGTGTCTCTTGCTGCCCCCATCTGCCCAACCTCCTCATTGCCCCATGTGGTTCCAGATGCATCTCTGGAGAATGTCTCCTTTCCTTTGAGCACAGTTTCAAAACCATCAACCTCCTCATTTTATAGACGCAGAAACAGACCCAGAAACATGAACTGACTTGTCCACAGTAGAGTCAGGACTAGAATCCACCTCTCCTAATTCCCAGGCAGAACATTTTTGACTATGTTATGCTAGCCTACTGCTTGTGGACTTAAAATTAATTGCCTTCAGTAAAAGTCTCCAAGAATCTGGAATTTTAGGCCTTATTTTTCTAATAACATTTACCCTTAGATAATTCCTATCTGTATCTCACATTTCTTATTTGTTAAAAGATATTAGGAAATATCTTTTCCTACCAACCTCACAACTTTAGATTAAATAAGAAAGTGTGATGTGCTTAGAGATCCTTGGAAGGAAGTTGTGATGCACATTCAATATATTACTTGTGAAAAACATAAAGGCTTTTCTGGGGAAGTCATCAAGCAGAACTGGAAATGAAAAGCACTGAAACATTAAAAAATGCTAATGTACAACATGTAGTGTTCAATAACTTGTTTTGTCACCTGGATTTTATGTTTCTGAGAGTCATCATGTTATTGTATATATATCATAGGGGTGAGGGGAAACTTGCTCTTTCCCCCAAAAGTTCGCTGAAAGATCAACTCAAAATTAAGGCAGATTAATAAGAGAAAGGTTTACTTAGGGGGTGGGCTCAGTCATTTTTTGTTGTAAAGAGCTCTCCAGATGATTCTGATGTATGCTAAAGTTGGAGCACCACTGTTGCAGTGTTATGCTTTATAACTTCCATATAAGCTTCTCTCTTTCTTGCTCTCTGTCTCCATCTCATTCTCTCTTTTTCTCTCATATTGCACAATAAAAAAAATAAAATAAAGGCATCTGAGCAGTAAGCAACCAGAAATAAAGAGCTGTAGGGATATGAGAGCCGTTTGATAGGCACTCCTTTTGCAGGTTAGTCAGAAAGGCGAATGATGGGAAGAAAAGAAAGAATGGAACCATGGAGTAATTTGGGAGGAAGGTGAAGGTGAGATAAGAGGATCCTTTTAGTAGTATATTATGATAAAAGTGTAGTTGAAAATATAGAGTACACTTTGAAGCACACATATATGTGTTTGTATGTGTGTGTGTGCATGTGCTTGTGCGTGTGTGCTTAGAATGATACCTTGCTTGAAAAGGTTAGTATGTCCCATTGGTAAAGATAATTACTCCCCCACTCTACTTACCCCTGCTTCTGAATAATTTCGACTCAGCAGGGAGTAACTTACTATCTCCACAGGATACAACTGCTGTTATTCAGGTAGATATTGCTGCCTTGGCTAGGCATTCTAAAATGAAACGAATCTGTATCATTACTACTTTGACTCCCTTTTTGTGATTTTGGAGCTGCAGTTGCCTTTGCAAGCTATCTCTTTTCCCTGCTGCTAGCATCACATATCATCATATTGAAAGTGAACACTACAAAGAGGAAAAAAATAGCATAGTCTTTATTTATTTTGAAAGAAACCAGTTATTAACTGAACATTTATTCTTAAATGGCTTACTAGTGTTCAGACTGCAAAAGGGTAGTTCACTCTGAAAGGTAGCACACAGTCTAACTGTTAAAGATGTCACTGTTGCACACAGAGGACATGGAGGACTTTAACCTGCCAACTGCCTGGGGACACTCAGGGAAGGATCTCTTGAAAGAAATTAATTGTGCAACATACACACCCTAGGGAAAATATCTTGAGCAGACAGAAAATAGCACTAAATGAGTTTTATACATCTTTGGGGTTTGTCATTTGTAACATGCTTTGGACCATAGAGACACCAAAGCAATAATTTACCTCTTTGCTGGACTTCTATTAAGGGAAACTAAATGCCATAAGAAAGTCCCTTGTCATCACCCTTGTTGAGGTCCTTGCTACTGTGATAATGTTCTACAGTCTACCTTCCTCCTACATTGTCCATACACCAGTACCTCTTTCCTGCCACTGCCAGATTGGACTTTGTATGGTTTTGATTGTGTCATCAGTCCACATATTTTATCTCAGTCTTTGCTTTGGTGAATTAGAAACCCAGAGCTGACAATGTGCCCCACTGTTAATAATTGTGCAGGATCTCCTTTATACACTTTAGTCCCCTACCTACTCTTGGTGTCATCTATTTATTATTATTTTTTTCCCCTCCATTTTAATCTCTTTACATATTTTTTATCCTATTACATTGCATTTATTTTTGTTGGTTGCCTCAAATTCCTTTTGAAATGTGGAAAGGTGAAATACATACATAAATAAATACAGTAAGTCATTCTCCTTCTTGGAGGCTTCCATTACCTTTCTATGCTGCACCAAATAAACTCTGAACTTCTTAGTCTAGCTAAGGTCCTCCATGATGTGGCCTCAATTCACTTGTTTTTTAGAGACAGAGTCTCACTCTGTAACCCGGGCTAGAGTGCTGTGGCATCAGCCTAGCTCACAGCAACCTCAAACTCCTGGGCTCAAGTGATCCTACTGCCTCAGCCTCCTGAGTAGCTGGGACTACAGGCATGCGCCACCATGCCCGGCTAATATTTTCTATATGTTTTTAGTTGTCCAACTAATTTCTTTCTATTTTTAATAGAGACAGGGGTCTTGCTCTTGCTCAGGCTGGTCTCGAACTGCTGACCTCAAGCAATCCTCCTGTCTTAGCCTCCCAGAGTGCTAGGATTACAGGCGTGAACCACCACGCCCGGCCAACTCACTTTTATATTTTATTGTCCACTACCAAAGGATGTACACCCTATTGTCCATCAGACTGGATCACTTGCCTTTCTCCAATCTTGTCATGTGTTTTCTTGCCTCCATGCCTTTGTGCATGCTGTTACCTCTACCTGGATCATTTCCTCTCTTAGCTCTGCCTGTTGAGATGTTCTCTTTTAAATTCCATAGCTCCACTGTTACTAATTCTGGAATCCTTCCCTGAGCCAGCCATCCTTTATGATGTGCCCCGCTCTAGAACATTTGCTGTATTGCCCTTATAATATTCTACCTTGTATTTCAGTTATTTGTACACCTAGCTTATACCACCACCTCCTCCATGCCCTGAAAAATTATATGCTTCCTGAGGGCAGGGACCATGTCCCAATCATTATTGTATCCTCTCTATAGCATGCAGATCAGTCTGTTGTATGGAGTAGGTGCTCAACAAATATTCGTTGAATAAATGTATATGAATAAAAATAATAAATGCAACTGTATTTCCATTTGGAGAAGAGATTACATGTTTTAGCATTTGGATATATGAGCAGGGGTGTATGGAACCACTCAGCACAACCCATTCCCACTACTGGAAAACCCAACAAAAAAGGTAGGTTCTGTTGTCCCACAGTCAGTAGTTCTGTTCCTTTATGAAGGATATCTGGCTTATTTTTACTTAAAAAGAACATTAGCCCCTGGGAATTGAATAATTTGGGGGAAAGTCTCTAATGAACATTGAAAATGTAGTTAAATAGAAAATAATATAGACATGGTAATATGGCAGCGCTAACCTTCAGGCAGAACAAGGATATGGCTTGTTTGTTCTCCTATGGCATAGTTATGGGAATGGGTAACGGTCCTATTGAGTTGCCCAAACTATCTGAGAAGTCACCAGACACCCTGAGTCAATTTGAAGAATTTGATAATATTCCCTTAGAGATGGAGAACAGGATACAGATGCCAAAAATAGATCTGATGAGTGAGTGCAGCAGAATTCCTAGTATGACAAAATCAGGAAGCTGGAATTTATTGAGCTGAAAACCATAACAGGAAAGCAAAAGACAATGATAATGTTTGATTCTTAAAGTGGATGCTGTTAAATAAACATACTAAGGTGCCAGAAGTCTAAAACGATGCTTATTTTCCTCTCCTTACTCCCTTTAAATATATCATTGTTGCCTTTTAAATGATCACTGCTAAGACCTACATTCTGAAAATACATTCTATTGACTAAACTCATCACATACTTCCTATTTACCTAATTGGTGAAGAAAACGACAATAAAAAAAAGATAGCTGAGGAGCAAAAGGGAAAGGGGATAAAGATGACTTCAAAGTAATTATTTTGAAGATTTTGTTTGGGCTTGAAAAAATGGTATTCAGCATGCTGCTACTGACATATGGTTCACTCTATGACCCTCAGAACCAAACAGTATGAATAATCCAAAGCTTGCCAGAATCCAAGAATTTTATATTAAAGTCATTCGTTTTTTCCCCCTCAGCATTGTGTAGCTGCTTTTCTGTACAACAATGGAAATACATTTCCTGCCTTTCTTTTTTCTTTTTCGTTTCATATTTTTTTGAGTCAAGAGCAAGCTTTAGAGTTTAACTAAAATTTCTCCATCAAATAAAGTGGGACAGCAGTACTTAGGACTATTTTTCTGTTTTTATTCATGACCTGGGTCACAGAAGCATACTTGCTTTGAAGTCTGAAAAAAATTTTTTTTTTATATTTGGAAACTACCACATGTGTCTTTTACATAGTCTAGTAAAGATACTTGATTTTAGTTTTTTATGTGCCCTCTATTATTAATGATCCAAGAAGTAAAATGTATGAAATAAAATTGTGCTTTTAATGTGTGTGATTGATCTCTTTTGTATTCTAAAGAATAACCAGGCAAAGCATTATGTTTTTGCTTTAGGTCTTCATAAGTCATCTACACAGAGGGTGCCTAAGTAGGACAAGGTGATAGTGACATGTTGTATGTAAGTAATCGGATTCTATTTTAATTGCTCTAGGATTCTATTTCAATTTTTTTCTATAATGTTTTCCCTACAGCACACAACCAGGTAGTCTCTCTGCCTTAGTTCTTCATTAAGCTCTGGTCACCATACACATCGCTACCAGATACATCTTCTAATTCATTTAAATGGATAATATCACTCTCCTCCTCAAAAACCTTCAGTGTCTCCCCATTTTCTGATGACTCTTTTTAGTCTGACATTCAAGGCCCTTCATGATTTGGTTGCAATTTATCATTCTAGCTTCACCTGTGATTAATGACGTCCTTGCTTGTATTTATGTTTTAGCCAAACACACACACACACTCACGCTCCTATCTGTCCTTTCCCACTGCCATTTCTTTTATATTACTCTCTACCTGGACCATCCAACCTCTTGTTTCTACCTATATTTTAAGGTAGAACTCCTACTCGTATTTTGAGGGCCAGTTTAAATGCTCCATGTTTTAGTTTCACTTATACCCTTTATTATAGTTTTTATGTATTATTTCCCCTCACAATAACTCCTTAATTGGAGGAACCAACCTTATAATCCCATAGCACAGTAGCAGCCTTCCTTGGGCATGCCAGTTGCCAATAATCCTCTGTTGAATGAGAATCAGTCCTAAAATCCACCACTGGACCTCTGAGCCTTTTTAACCTTAATTATATTAAAACATCCACACTATTATGGTTAAGGGAACTAGCATCCTAGCAACCTTCCTTTCTATAAACTAGGGGAACCTGATGCCTTATAGATGATGGCATTTTTCATCATCAGACACATAAGGTTTATTGTGAGAAATAACATTAGGCTTGCTATTGGAAAACAGTAGTTTGGATCAGAGTAGTTAATTCTTTAAATCAATATTTAAAGTTGGCATAGCACAGCAGGAGTAGTCCCCTCAGACAGGTGAAGGAATGACCAGGCCATCAATTTAGCCTGTTGAATGTGTGACTGCATGAGATACATCAATATAACCACATTGGCCGATCTGAGACAAGAGAGTCTCTTTAGCTTCAGGCAGAATTTGCATAACTTCCAGAACTCAAGCCTCAGGTGCCAGCAAGACTCACATAATCTTTAGAATTGTCTGAGGGCTTAACTATCTCTCACTGATTTCTTGACTCATCACTTAAAAGCAAATGTCCTGGCTACATGTATAAAGGCTCTAGAGCTCCCCTCCCTGTTTATTTGGTGAGTTAAGTTAGCAGGCAACCACCAGAGAGAAATTGATGTGTGTTAGTGCCACAGGTGTGAGTTTCGCAATTTCTCTTTCCGGAAAATGTCCAGGATGTCACTGTTTTGAAGGCTGGCTTCCCCTTGAAAAAAAAAAAAATGTGAATGTATCCTGTGCTATTGTCACATAGAGCTGTAGACCAGCAAGGGCTAAAAGCCTCTTGAGAAATAAACACAAGTGACAAAAGATTAATTCCTTTGGCATTCCTTATAGAAAAACCATGTTCCTCTCTAGAGAGAACACTCCTTGAAGCTCGTCATTTGTGGGTTCATTAGAAGCCCCTCTCTGGGAAAAAAAAAAAGAGCAGCCAAATGATCTGATTGTGTGGGTGGTCTGACAGCAACATCTGTCACCCATTGGCCCCAGACATGACACAGCTCATTTGGCTGCCTAGTGTAGTGTTGCCTTCCTTCTTCACTGCTCCATGCATGGCTCTCCTAAAGCTGTGCCAAATTATTGGAGATTTTAAAAACAACTCCAATAGCTTTGACTGAAGAACTGAAAACTAGGTATGAAAAAATCCAGCCATATTAGACCTCTAGGCAATTTTTTAGGCTAAAGAGCTAGAAGATTATTCTAGAAAACCCTAGATAATGATAAACACATTGTAAAATGAACCACCTATTGTTTATTCACTGAAGGTCCATATCCTTGTACAGTCTTAATGAACTTGTATACTATTTAGCTGTCCCACTAGGAGTCTGTCACTCACTATCAACAAAACAAATAAACATATCAATGCTGTGGACCACCAATTTGCTTTACTCACAGTGTGTTTTTGCTCATGTGCATGAGTCAAAATTTAGAAAACATGGAGTTGGGACAAGATGGCTGATCAGAGACACCAGCTGTCAGATTGTCTCAGAAAGAAGGAAATGCTTTAAATGACAAAAGGAAAAAACAAACAAACAAACAAAGATCAGGTATAATTCTGAGGGAAAAGTGCCAGAACCTACCAGAGATTCCATAGGAAGAAGTTTTGTAGCAGAACAAGAATGAGCAAGATATCGGCAGAGATCAACCCCCAAGAGGCATGGAGTCCAGCGAAAGGGTAGGTAGAGTGGTTTGTTTCTCCCTCCCTCACATCTCTGGCAGTCAACAGGCTCCTGAGCTGCTGGAGAGCCTTTTTACCCTCATGAACCCAAAAGCTGCTGCCACTAGTGAACTGGGAGCTTCTTGAGGACAAAACACCAGGCTGTCAGCACCCTTGGGGTTGCTTCCCATCACCACAGACCCAAGCTAAGATGGCAGGCGCCATATTGCTTCTCCATTCACTGTGCGTCTTTGTCCTCCCTAAGGGGCTTCAGTTCTCACCTCAATTGTTCCCACACAAATATTTCCCAACTGCGTGCGACCCAGGCTGCGGGAGCCACAGGGACTGGTGGGTCCCAGGGACTCTGCATGACCTCAGAGCCTGGACACTGTTTGTGGGCTGCCTTCCAGAGAGACGGACAGAGATGACCAGAGGGCTAGCTTTTCTCCATTCAGACTCTTTTCCTCCCCTTCCCCTCCCCTGTAGGTAGCTGCCGAGAGAGATGATGGAGCTGTGAGCAGCTGCTTCAGATCTCTTGGTGCATCTACCACACCAAGGTTTCCATAGAGAGTGGTGCTCAAACCTTTCCTCCTAAAGCAGACTAAGCAGCAGACTAAAGGGTGCTCGGACTATGAGCTCCCTGTTCACCAGCCATCCCCAGTGCTGCTCGCCCTGCTGCACCATCAGAGCAGGGCACACCCTGAAGCAGAGGGACATCAAACCTGCTTGAACACCCTATAGGCAACTCGGGACCAGCACAGTTCTCCTTGACACAGTCAGGGATTGATCTTCAGGGACCCTGGGACAGACCTGTGGGCCAGATCCTGTACCCTCAGGACTTTATTGTGTTGCTTGGGGGCACAGCGGGGAGATTTGTGAACTAATCTCTGGAGGCGCGGGAGCCTGTGTGGGCTGAAAGGAGAGCACCGAGCAAAACCCACTCCTGACAGCCAGATTCACAATGAGATATCACTTACCCCAGTAAGAATGGCTTTTATTAAAAAGTCCAAAAACAATAGATGCTGGCGTGGTTGCAGAAAGGAACACTTATGCACTGTTGATGGGACTGCAAATTAGTACAACCTGTATGGAAAACAGTATGGAAATTCCTCAAAGAACTAAAGTAGACCTACTATTTGATTTAGCAATCCCACTACTGGGTATTTACTCAAAGGAAAAGAAGTCATTTTATCTAAAAGATACTTATGCTCGAATGTTTATTGCAGCACAATTCAGAATTGCAAAGATGTGGAATCTACCCAAGTGCCCATCAATTTATGAGTGGATTAATAAAATGTGGTATATGTATACCATGGAATGCTACAACACAATCATAAAAAGGATGAATTAATGCCTTTTGCAACAATTTGGATGAAACTAGAGACCATTATCCTAAGTGAAGTATCTAAAGAGTGGGAAAAGAAATACCACACATACTTGCTATTAAATTGGAACTAATTTATGAACACACATGTGCACAGAGGGAAGTAAAACTCAGTGAAAATCATGCAGGGGGGAGTGGAGAGGAGGGGATGAGTGAAAACCTCCCTAATGGGTACAATGAACACTATCTTGGTGATGGGCACAGTTATAGCCCTGACTCAGGCATTATAAAAGCAACCCATGCATCCAAAAACATTTGTACCCCCATAATATTTTGAGATTAAAAAATTTTGGAAAACATGTGTTAAATAAATTCAAAGCCTTTTTGATATAGGACTTCTCAAAGCCTTTATTTTGTTCACATGTGCTTTGTGCATCTCTAAGAGGAAGCTAGAGTGTGCAGTGTTTGACCATGAGACCTGTTCCTCAGGCTCACCCAGTGGGACTAGCTCTTTCTTTCCATGAATGTGGGTGTAGACTGAGTATAAAATCTGTCAGCAGTGTCGGTATGGAGGAATAGTTCACATAGTGAACTAGTTTTGTTTTCTTTAGTGGATGGAAGTTGCTTTACTCTTTTGTAACATTCTGTTCTTGGCTAACAAGCAACAGTGCGACTAGAATTATCATACATATTTTTCGTTTTAGGTCATTCTGAGGAGTTAGTTTATTTATATTTAGATAAATAGTACAAGACAACACTGCCCTTATAGAACATTCTTTTCTTGAGTTTCCTTTTAGAGTCGTCACACAACTAGGATTAAGGAGGTCGAAAATTATATTATTTCTGGAAGGAAGCTGTGTCTGTACTAGTTTGGTAAGCATGACGGAGAGAACTTCACTCTGGATGGAGCAGTAATATTGGGTCTCAATTAAATGGTTCCTTGTTTTTCTTTTTTAAATTCATTTGATAAATATTTATTGAGTGCTTACTATATTTTTGGTGCTCTTTTAAGTGTTTGGGATAGAGTTGTGTTGGGACAAATGGAAAACTTTTGTGAGGAAGGGATGAGTAAATTCACACCTGATGGGTACTATGCACACTGTCTGGGGGATGGGCACACTTATGACCTTGACAAAAATAATTTATGTAACCAAAACATTTGTACCCCTGTAATATTCTGAAATTAAACAATAAATAAAAGAGAGACAACTGGGAAAAAAAGGGAAAACTTTCCCTTTGCCTTTGGAAATTCACTCACAATAAGGCAGATTAATAAGAGAAAAGCTATACACAATATATTGTTACAATAGGCAGGGGGAGAATCACAGAGTGATTGCCCCATATCCCAATGAGACCCAAATATACTCATATATCCCCATTTTGGGGGGGGTAGGGAATATTGATAATTCTGTTCATGGGCAATAAATGGTTACTAGGGAGGATGAATAGATACTTGAGAGAATGAATGGATTGGGGAAACAGACTGACTTGTAAATAATTCTCTTTGGAAACTAAATTAAAGAGAGACAAGCATTACTTTTAAATACTTTTAAAATGGGTTGGCCCAGGTCTGGTTGCATTCTTGATCTTGTTTCCTGCAATAGATAATGAGATAACAGGGAAGGGAAGGAAAGACACTTGTTCTTGTTGATGGGTCCCTCTGGTATTTATGGAGATTGAGGGAAAGCCCCTTCCAAGGCCTATTGATCTCTAAGGGCCTTTAATTCAAAATACTCTTTATACCAAGGAGTCGTATTTTGGGGTGAAATTTCCTGCATCTCTTCAGTTGTTAAAAAAAGCCCTCCAAATTCACGGAGCTTACATTCTATGAGAGAAGAAGATAACCATGCAAAACATTTACGAATAAATGACATGTTTACAGATTGGATAATTGATAGGAAGGAACTAAAACAAGGTGATAAGCTGGAGAATGACTAAGGGTAATGGCGGGTTCTTTATATAAAAAGTGTGATCTATAATTTAAGTTTCTAATCTCAAATATGTTTGCTCTATAATGAGGTAATAAAATCAAATACCTCTTCTTGATTTTATTCATATATATATATATACTTATAAAGAAGAGGTGATAATTAACAGAGATGAGCTAGCCATGTGAAGATCTAGGAGAGGAGATATCCAAGTATACATCATAGGAATTACAAGGACCTTGAGGTAGCGTCTTTAGCTGGTTATAAGAACAGAAAAATGGCCATCATGGCAGGAATGTAGTGCACAAGGAAGCAAATAGTATGATTTATTAGATCAGTGGTTCTCAAAGTGTGGTCAGGTACATTGGTAGTCACATACAGGCTAGCAAGCTGTACTGTTAAGGGATAAGAGATGGTGTCCTCAGACACCCAATTTTTGCAGGTCTGGATAGTTCTCTGATTATGAAAAATCAAGGAGATGTTATTTAGTGCAGTGGTTCTCAAAGTATGACCCCTGGACCAGTGATATCAACATCATCTGGAAACTTGTTGGAAATGCAAATTATTGATCCCATCCCAGACCTACTGAATCAGGCTCTCTGGAACTGGGAACCAGCAACCCATGTTGTAAAAAGCTATTCAGGCGATGATAGAGCTGTGCTAGATAGTAGTGCTAGATAGAGTTAGTGAATCACTTTGCTGAAAAATAACTGGGGGTGTGGAGTCAAAGAGTTTCACTTTAGGAAGAGGTTCTTCTTGATTTAAGAGCCTCACTCCTCCATTTGTGCTCTTGAACTCATCCCCTACTGGAAAGGACTTAGCTTAATTCATTAATTCTTCCTGCCTGTATTAAGAATAAACAGTGCTCTTAGGGTTGTACATAAATTATTCCATTTAATCCTCATAATAACCCTATGGGATAAGTACTCTTATTATTCCCATTTTATAGATGAGGAAATGGGGACACAGAAAAGAAACTTGCACCTGGTCACACAGGTAATGACAAGAAGGGAAGTCTGGTTCTGGAGCCGCATTAATAAGTACTTCTCTTCATTGCCTCTCATATACCTGGGAACAGTTGGGATGATTTGACCTAAGATAACATTGTTCAAACAGTTGCCTTCACTTCTGACTTTGACTTAAAGTCTCTGAATGGTGCTTATAGAGGTCATCTAGTGACTATTCTAGTCCAAAGCCCTGAGAGGTAAAACAGCTTGCCTAAGATTACATAGGCAGTTAGTGTCAGATCCACTATTTGAAACCCAGGTCCCTAACTTTCAACTCAGTGTTAACACATTTCCATTGAAAACAAAACTGTCCATGTGACATACTGAAAACAACAAAGCCAGACTACATATCCAGCAGCTCATGTATTTAGCAGTCTTCATTTATTTTGCTATTGTTAAGCACAATGAGTTCTTTTTCTGATTCTGGTGTCCATGAAGGGCTATAGGACAGGGAGAATACTGTCATAGCTAGCAATAAGAGCAAACACTAGTCTCCTTGCACAAACAATTTGTGAGTCTAAGGTGGAAGAACAGAACATTAGTTTCTATTAGCAATATCTTTCAGTGTCAAATACATGGAAACAACAACTCAAAACCAGAATACATTTGTTTTTACCCAGTTCTTTTCTGTTTCCTAGCTTTCCTGTTTGCTTGCTTGCTTTTGTTTTTAATTGCTTTTCTCATTTTATCTGTAGTGAAATTTTGCCAAGGAAATGTGTAGAAGTTGATGTTCTATATAGCAATAAAATAGCTTTAGATCCCTCGAAGTTTAAGGCTTTATCACAAAACCTCAGCAATATTGAACATAAAATCTCCACTTTTACATAAAAATCTGAAGGTAACCAGCTTTTCTGTCTATATCGTCTGCTCTACACTTACAAAAGTGTGATGTATAATTTAAGTTTTTAATCTCAAATGTGTTTGCTCTATAATAAAATTCTGTAATAATAAAATATACTACCTCAGCTTGATTTTCTTTAGAAATATAGTAACTATTCTTGTCATTTTCCCATTAATACAGTCAGCAAATAAAATAAATTATTAATTCTGATTTAAAATCTAGTTCTGAGTAGCATGATTTATTTTTTATTAGAGTCATTCAAGATAATTTTGGGAGGTTTCTTAGAGAATTAATAAGAGATTTAATGAAACATCATATTTTGTAGATTAGCTGTATTTGTAAAATACATTTTCTATTTATTTGCAGTCCCCTAAACAACTTCTATTTAAAGAAAAGGGAGCGTATTCAAAATATTTTTGGTTGTTTTTAACATAAAATTTATTTCATCCTTGGCTGTCCCCGAAGTATAGGGTTTATGAAAGGGAAGAATGTTCCCTTATAGTTTTTGGAAGGGGAGCTCTTATTTGTAGATCCTTTCTTGAGTATTTTTGAGACTAGAGCATGTGTTGAGATATGATATCCACCCCCTTAGTAAGGATCTGAGAAGAAGGCATTTTACTCAAATATCAGTTTCCCTTTTTCCCCCCTTTCTTTGCTTTCAAGTAAAATCATGGCTTTAGCAAAGGATATCATAATAAATGTGAGTCATTTTGCTTTAATGTTAATACTGGGTTTTCTGCTGCAATGAAATAAAACATTTCTAAACTGTTGTAGTTCCTGAAAACTGTGTCACAGGCCAGTGCACTACAATATAGAAATTCCGTGTGTACAATTAATTTTAATTAAGAGCTAGTTAGATTTTCAGGTAAATTGGTATCCTACTTTCCCAACACAGCATGTTAGCAGCATTACTGCAACTTGAGGAGTTACTAGGAAGTGTTTTTACTTTCATCGTTGCTGATTAACAAGGTTTAGGGCAAAGGCTCACTTCTGTTCTAAGTGGAAGGAGTTCTCATACTAAGATTAAATGTCTCTCCAGGAGGCTGGGCGAGAGTTTTGCTTTATATTCTGCTTTTATTTCCACTTGTGCATATTCAGTTTTGTTTTGTGTAGATATACAAATAGTTACGTAGAGACAGGCACACATATTTTACTCTAACATTTTAGAAGCTGTACCAGACACTAGGATGACCACTTGTCCCCATTTGCCCTGAACTGAGGGCTTTTCCACGAATGTAAGACTTTCAGTGCCCAAACCAGCAAAGTCTTAGACAAACCAAGCTAGTCAGTCATCTGAATTCAGGAAAGTAGTTCTAATATGACAATGGAAATGCTTTATGATCTTCCAGAGTTAATTCTGGACTTACGGGGGGAGATTTAAGAAGATAACTTAATACTTCTAGTAATGACAAAGTAGTGAACATCATCAAATTCAGTCAACAGTAGGCCTAAGAAATAGTCAGGTGTCAAGGTCAGAGGTAACATTGAAAGTATAAGAGGAGACCAGGATAATCATAATCTTAGATTCTAGAACTTTATTCTGGGTCTCAGGATTTACTTTCATTGCCGAATAAACAGTGAGGTCTGTATATCGAGCCGAACAATAATGGAAAGGATTATTAAAAATATCTGCACTATTTATTTTTATCTGCTTGAAGTGCAATAAAATGCAACAGGCTGTGAATTATTGTGTTACTGCATTATGTCATTAGATGTAAGACAGACGGCTGAGATCCAGTTAAATGCATTGCAGTTTTCAGCCTATAGAATTATATTATAGTTCTGAGAGAAGTGTACATTAGTGTGAAGTTTAGGATTGAAACCAAGAGCCGTTGGTTAGTTCTTTGATCCAACAAAAAGTTACATGCTTCCAGCCAAGTTGCTTAAATTTAGTGCCATGGTTTTCTGATTCTTTGACTTAAGAGAGCAAAAGTTAGCTCTCAACTTCTAGGCTGAACAATTTTGGACAGTTTGTAAAAGTATTGGTCACTTGAATTAAAGATGGGGGATAAATCAGCTTTAGTATCAGAGATATGTTCTATGAATGCGTGCGTGGTATAGCCACATTTTTTCTCCCATGTTATTTGTCCATCAAGAGCCAATACAGTTAGCATCAAGTGGTAAGTCCTCTTGATTTGTCTTGACTTGACCTGACTTTCATTACCTGCCCAAACTACCCATCAAGTCTTATTTCTCACTGAGCAGTATGGCACAGATGCCAGCACATACATCCTAGATCTGGATGGTCTGGGTTCAAACCTTTCCTCCACTATTATTAACTCTGTGACTTTCGTCAAATAACTTAATCTCTCTGCATTTGTTTCCTCGCTTGCAAAACTGGGCAATTACTAATAATATATAGATCATAGGGGTAAAAATATATAAAACACTAAGAATAGTGCCTGGTGAAGAGTAAAGGTTTGCTATTATTATTATTGTTGTTATTATTACTGCTGTCATTATTATTCCTTAATGTGCACCCTTTGCTCTGGGCCCAATTCTCTCTTCAGCATCTACATGCCATGCTAACTCTTTTTTCTTTATATTTTTGCTTGTGCTGAACTTTCTGCATGCAACATGATATTTTTTCCTGCTTGCCCAAATCTTATCAATTTTTAAAAGACCATTTCTATTCCAATCTCCTATATGAGACCTTCACAAAACTTTCACCTTAATAAATTATTTTATAATTACTTCTAGGACCATGCAGTTCAGCTTTCAGCTGTTTGCTGTGTGCTAATGTTATCTACTCTGTTTATCTGCAAACTTTTTGACAGTTGGGGCAATGTCTTGTCTATTTTATTGTGTTGCACAGCTCCTAGTGTGTTTCCCTAATAAATACAAGTTGAGGATATCTTATCCAAAATGCTTGGGATCAGAAGTGTTTCTGATTTTGAATTTTGGAATATTTGCATAAACATAATGAGATATCTTGGGATGGGACCCAAGTCTAAACACAGAATTCATTGATGTTTTATATACATGTTACACACATAGCTTGAAGGTAATTCAACACAATGTCTTTAATAATTTTGTGCATAAAATGAAGTTTTGACTGAGTTTTGACTGCAACCTGTCACATGAGATCAGGTGTGGAATTTTCCACTTGTGAATTCATGTCAGCACTCAAAAAGCTTTGGATTTTGGAGAATCTCATTGTTTGAATTTTCAGATTAGGAATGCTCAACCTATAGTTGATAGATTCATGTCAAGGAACTAATGACTAAATTTGGTTCATAGATTCTTCTGCCACTTTTGAGACATAAACCTAACAGTTATATCATTTCAAGAATAGATCTCACAAAAATCTTACTGATTTTACACTATTTTTTCAGTAGCTATGTGTTTTTGGTAGAATATCATTTACAGGTCAATTTTCTTCCATGTTTGCATTCAGAAAAGGATAAAAGATGGTGTTTTTACATAAAGATCACATACATCACTGAACACATTGATTATAGTTAATTCTATGAAGATAGGATGAATTGAGATTTAAAAAAATTTAAATTTTATTACAGAATACTGTGGCTACATGGTTTGACTGTTTGTCTCATCTGAAACGCAAGTTGAAACCATCTCCAATGTAACAGTATTGAGAAGTGGGGCCTTTAAGTGTTGCTTGGGTCATGAAAGCTTTGCTGTCATGAGTGCATTAATACATTCATGGATTAAAAGGATAATGGATTAATGGGTTATCATGGGAGTGGGTTAGTTATCACAAGAGTGGGAGCATTATAAAAGCCAGTTTGGTTCTCTCTCATGAGCCCCCTCACCATATGATGCTCTGTGCTGCCTTGGGACACTGCAGAGAGTCCCCACTAGATGTGTGTGGCCCCTCGACCTTGGACTTTTCAGCCTCCAGAACTTTAAGAAATGCATTTCTCTTCTTTACAAATGGTCCAGTCTCAGGTGCTCAGTTATAGCAACAGAAAATGGACCAAGACATGGTTTGAATGTATGTGTCCCTCCAAAAGTCGTATGTTGAAACTTAATCACCAATATGATAGTATTAAGAGGTGGGACCTTTAGGAAGTGACTAGGTCATGAAGGCTTGGCCCTAATAAGTGAGATTAATGTCTTTTTAAGAAGCTTCATGCAGAATTGATCCTTTTTGTCCTTCTGCCCTCCCCCATGTGAGAATGTAGCCATAAGGTACCATCTTGGAAGCAGAGTGAGACTTTACCAGACATCAAATTTTCAGGCACCTTGATCTTGGACTTCCCAGCCTCTAGACTATAAGAAATAGATTTCTGTTCTTTATAAATTACCCAATCTGTAGTATTTCGATATAGCAGCATGGACAGACTAAGGCACAGAAATTTTCATCTATACACAAAAGCAAAGTATTTTAGATAATATAATCAACTTCATGTAACTATCACCCAGGCCCATAATTATTAAGACTTTTCCCACCTTGATTCATCTATCCCACCTATTTTTTTTTTTTTGGCTGGAATATTTTAAGGCAGATTCATTATATTTTATCTGTAATAGTTTAGTATGCATCATTAACAGTTGAAGAGATATAAAAATAATTTTAAATAGAACCAAGAAATAGTTCTCAATATTGTGTCAAAATTGTCAAACCTTTTCTTACAATTTACAACTTTAATAAGACCACTTTGCTCTCTTCTACCCCAAATATTAATATATAGGTAAACCCCCCAAAATAGATGTTCCTAGTGGATGACAGGAAATACATGTGAAACATGAAGGGTATTTTATTGTCTCCGCTATGATTTTTGACTTCTAGCAGGAACCACGCTTTGACAGAAAACACTGCATTATGATTTCAATGTGATAAATTACTATAATAATCAAATGGAAATTATATATTTATTTTATTTGAATGTCTTTTTCATCTCTATGATATTTTTGGACATCTTAAATTAAATGTAGAATGGGGGCTATCTAGGCTCATGACATGATATAGCTCATCAATCTATTTTAATAAGGCAATTTTTCTAAGGATGTTAGAACTTAATGGCTTTAATGATTTGATGACACTGTTTCACAAGTGATTGTATTATCATTCTCTCCTAAACAGATCATAAAATATACCAATGGTGTTGAGGTATATGTTTAAGTAGCTATTTTTCTTATTCAGTTTACCAAACACCGTCCATACAAATGGTAATCATTTGTTTATAAAAGATGGTAAGTTAAGTTTTGCTATTGTATTTTTAGAGTTACAGTTTAATAAGACACCAGTTTAAGCTATGTTTAGTTTGTAAATCCTAAAGCAACAATATTATATAAAGAGGCACATTATGAGGATTTTTAGGGACATGCATCTATCCAAAAAAAAGTTGGATAGTTCTGTTATGTAAACCTGAGGCAGGCATGTATAAGAAATAAAATTTAGAGTTTAAGGTTGTTAGGAATTTATACATTATACATGTAGATTCCAAGTCTATACTCTCTGTACTCTTTTCTCTAGTGTTGGGGTGAGCCTGTATAGATAGACAGATATACACATCCCTGATAGTACCATAAATCCATGGAGGCAACATCAGCTCTAACCAACCGGAGTGAAATGTACCTGACTGGCTATCGGTTCTCTTTGTAAATTAGGGTTCAGTGAACTCCCATTTTGGAATCTTCTAGGATGAACCGAATTCAAATAAAAACTTCCTTGTAGATATTTAAAGCTGAACTATAAATCTGTCTTTCAGTGATCTTTGTTCTGTTATTTTTCTTCACATTCATAACTGTTGTCTCTGTGTGTATTTTGACTTTGCAGATATTCTGCCCAATAAACTGCTTGAGTTTGTAACTTGAATTGATGCCATTAATTTGTTCCAAAGCTTACATGTATTCATAAACTCTTACAGAGTTAACTTTAGGCTTTTATTTTCCCTTCGTTATGTTAATTTGACTAAAATAGAGCTATTCTTCAAAGTGAAAAGGTTTTATTTGGAAAATTCCTTTGAAACAACTTCTTTATTATGGCATTCTAGAATCACCAGACTGCAGCCATTTCTAGAATATAATTCCCAAGAAATTTCTTTCACTAAAGTGAATTATGGGTTGCTGGCATGTATTTTTTTCCTTGCATGGTAAATAGGAAAACAAATAAAGAGGACTTTAACTTAAATTTTGAAGAAAAATTGTTTTGTCTGGTGTCCTGAAATTCAATCTTTGATCATGGGTACTTGAAGTTAAAAAACAAAATCAGGATTGCAGTTTTCCTCCCTCATCTTTCAGGCTCTTGAATATGGTTTTCTTTTGAAATATTATGAAAAATTTACTTTCTGTATAATGCTTACCATGAAAATTTAAAACACAAGCAGCATATCCACGATAAAAATAAAGGAAAGCAACTCAATAGCAGTCTGTCAGAGAGTTGGATTTATGGTCTCATGAGAGTAATTAGAAAAGTCAACCATGAAGCTATCTAAGCTACACACAAGACAGGGCTGAGAAAATGTTTTTCAGTAGATCTTTTGATCTATAAACTTTAGGTCACATTTCCTCTGTGTTCATGGATGTTAGATATATTTTATAGATAAGCTAAAAAGTGGAGAGTCATTATTAATATGGAAAGCCCAGGGTATCAAAGACAATAGTCTTACCCTGTGACTAGTTCTACAACCTATGCCAGTCACTTGATTCCATTCAGCCTCTATCTTTCATCAGGAAAATGGGAACAATATTTGTTATTGTGATGGCAAGATAAATTTAGGGCATGTGCAAGTGTCATGAGATAGTCAGCAAAATCCCAGCTTCTTCCATTGGTGAGTTGAAGAAGGAGGGGAAAATGGAATAATAATATTATGATGCTAAAAATTATCATGGAATACATATCTGTGATTTATTTTTAATAATCATAGAATAAAATAGTTCTGGGAGAGTTTTTAAGGTGATAATTTCAAAACAAACTAGTATCTTCTTGGTCAAAACAGCAACTACAATAACAAGAAAACTAGAGAACAGAAAATATTGGCTTTGTGAAGAATATGGTAGCACTAGGTAGGAAACACTATTGTAATACGAGAGGAAATTATCAGTGATTTCAGGTTTCCTGACAAAGGTACATTCCAGCAAAAAGCAGACTAAAGGCTTTGATTTTCTTGATAGTAGTACTATCCATTCTATTCACTTGATTTTCATATAATCAACCATACTGGTTTGCTGGGGACCTTCCTGGTGTCAACATTGAAGGTCCCACATCCTGGCAAACTCCTCAGTCCTGGTCAAATAGGGCCTGCTGGTCTCCCTATTTGGTCTCCATGACATTGGCTGTGAGTTTGTCAAGGTGTACAGTGGGGAATGGGATTTCACAAGGTTTTGGCCTTCATATTTAAAACCATAAACACCCTATATTAAATTGACTCATTTTTTGTTTTGTATGATAACACCAAATGCATTAATAACGTGACATTTGTGCCTAGATTCTTGGAGTATCTTGTTGACTTTACTCATGGCAAATTTTTTTTAAAAAGGAGGTGGAAAGTAACCTAGTGCTGAGGCTTAGAGAAGATTTGCTACCTAGGCACAGGCCCTCTGACCCTAGCTAGTATTGAAAATCGGTGTGCCTCTCATCCTCCAGCACCTTCTAGGTGACCTGCCAAATTTGATCTTGAAATTATCCTTTTACAATTCAACTATAAGTTTTCTGGCATACAATTTTCCCACTGCCTTATTGGATCTTGGCTTTCTTTATGGAAACTATGGAAAGATCTATATTTCTTATGAGAGATGTAGACATAACCTCATATAGACTTAGAAGTTTGTGTAATAGCAGAGAATGTGAGCTATAATCATTTTCTTCACAAAATATTAGCAATTTTCCTTGGAATGTGGAATACAAAAGTTCATTGATAAATTCATCAAATAAGTATCCAGCACATGACCACTACAAGCTATTGGGTTTATAACTCCAAAATGTATTTTATTATGTTTTTGATAATTACAGATAAGAAAACTTTTTTTAAAGTTAAAAATGTTAAAATGTTATAAAGTCAGAAACTGATACTAATTATACTCATTCAAAATTCAGTTAGTCAACTTTGTCAATAAAGGCAATTCCATTTTATAATGTAGTATTAAACAGAAAGGAAATAGAAATTATATATAAATGACACATATGCTTATGCAGTTGTGTTTAGATGTTCTTCCTTATAATTTTAGGAAAGGTAAACATTTTCACAAGTTTTCTATTTTGTAAAAATAGCTGAAACTAAATGGTAAACTTTAAAATTGCCCCAGGTTTGCTGCACTGAAATGACATGTAATAAGGGTAAATAACATCATCTAGTTTATGTTCTTATTGATCAATAATATTTATTAATTCTCCACTGTATGTTAAACTTTATTGGACATTCCTTTTAAAACATTTTAGATAAAAATGGACAAAAATGTGTAAATACCCCTATGGGTGCCAGATCATTGTGGGTTTAAAAACTACAGAATGCTGTACTTTCTGTAAATTGACTAAATGAAATCTGTGCTACCTTTGGTTGGACTACTAGCGTAGAAGACAATAAGTGAGAACTCAGATTTGGGACATTCCAGCCATTTGTATGACCTGATTAATCTCTTTCTTATGCAGCACTCATTTAAATAATTTGCTCACACTAATTTTAGATCTCTAAATTGCCTACACTTTGTGTGCAGAAACTGATTATGATTGTCATATCTATAAAGTAATACAGAACTTAGAAACTTCAACTCAGATCTCAGAATTAGTAGGCATGAATTAATTTGAAATCTGCTTATCTGAAAGTATCCCCAGTATTCCTTTGAAGAAATGCTTGAAAATTAGAATCATTGAATATGTGTGAATTTATAATATTGTATGAGTAGTGAAAGGAGCCACTTCAGAGTTTGAAATAACACAAAAGAGAAGAAAACAAATAAATCCATTCTGTTTTATTATAGAAGTTTTGGAATACCAGTAGAGGCAGAGATTATTGAACTGACCATTCAAGAATGTAAAAAAGATTTTTAAGCCAAAATCATGCAAAAAATTCCAGTCAGAAGTGGTTTGGTGGCTTCTTTAACAAAAACAAGAAATATGTATTTAGAGGACCAGAATCTCAAATCATGTGTCGAGTTACAGTTAGAATTATTAAGAAAATCATATATCCAATGATACTATCTTAAATTTTTATTTTTACCTGTGAAATTGGAGATTTGTGGAGTGTTTCTTGAATGAATTACACTTTCAGTCTTCCTGAGAGTTAGTAGTTTCTGAAAGTGAGCAAACAGATGCACCATGATGATGAACAAGGACAAAAATTGTGCCTTAGGTTGTTGTTTCCATAATGTACTACTGAACCTGGATCTTTGGTTAATTTGAGGAAATCACACTCCCACCTAGGTAGAGTAATTCATATCCCATGATGAAAGAGACCTCCTGAAGGCTACCTTTTCTCTTTGTGAAAGGATGTTCTTATACACTTAAGCCAACTTGGAAAAAATATTTTGTCAGGCAAAAATATGTATTTCACTATGGAAATGATTGTAATGTGTATAAATAAATAAGGTGAATTAAAGAATTGGGGCAATTAAATAGTCAGTCCAGGAAAATATAAAAGCTATTGACAGAGGATGGTAGTGAGGTAGCCCTTGGTTTGTTTTTATCATAGTAGGAAGGAATTATTCAGATTGTATGCTTATACTGTTAAATTCTTACTTTGTATTGCATTCAATGTATGGCAATCTGTGGCTTTTAAATGTATGTCTCTCAGCAAAGATGACAAAAGTTTGTGGTGGCAGGCAACATGATTGTTATGGACTGGATGTTTGTGTCTTCCTAAATTCATATATCGAAGCCCTAACCCTCAATGTGATGGTATTTGGAGAGGGGACCTTGGGAAGGTAATTGTGGTTACATGAGGTCATGAGGATGGGTTCTCATGATGGGATTAGAGTCTGCTATGATCTGAATAATCTGAATGCTTGTATTCCTCCAAAAGTCATAGGCTGAGACCTAATCACCAAGGTGATGGCATTAGAAGGTGGGGCCTTTAGGAGGTGATTAGGGCTTGAGGGCTCTACCTCCCTGAATGGGATTAATCCCCTTTTAAAAGAGGCCCCAGAGAGCTGCCTTGTCCTTCTGCAATATGAGGACATATGAAAGGTTCCATCTATTAGAAAGGGACCCTCACCAGATGCCAAATCTGCTGGAGTTTTGACCTTGGACTTCCCAGCATCCAGAACTATGAGAAACAAATTTCTGTCCTTTATAAATTACCCAGTCTAAGGTATTTTGTTATAGCAACCCAAACAAACTATGACAGTGCCCTAATAAAAAGAGACACCAGAGAGCCCTCTCTCACTCTCTCTCATTCCTCAAAGAAGAGATCATGTGATCACACAGAGAAATGGCAGCCACCTACAAGTAAAGAGTCCTCAGAATGAACTTACCTTGCCAGCATCTTGATCTTGAATTTTCCAACCTCCAGAACTTTGAGAAGTAAATTTCTTTTGTTTGAGCCACTCAGTCTATGGTGACTGAGCAGAATAACACAATGGTAGTTCAAAATACCTGATTTTTGGAGTGATGGAGCTAAGGATGGTATAATGGCTTTCACTTATTTTGGTGAGTTCCTCCTTCTGTAATGATCCTGCCTTATAGTTACTCCTTTTGGTCCTCAGAAAATAACTGTCCCTGGGGCTCATACAATTAAAAGAATCTTATAATAAATTTTGTTTCAAAAGAAATAGCTTTATAATTTGGTGCCAGTGCATTTGAAATATTAGCATTCAAATGGGAGGTACTCCCTCTCAGTGTGTATTTTCCTTCTAATCTATATAGACAAGTGCTGTGGTTTGGATATTCTATCCCCTAAACCTCATGTTGAAATCTGATTCCCAATGTTGAAGGTGGGGCCTACTGGAAGGTATTTGGGTCATGAGGGTGGATCCCTCATGAATGGCTTGGTGCTGTCCTCTCCTTCTCTTGGTAATAATGAGTGAGTTCTCATTCTATTAGTTTCTGCTGGAGCTGGTTGCTAAGAAGAGCCTGGCACCTCCCTCTCCTGTGTCTCTTGCCTCCTCTCTCACCATGTGATCTCTGCACACTGGCTTCCCTTTCCCTTTTTGCCATGAGTGGAAGCAGCCTGAAGCTCTCACAAGAAGCAGATGCTGGCACCAAAATTCTTATACAGCCTGCTGAACCACGAGCCAAATAAAAGTCTTTTCTTTAAAATTACCCAGCCTCAGGTATTCCTTTATATCAACACTAAACAGATTAAGACAGCAGTTAAGTCATTATTTAATGGCTGTACCTTAATCATATACTCATAGAAAGGATGATAAAGGTAAGATTGTCCAGCCCCTTCATTTTACTCTTCCAAAAGAAATAAGTATGATGAAAGAATAACTATAGCTTCATTACCAAATGGCATTTTTCAAAATGATGATGCAAGTGGATCTTTACAAAATAAAGATATAGAAAGACAAAAAAGACAAAAAGAATATAGAGAATATTAGATAGATTTAGGTTTAATATTTATCTTATTAAAGAGAAACTTAATTCAACCTGGAACCCATCTATGACTGGAACTTCAGAAAACAGGTTTGGCCTTTATTTGTGAAATAAAAGTTACTGTTTTCACTCTTAGAGCTACTAATAGTATGATGATACATTAGCGAATTTGGTCTAATTGGTATAGCTGCCTTTTTTTTGGTATATTCCTTTTATTTATTTAGGATATTAAGGAGGTGTATTTTGCATAACTTGCTAGAGAGCTATGAGGTTATTTTCCCCCTTTATTAAGCAGAGCCACCTGCTACATATATGTCCTTTGGGAATTATTTTGATATGAATTATGTAAAATAGAAGGCAAAATCTTATATAGTAGAGGATATAACTTCATAGTAAATCTATAGTTGTCTTATAGCTGTTCATTAAAGATGTTTTGGGTCTCTTTTTAATTCAAGGATGTGTTTAGGATCTAGTTTCTGAAAAAAATCTCAAATTACCATCAAAATGTAATTGAGCTGTTGGAATATGCTACCCTATGTTTTCACTGTCAAGGAAATGATATTCTCTGAGCCCTATTTAATTTTCTGGCTATTTTAATAGAATGTATTGAATAAGCATTAAGGATTATTATTATTATTATCACCACCATGGTCATCATCATTAATTGTGCTAAAAAGAAACCTCAGGAGGCATAAGTGACCTGCTGGCAAGGATTACCCACTTTGGAATGTGCAGTGGATCAGTTTTCCTCTCAGCAGTAGGCAGCACTATAATCAATAGAAATTGCCCATATGGGGTTTAAAAGACATCGTGATAATTAAGTTCATCACAAAGACATGGAAAGTTTTGGAGCTTATTGTAAACCTCTACTCTGTGAACCTTCTGCAATTGACTGCAATGTCTAAATCAGAAGACATAACAGGGTTTTCTTTTTTTTACATGCTCAGCAAAAACTGTTGACCAGTTTTGTGTGTGTGGTTTAAATAAACATTCACTGAGAGTTTCTCATATTCTGTTGAGTAAATATTAAGCTGCACTTTTCCATTTTTGCTAATAGTCATCATAATCAAAAAGTTTTTTTTTTTTTAATTCCCATATGTCCATGGTTCAGATAAACACTCTGTCCTCTGGGAAGTTGTAGCTTAAAATAGTATCAATACTTTACTACTTTATGTCTCTACAAACCTTCTTGATTGAAATAATTTTAAAATCCTTGCTTTGGTATTTACATAAATAAATGTGGGCAATGGAGATTGGGGTTTGCAGAAAACACTAAGTCCGTTTCTAGAAAGTGGGGCTACTTTTTTAACCCCATTAAAACTGTGTATGTTGGTATCATTTGGGAATACGATAATGTATACATTTAGCATATTAGTAACCTTTCACACAGTGGTTAGAAAGATTTGTTAGAGCATCAAAGGAAAAACCCAGAATACATACCTAAATCAGTGTCTCTCAAATGTTAATGACCATAGAATAACCTAGGGAGGGTGTCAAAAGGACATATTCCAAACATACTTTGGAATATCTGGGGTGGTAAAACCTGGAATCCGTCTTCATAATAAATACTCTGAGTGATTCTGCTGGTGTATGGTCTACCTACAGCACTTTGAATAATACTGCTCTAAACCTTATGTCCTTAACTTCTACTTTCTTGGTCTGACAGCAAGTGCCTTTCCTTATCAGAATTCAGAAATTTCAAGAATTAAATAGATTAGATGTACAAGCTTCAGATGTTTAAATACATTATTTCACGTGGTTCCAAGGAAATTTTTGAGTTTGATGGATTTCAATCTGCTTATTAATATTATTTACTTTGTAACACACAAATGTTATCCATTCTTCTACAACATTACTATCTGACAGGGTGCTTTGTATGTGTCTTTTCTCTCTCCATATGGTCTTTTCTTTTATTTCCCATGGTTGGTTGTTTTTATTTATTTTTTTCTCTTTTCTTTTTTATTTCAGCATATTATGGAGGCACAAATGTTTAGGTTATGTATATTGCCCTTGCCCCGCCCCAAGTCAGAGCTTCAAGTGTGTCCATCCTCCAGATGGTGCACACCACACCCATTAGGTGTAAACATATCCATCCCCTCCTCCCCTTCCCATCTACCAGACATCCAACACTTAAGTGCACATGTAGTAATAACATTCTCCATATGGTCTTGACATCAGTTTGTGGAAGTGGTTCATACCATTCCTGACTCATTACAGTTTATTGGGTTTAAAATTTTCTGATCCGCCACAATTTCAATGCATTTGCTTTAAAGAAGATTTTCTAAGTTATATACAAAAAGTAACTTTTCTACCATGCAGAGAAAGATATTATAGGTAAATAAGGCAGTATTTGTAGCTATTTGTAGCATGACAATCAAAGATGCCTCAAGGAGTGTGGTACTGGATTGTGTATTCAGTTGCCAGTTATAGATTATAGTTTATTATGTAAAACTATTATATATCTGGAGTTGAAGTAAAATATGCCAGAATTTTTTGAAAAGAAATCTCAATTCATCCATTGTGTGAAAAAAGGAATAGATCGCAGCCTACTTGCATGAAGTGATTGCATTAGTAAAGGGAATTTTATTTTTAAAACCTAAAAGACATTTTCAAATGCTGCTGTTATTTACTGTACCATTAACAGTTCTTTCTTTGATGGCCTTGCTGGTATATTAAAGACCCGCTCCAATCAAAAATACTCTCTATGGTTGATGACTGATGGCATAATCATACTAAGTTGTCAAGAGACCGTTCTTGATTCCCAGGGCAAAATTCTTTTCTTTAGCTACCACAAAATTGACATGCTTCATTGTTCATTATTCATCATTCCGTTTTGTTTCCTGTGCTTTACAGTCTGGATCAAGAAAAGTTCCCCTGGAGACTCTACTGCATATTCTTAGGTATCTTGGTGATTGCATTTGTTTTATTTTTAATTTTTCTTACTTACCAAAGGCTCACCTAACTAAAGCTTGATAAAGTTATGGTTGTCCTAGGTAGGCTTCAGAGGGTGAGTCACTTTTCCAATTTCTCGTTTGTGTTTTTTGGGTTTTGTTGTTGTTTTGTTTTTTGCCTATGGCTGAGTAGGTCTTTCTAGAATAAACAAACATACAACTCACCAAACACAATCAAACCTGCTGGTTTTCTTCAAGAGGGTCAATGTTTAATTTATTCATTAGGAAACTTTGCTTTCATTTCTCTCCTTCCTCCTCAGCCTTCTCTTCTTCTTCCTTATGTTTATAGAAAAGCTGAAGCAGCCTCATGTGTTAATAGGCAGGGCTGAGGGCAGAGTTCTGCCCTGGGAAATGTTTACTCTGGAAAAACACAGAAGACATTTGTTTGGTCTGACTTGTCCAGATGCCATAAGCCATCTTGGGCAGAAAAGAGACGATGTCTTAAGTACTGATGCTTGTCCAGACTAAATTTTATGTTGAAAAAGCAAATAAACATGGCCACTGCAACCTCCTAATTAACCACTAAATATTTACCAGTCCACTGTTACTTTGATAGTCATCTTTCCTTCTAGGGATCTGCATAAAATTAATAAATGAAATCATTTTTGTAATTTGCCTGCCGAATGGTTACTCTTGAGAAGTAGCTATTTTCAAGTCTTCCCTACCAACTTCAAAGAATAACGCAAAGGAAGAGTCAATTTGTACATTTACCCATCCCAAAGCTGTTAATGTTTGTATTGGAGAATTGGGAGTATAGAGGGAGGAAAAGGCAAGTAATACCCTGATCTTGCGTTGTCTGCTTGATCCTACCTTTGCTCTTACATCTCCCTGCAAATCTGCCAGAAATCATGACCCAAAGGGCTCTGATCCCCTCTTCCTGCCTCTGGCCAGGAGCCCAGAGCTACTACCATGCCTGCCTCCCCAATTGACCATTGTTCCACTTGAAACAGAGAAAGGGAAAAACTAGTTGGACTGCTTTCATGATATATATTTTTTTAACTTCTCACACTAAACCTACTGGAAATCTTCTTTTAATCCACTCATTTATTTGTTTAGTCAATTGTTCTTTATTTTTACTGCTGAATTCTCATAAACTTTTATTTTTTTAACTTCAATAGATTTAGAGGGTGCAAGTGGTTTTGTGGCATGTGGATGAATTGTATAGAAGTGAAGTCAGGCCTTTTAGTGTACTCTTCACCCCAATAGTGTACATTGTACATGATAGATAATTTTTGATCCCTCACTGCTTTCACACCTCCCCCCATCTAAGTCTCCAAAGCCCATCGCACCACTCTGTATGATGATGTATACCCATCATTTAGCTCTCACTTATAAGTGAGTACATCTGGCATTTGTTTTACCATTCCTGAGATACGTCACTTAGGATAATGGCCTCCATTTGCATCCAAATTGTTGCAAAAGGCATTAATTCATCCTTTTTTATGGCTGAGTAGTACTTCATGGTATACATATACCACGTTTTATTAATTCACTCATGAGTTGATGGAAACTTCCTCTACCAAACTTTTATAATATGTTTAGTCAACTATTCTTCACTCACTGTTTATATAGAATATGTTCCCTATGTGTTCAGCAATAGATTAAGTGTAAAGGAACAGTAATGGAGGATGCCAGGGTAGGGAGTCAGTACAAGAGAAAGGGCAAGGAATAATCATAAAGAAACAGAAGATTTCATTACCTTAAAATCTAGATTGGGGGAGGAATTATATATCCAAGTCAAATAAATTAAAGCAATTAAGAAACAATGGGCAAAAATAATAACATAAACAGTATATGTGATGGGTGACAGGGATGTGAGGACCCATAAATATTTAATTCAGTTCAACATTTGAGTAGACATTATGTTCTAGACCCTATTATGAAAAACAATGTGATAGAAAATAAGATAATAAATGTAAAAATCTAGAGGAAGAGACAGACACGGATAACTTTATCCTGAGGCACACTGTGTTGAGTATTTTAAGATCTACAAAGTACCACTTATCCAAAACTTTCCTAACTACCCTCACTCATAAATTATGGAGAAATTAATTATGAGTGAAGGCAGTTAGGAAAGTCTTGGATAAGAGGTGTGGTTTGAACTTGGCTGTGAAGGATGTAGCTTATTTTCTACCTATATTTTATAGGTAGAAATGGGGGGGGAGGTGGCAGTGTGGGGAAGTGTAGGGTGTGGAGAAGGGTAGGGAGTATCCAGATTCTCTGTTGTGTTTCAATTGTAATGCATAAAGTGGGGTGTAGGAGGAGGTCAGAAGGAAAGACAGACTGGATGTGAAGGCCCATGAAAGCAACACTGGGCAGCTGGAACTTTATTTTGTAAACAATGGTGACATTAATGGTTTTTGAAGAAAGAAGTAAGGTGAACAAATCTATCCTTTAGGAAGTGGTTTAGCATTGTGGTTAAAAGCTAGTGCACTGAAGTCAAATAAAACTGGATTTGATCAGTGAATATTTATTGAGCTCCTACATGCCAGGCCACTGTTCTAGTCATTGGGGCCATGGCAGTGATGGATAATGAGAAGGCCTCTACTCTCATACTTTTTAGCAGGGTACAGGAGAGACACATGACAATAACAGAAAAATAAATTTTACAGATAATTTCAGATGATTATAAGTGTTATGAAGAAAATGAAATAGGGTAATATGATAATGGTTGGTAAGAGACAGGGAAACTACTTGAGATTCAGTGGTCAGAGAAAGCCTCATGGATAAGGTGAAATTTGAGTTGGGCCTTGAATTAGATGATGGGATTAGCTAGGTGAAGAAGCAAAATCTTTCAATCAAAGGGAATAGCAGATTTAAAGGCCCTTATATGGGAATGAGCTTGATGTGTTTCAGAACAGTCAGAAGGCCAGTGTGGCAGAATGAAATTAATAAAGGGAAGACATGCATGAGATTAGGTTCTAGATGGGGGCAGGGTCTGATTATCATGTCTTTGTAGACCATGGTAAGAATTTTGTTTTTTATTCTAATTGTAATGGGAAATCATTAGAGGAGGTTTTAAGTAGGGTTTGACATGACATGATTTATATTTTTAAAAAAGTTCATTCTGCCTGTTGTGTACAGAATTTGTAGGGGCTGTAGACAGAAGTGGAGGACTCAGTACGTGTTTTAAAGGTAGAGCAGGCAAAATTTATTTGAGGTTTATTGTTTTGTAGTTATTTGACCTTGAACAAATTACTTAACCTCACCTCAGCCTTGATGTCTTCAACCGTAAAAAGGGGATGATAATAGTACTGACCTTACAGAGTTGTTGTGAGATTTAAACTAAAACACTACACTGTATACCTGGCACAGCATATGTACTTATTCAATGACAGTGATTGCTATTATCAAGATAGTGATGGTGATGATAACTCTGGATTGGACGTATGAGAAACCAGAGTATGGATATCAGTTAGGAGGCTATTGTGACCATTTGAGAGAGTTAAAATGAGAGGCTGGAATACAGCAGTGGGAAGGGAAAGCATCATGTTAATAAATTTAATTAATGAATACCAAACATTTAATTATGTAGGAATGCTTAATGACTTATATTCAAATGACTAATAAAGTTTAAAATTAGTAAGTACAGAGAGTCAAAACTCACTTCCATAGTGAAACTGAAAATAAAATTTCTAATGGTCTATTTTCACTCCTTTAATTCCTGGTTAACTAATTACTTTTCTGTAGTATCATTTCCTGTCACATAAAACCATGATTCATTTCAAGTATGCTGTTGAGACGTGGACAAAATACATCAACCCAGGCTTCAAATGAAATGACTGTGCATGAGGCACACTCTCTTTCAACTCTGCACCATAACTAAAGTCTTCCTTTGCTATATTTGAACTTCAGGTGATTCTCTTGCATTCATGAATAAAAATAAAGGTAGACCTTCCATTTGTTGTTTCATGCTTTGGGTTGAACCTTGTTACCCTAGCAGTGGGAATAAATTGCTCACTGTATTGGTAATTTTCTTCCAACATTATGCGAGTTACCAGGTAAGTCATCATTCTTGGAATATCAAAGGGCAGTTTTCATTTACTCATTTCTATTTTCTGGTGTTGATCACTCATGATAGACCTAAAGAGACTGAGCTTCAAAGGGCTGTCTAATATTTATGAAGTTTAATGCATAGTTACCTAGGTGACATGACATTAGTCATTAAGGCTAAAGCTTATGAATATTAAAAGTTTAAAGATCTCTTTGGCAGGTGTGAATTTTTATTAATTATTTCCTTATAGATGAGTGATGAGGGGCCAGAATTTAAAATATATAAATCATTAAAAGAAGACAGATAAGATTCAGAAAATCCTGGTTAGCTTAGCATTGTGATTGTTTTTCACTGAGTCTCGGGTTTTGGGAAAAACAATTAAGAAGTGGAATGAGAGGAAAAAAACCAGGGGATTTATCATCTAGGTATTTTATAAAATATACAAAAGACATTAATTGCTAATGTAATAAGATGAGCATATCAGTTCTGATTCAATTACTATTAGAAAATAAAATGTTTTAGTAAAAAATTGTATAACTAGAATCAAATGAAATATTGGCTACCAGCAAGATTTTAAACAAATAGCAATATATGCTCCTTTAATGTGTTTTTGTCACCTCAATGTACATATTAACAATTGTTATTATCTTTCATCAAGTACTAGTATATTCTTAAAAGTCACATTGAAGCCTATAACTCCTCTGTTTCAGTCACCATTACTTGCTTAATTAAGCTTAGGTATTATGGCCTTTTACTGTCTCAGCTGTTGGTATTTAGGTTTTACCCATCTCTGTGGTCAGTTTGGGAACAGGCTTTGCTATATCCATGTACATTTTTCAAATGGAAAACTCACAGGAAGCAAATGGTGATTATCTTAACTCTGCAGGCTGAGGCCATTTTATACAAGCAGGTAGGAGATTGAATATGAAAGACAATTTGGGGTTCCTTTTGTCCTTTATGTTTGCTTGTATCTACTCCATTCTAATCTGTGGAGCTCAAGGCTGCCTCAAGGGCACCTACTATTCAGTAAAGATGAATTGCCAGTCCTTCAGTTTCTGGGAAAGTTGTCAGGTATGTAAACTGTCAACAGCAATTATTTTTCTTATCTTAAGCAGATAACTAGCTACGAACACTCCTTCCTTAATATTTTCCAAAGTATATTCCTTTCACATTTAAATCGGCCCTCAAATCTATCCAATTAAGGTGAACTGAAAAGAAAATTCCTATATCCTATTTCTAGAATTACTGCAAATGTCTCTAAATAGAGCTATATTTTAATATACATGCTGTTTTAGGCATGAAGATTTTGCAAAATATATTTTAAAAATATTACTGGGCAGACATTTATTCTAGAAACTTTATACATTACCTTATTAATTCTCACAATCATCCTTTTGAGAGGAGAATTTTTAATCTTAATTTACAGATGAGGAAACAAAATCAAATTGATTAAATTCTTTGCCTAAATCATAGACTTTGTGTGTGGTCAACCCTGGATTCGCATCCAGGTCTGCCTAATTTGAAAGCCTGTTATTTTTTCACTATAATAGACTACAGATCTTCAGGCTGTTTACAATCATACGATACAGTTATCTCATTTGTTTCTATCTCTCCCCACCCCAGCACGTAGGCTTCATAAGAACAAGGGCCTTTATTTCTGTCTTGTTCACTGCTATAATCCACTACAGCTTTCATTATTATCCACCTTGGTCTCAGGTCGCCCATATGGATTATTTTCAAGATTAAAATCACCAGAATGGAATTTCTCAAACCATCAATGTACTGTGCATTCATTAGCCACATCCTTCTCAAACACTTCGTTGAAATTTTGAGCTGCCTGTGCTGCGTTGGTTCCACAACGGAACTCATGTTCAAAAATAACATGAATTTTTGACTTATCCATGACTTCACAAAAATTGCTCTAAAAAAAATTTGAAAGATAATCACAAGCCAAAATATTCATTTGCAAGACTGAGGATGTACCTTCACAATAAAAATAAAACAAGAAGTGTCAAAGTGAAATGTCAGAGATATCAACTGTCAAACCTAGTACTTAAGGAAATCTGACATTTCATACTTAATAACCTAAATAGATATTCTACATGACCTCAGCAAGTCACAGTCTCTCTGAAGCTCAGTTCATCTGTAAAATGCAGTGATTTCTCTTTTACTTATCATGCAGGGACATTAGGAGGCTCACACATATGTGAAATGTATGCAAGAACGTTTTGACAATTGTATTAAAAAAAAGGATAGATATTAGTATCTTTCCTTCAAGGAAAAGAACATATTGTTTACTATGATTGTGTTTTCTTTAGAAAACAAAGAAACACTATTCAACCAACCATTATAGACATTAGAAAAACATAAGCTCGTGTCCGAACCATTATAGTTAAATCTCTCCCTACAGGATTTCTCTTTGATGACCAAAAATCACAGTTATTTTTTTCTTTCTTTTCTTTTTCAAAGATGATGAAAGCCTACTTATTATTCCACCTATATTATGCAGGAGCTAGTATTTAACTTTAAGGTTGGTTCTTAAAAACCTGCACACAAATTTTGAAATAGAGATTTGTTGCTGTCTCATATACTCCTCATATTCAACTTTTCATTCTGAGTACAGGTTGTAAATATGTTTTTAGAGCAAAGCATTTAAGAAATGGCAAAATTCAACGTTGGAACATTGCATTAGTCATTCAAAAGAGAGATATTATAAAATCAGTTCACATACTTGTCGCCACCACCTTTTTCCTCCTACTCCTTTCCTTATATACCATATTGTATTTGATGAACCAGATACTTAAATGATAATCTGTGTGACCTGAAAAAGTCACTGCAATTGCCAAAGGAACCTAATATCTATCCTGGCACCTCTAGGACCTAGACTCATCTGCATTATTTACAGATGCCTCAGTTATAGGGAAAATTTGCACGTGACCGTGGCTGTTTAGGTGTGGGACTGGTGGAGGACCTGTTAATATATACAAATGTATGTTAACCTAAGGCGATGAACTATGTCCCACTCTTGGCCTTAGAAATCTACCGTAAAGTTTCTGTACCCAGGGATTTCATCTTTAATTTTTCACCTGTTTTGTAGTAAGGGATTGGCATAAGGATGTGAATGGTACTTGCAAAATTCTGTTTTAAGGCCGAGAGATAAGCTAGCACAGCAGAATAATATTTAAGTAAGCACAGGGAGCTTAAACAATTGTCTCCTTTTTTCAGAAAGATGGTCTTGCTCTTAATTTTTTTGATCCATTTTCACTGCCTAGAAATATTAAGAAATGCAGTATCTTCAGGGAGAAAATTGTTCTGTATGCCACAGTATTCTATGCAAATGAATTCTGTAATGGAAAAACCATCACCTGTGTGTCTATGAATATACTGTAATTTCTTATATTCAGTATAGATCCTGATGTGCTCATCTTTATTTTTTTCTTGACATCTGTGGAGTATATCCCAGCACCTTGAAAAAATCCTTAAGATGCTTTTTTCTTAATGCATGAGTGAGGAAAGCAGGTAGGTTAACTAAGTATTCACCAGGATATGTACTTTCAGTACATGTAATTTGATGAAATCCAGGAACATTTCATTCTTTCCAAATGAATCTGCCAACGAGCAGCCATTCCTCATTACTAGAAGAATATCAAATGCCTTAAGATAATAGCACTTGTCTGTGGGTCCTGTTCTTTTTAACCCAGGCAAGGGGCTGAAACATTTCTTTCTACATGGGGACATGGAGGTATAGCTTTTTAAGTGGTTTCAATAAACAGATCAAGCTCCTAATGCTTTAAGTTGTTGTTCTTCTTACTGCTTCATATACAGCAACTCTAGACCTCTATTTTACAAAAAAGGTATACTGATTTTAACAATGATGAAGACAAGAATCAGAAAGCTTAAGTGATTTACCTAGCAGCCCAGATCTAACAGGTGGTATAGATAAGATTTAAAACTACACCTGAAAAAAATAAAATAAACCAAGTCTGTTTGACATCTAAGTCAGGGTTCTCAAGCAAAAAGTGATTTAAAGTTTCAGCAGAGTGCTGTAAGGGAAAATGCATTTGTATAGGAAATAGGTTTCTTAGGCCAAACTAAGATGACTGCCACAGTGTTTTTTCTGCGTCCCCCCCACCCAAGCCGGCCTTCCGGGTAGGCATGAGCCAGCACACTTATGTAACCAAGGTGTTATCTCCTATGTGAACCCATGTGATCACGCTTTCCCATGGCATGTTGCCACTATCGTTCAGAGCCATATATAAGTGCTCGCCATGTTCTCGGCCATGCTTTTCGCCATTGCTGTATCCCCCCGACAATAAAGAGCATGTCTCACCTGCCCACTGCCACTCGCCTCTTCTTCCAATTTCCAAAGCCTGCATGCTAGCCACAGAGCTTCCTCCTCACAAGTACCCATTTCTACAAGATACCAACTTGGACTTGGACAAGGAGTCTCACCAGTTCCCCCCAACCCCTATCCCTCTATTGCCAGTTGCCATCCTCACACGTTTCTCCATCTCCCACCACAATCAGCAATACTAACTTATTAGGGTGACTATCAAAGTATAGTAAACGTACTTGTTTTACAAATATGAAAATTAACTCTGAGAGAAGAAACAGAAGACTTGTTCAAGGTCACATAACCAATTAAAGGCAGCACAAATCTGATTATTCAGGCCAATGCTGTCTCACTACAGGGAAAACAACTCACAACACTTAGGTTTCCTTTTGATAGGCCAGTTTAATATTATATATATCGTTTACAGTTATACATAGCTTAATATTATACATATAGTTTAGTATTATAAACACATATTTATATAAGTGATGGATACAACGTGCCTGGAGTATTGTAGTCACTATGTTAATCTCAAAGATGTCTCTAACTTACATGTCCAAAAGAGAACGCTGGAGTTTCCCCTTCTAAACCTGCTCCTTCCCTACTGCTATTCCCTATCTTAAGCTACTCCCTTTAGGGGTAGGGGAACAAAAAGAAGAGACTGGAGTTATCAGAACCTGGAAGGTTGGAGGAGGGTCTACATAGAGCTGGGACCCAGATTCCCAAGGAGAGGTTGCTGGCTGGCTCATGCTGGTTTTCCTTGAAGATTACAATAAGGCTGGATCTGGGAACGACAGGACAAAAAGCTGCAGACTGTAACCCACGCCTTGGCCTTGGTGAAGAATCATTACTGGAGTGATACTTAAGGGACCAGAAAACAAACAGGAAAGAGTAATGCCTTCTCTCTTCCTTCAGCCTTGCAGTCTCTCTCCAGTGCCCCCTAGCCTCAGCAACTAACACGAATCAGCGGCGAATGAACCAGACCTGTGATTTGCAGAGTTGCAGCCTGGGCACCACAAACATCACAAATGTAAACATAGAAGGTGAGTTTGAGAGGCACCCACTTAATAACTGGCACAGAGGATCATAGTGTAAGAACGGGGTTTTCCTCTCCTGTACCCCCCCTTCTATTAACATATTTGTAACCATCTATGAGGCTTATGGCGGAAGGAACAGTTATTTTTATGGGAGCCAGATGGTATCGTCGTATCTTATCTTTCAAATCCCTTTTCCTGATCTTCAGTGAATATCCTTTATGTCTTCTAGCTTAATGGATTCCTGGCTTCTGCTTTTACCACTCTTGAGACTCCTCTAAGATCACTTAATAAGAACCTGTTTGCCAAGTACAGTGGCCTTTTCTCCATGCTCATTCTAATTTTCTTTGGCACGTAATATTGTAGACAACTTCCTCCTTCTTAAAACTCTTTCCAAAGCATGTTTCTCTTTCCGTTTCTCTCTGCCTAGTGCCTTCATTTCCTCAGCTTTCCCCACTCTTCCCACTCTCCAAGGCTTGGTGTTCCTTGGAGTTCTGGCCTGGACTTCACTTTGTTTTCATATGTCTTTGGTGATCTCATCCAGTCCTACACTTTTAGCTACAACCTATATATCAGTGACTCTCAATCTTTGTTGGTAACCCAGACTTCTTTCTTGAAATCTAATAGCATATGTCTCTCTACTGAACAGCTCTACTTGAATGACTTACTGACATCTTAAGCCTAACATGTCCAAAGCAAAACTCATCTTCTCTCCATGAAACCTGTTCTTCCTTCTGCATTATATTTCTTTGATTAATAATACCATTGTCTATTAAATCACCCAAGCTAGAAAACTTGGAGCAATTTTTAACTAAGCTAGCTCTTCCTCAGCTCCTGGATTCAATCAGTCATCAAGTCCTATTGTTTTCCCTGGTGCTTAAACATCACTTAAATCTGTTTCAGCCTTTTCATTTCTACAGGCACTTCTTGGTTTACTCTCTCACCATCTTTTGCCTTGATTTGACTCCTAATTGTAATTCCAGTTTCCAGTTTCTCTCCTCTCCCTGACATTCTCCATATGATCATAAAGATTAGCTTTCTCTCAGATATCACATGTTTTCAGTCATTTGTGGGAGATATAAAAGTTGATCTCATGAAGGAAGAGAGTAGAATGATGGTTACCAGAGGCTGGGAAGGGTGGGAGAGGGAGATGAAGAAAAGTTGGTTAATGGGTACAAAAATAGGATTAGATTACAAGTGTAAGTTCTAGTGTTCAACAGTACAGTAAGGTGACAAGAGTTAACGATAATTTATTATATATTTCAAGGTAGCTAGAAGAGAAGATTTGGAATGTTCCTAACACAAATAAATGATAAATTTTGAGGCAATGGAAATGCTAATTACACTGATTTGATCATTACAAATTGTATGCATGTATTAAAATATCACATGCACCCCATAAATATGTGCATTATGTATCAATAAGAAAATATTAGCTTTCTGAGAAACAAAGCTAGTCACGTTGCTCCCCTACTTTAAAAACAGTTATAAACAACAACAAAAAGAACAACCCCAATGTCTTCTCATTTCCTAGAAAATAAATTATAAAGTCTCTGCCTCTTTCTCTAACTCCCAGTAATCATATAAGACCTAGCTCAATTAACCTAATTATATGGAGTCTTTCTTGACTCACCCAGAAAAGTTATTTGCTTTCCAGTATTTCCTCACCACTCAGCATTTACTTGTATTAGCATTCATCCCTTTGGATTACACTTATTTTTTTACATGTCTGCTTCCCACATCAGGCCTATGGGCTCTGCAAAGGGCAAGGACCTTGCTTTAATCACCTTTGCATTTACAGCACCTGGCATAGTGCCTGGAATGTTATAGAAACTTAAAAAGCATTTTTTAAAGCAACGAATGAATGAACGCATTCATGTGCATAAGGGGAGAATCTTTGGAAACAAGTTGTAACCTCACTCAACTTTTCCACTCAACTCAAGCAAGCATATGGGAATGAAAGGGAGTGAGGATCACCATGAATTGGTGCTAAATTAGTTTTTTTTTTTTAAAAAAAACTAATCATCAGTTACAAGCTTGCTTTTTAAAATAAAAGGAAATTAATAATAAAAATTTTATTTTTCATATAAAAGAAAAATATTTTAATTTTTTAGAAAAAGTTTTAATAATAAAAACATTACTTGCAGCACAGTTCAAAATTTATCTGTGACACACAGTGATATGTCATAACTCTATGGTTGATAACTGCTCTAAAAAACTAGGGGAGTGTTCTCTGAAAATGTAGATCTTGTGCCTTTAGGTTTGGAATTAAGCCTTACATATTTCCTTTAAAGTTTTTTTCATGCTTTAGTGTTTTACACATACACATACCCTGAAGCCTTTGATGATGGACTCATTTTTACAAATCTAGTACATATATCATTGCCCTTTCTCATAAATGCAGCCCTACAGGTGAGCACTAAAGCACACTGCAAGGATGTTTGTGTGATTTTATTTGTTGTATTACTTGTTCTATGTATAAATAGCATTTTTTTTCACTCCCAGTATTGTCATTGCAAGTCCCTCAGAACATCATGTAATTTTTCAAAGAAATCACAAAAATAGTAAATTGTTTTCTAGAGAAAATTTAGGGAAAGGTTTTATAACTTTTTCTGTATACTTAGAGGCTCCAATGACTCTTCTAACTCTAAATTCTGTGATTTTATACATAAAGTCTTGGTCTAGGCTAAAAGTAAAGAATCATTTCTTCTTCTGAAAGGAGAAACTGAGTCAAATACAAAGTTATAGTTAGTACAAAGTCTTTGATTACAGTAGTTCCTCCTATCCACCAGAGATATGTTCTAAGACTCCTTCCTAGTGGATGCCTAGTGGATAGTACCAAACCCTGTATGTGTGTGTATATATATATATATATGCTTTTTCCTATACATATAGACCTATGATAAAGTTTAACTTATAAATTAGGCACAGTGAGAGATAAACAACAGAAACTAATAATAGAACAGAACAATTACAACAATATACTGTAACAAAAGTTATGTGAATATGGTCTCTCTCTCAAAATATCTTCATATTTTTGGATCATGGTTGACCTTGGGTAACTGAAACCATGGAAATCAAAACCGTGGATAAGAGGGGGACTTCTACACTTTCAATTGCCCCTCTAAAAGGTGAGAACATGACAGTACAACTTTCCATAATTGCTCCCCTTATAGTATTCACAAATGTGAATTTTAAAATTTTGTATCTTCACTAAAGTATGTTCATGCAGGAAATTTTGAATCTTAATACTTTTTGTTTGAGGGAAGTGCCTCCTTTCTTGAAGAGAAACCTATTTTTCATGTGCTAGTTTATATATGTAGGAGAAGATTTGACACATGCAAACTGTGGATTTTTCCAGTGTTATACGGAAGACTTTTAGGAAACTTGCCTTGTTTTTAAGGAAAAAAAGTAAGAAACTCAAGGATCTCTATTGAGATAAACAACCTGTAAAGAAAACACACAGAATATTTTACTGAAGGGGAAGGGTAGCACACACATTGTCAAAGTTATTGTTTTTCTTTCCTAGAAGAAAACCAGAAAATGTCACTGAGTTTAAATATCTGTATAATAAGTCACTTAATTGTGCCTAGAACATGGAGTTCTTAGGCTGGGTGCAGCTTCATTCCAACAGAACCCATGCAGAAATGAGTGATATTAGAAAGAACTTTGCTCTGAGTAGTCTGAAAAACATCTGCCACAGATAAATAAACAGTAGTCAATATAAGTACCATCTACAGTACTTTGTGCCAGAACTACCATTCACATTCAGCACACAAGAAAAGGTCAAGAAAGGTAGGAAAACTACAGGTCACACTTGCCACACGATTATCAGAATTCCACCAAAGGAAGCTTAGTATTTCCCCTTTAGCTGTCTGATAAGCGCATGTCCTTTGTGTTACATTATCTTAGTTGATGGTGTGGGATAATTTAATAGACTCATTTTACTGAGAAAATTAAGGCAAGTAACTTGAATTTCTCTATCTGAAAGAATGCTGTTTTTCCTAGTTTGTTTTGAAAACAGTGCAGTCTCTATGTTATGGGTACTAGGTAGTTATTGCAGCAAGGATATCTGTCCATAATGAAGTCAATACCTTGGCATCAGTGAAGTGTGCATGCATATATCAAGGTGGGTATTTACCTTTGACAGATTTCAGAAGCCAAAGAGGTCTTTTCAGTTCTAAACATTTTGTAAATACTCTGCCTTTGCAAAGCTGATCTTCTTAGTCCCTTCTTCATGGCTGTATAGATCAGTGCTTGGGGTGACAATCTCATTTTGAAGACAAAGGGAAAGATTTCTTACCAACCAGTGCCTCTTTTGACCTTCGTAGACTTACATAGGAAATTATTATATTTCTCAGTACAGAATAACTGATACAATTGGAATGGCTTTTTTCTCCAGTTGTGTCCTGCAAGGGGATATTGCTTATTTAACACATTAACATTAGGTATTGCCCATGGGAAGAAACGCAGAGGGAAAATTGAAATTAGGTACCTTCTAGCTCTGTATTGCCTTACTAGGTTAGTATGAAGGGGCTGGAAGATGAAAGAGCTGTCTTGGTATGTTACGGTTCATGGGTTACCTGCCAGTGAATCAGACTCCCTTTCCTTAGAAGTATTTCTTTGGTGTTTCATGGCTCACAGGACAGGAAGAAGTAGGGATTAGTTCATTATATATATTTTTTTGTTATTTCAATTTTCTTATTTTTCATTTTCTCTTTTACTACTGTGTTCTTCTACCACTCTCAATTTTTGGCTTCCCTCATGCCATCTCCAGCTGTGTTCACATGGGAATGGCTGGCTCATAAATTTAAATGAATAGTGCTGGGTGGATAAGCAAGTAGATTCTCTGTCATGTGGCCTCCACTTCAAGCCATAATATTTTCAGTGCTCATCCATAGATTCTTGCAACATAACTGAACTTCTCTGGCCTGCCCGAGTCTGTCAGACTAGAAATCCCTGAAGACCAGGCTATTCTGTAAGATTTATGATTCTTCTGGTTTTTAGCCAAGTAGAGACTGCATCTATCTTCTGGTAGATATGTATTTTCAACTTCTCTATTGTCTGAAATAAGGTGGTGCAATTTTAAAAGAGACAATATAGTATAGAGGAAGGGGCATACACCTGGAAATCAGAAACCGGCTTTCAAGTGCTAACTCAACTACTGACTACTAATGTGACTTTGGTAACCTTGGACTAGTCGCTTACTCTCTGTGGGTCTCAGTTTGCTCATATGAAAAGAAATACCTACATCAGTCTGTGTGGTTTTTATATTTACATTCAATAAATAATTTACAATGTCAGCAATTTTTCTTTCCTCTACACAGATTGAATTTGAATTGTGAAATTAAGTACACAAAGTATAGAATAGCATATATACTGGACAACAGCAATTATTTATTCAGGCAGGAAATGTGTCATTGTGTGTGTGTGTGTGCAAACGTGCACACATGTGTTATGTCTTTGAAAATAATATTGTTTTTCCACATTATATGAAAAATGCATGTTTTATTTGGGTTATTTATTGCTGCTTAACAAACTTCTAAAACATAGTGTGTTAAACAGCAACATTTTATTGTATATCATCTCTTTTTAGATGACTTGGCCTCAAATGAATGGTTCTTCTACTCCACGTAATGTTGGCTGGGGCTGCAATCATCTCGCAGGGGTCCTCAAACTTTTTAAACAGGGGGCCAGTTCACTGTCCCTCAGACTGTTGGAGGGCCAGACTATAGTTTTAAAAAAACTATGAACAAATTCCTATGCACACTGCACATATCTTATTTTGAAGTAGAAAAACAAATGGGCAAAAACACCCGCATGTGGCCTGCGGGCTGTAGTTTGAGGACGCCTGAAAGGGCTTGACTGGGTTAGAGAGACCAGAATGGTTTTACTTACATGCTTTGATGGGCGAGGCTGGACGGTTGGGCTCAGCTAGGACAATGGAAAGATTGGGCCTTCCTTCTCTCCATGTAATCCTAGGGCCTCTCTCTGTCCACCTGGCCTCTCCCCTTAGTTTTTCCATGAGGGTAGCTGGATCAATTACATAGTGGCTCATGGCTCCCAAAGCACAAAAGTGGTAGCTTCTAGGCCTTCTAAATCTCAGGCTTTGGAATGCATACAATGTCACTTTTGCTTCATTCTTTCGTTAAAGAGAGTCACAGAGCCAGCCAGCATTCACAGGCATAATTCATTGGTGATTGTTTTTGGAGAGAAGCTACTTTATGCTCCTTTTTGTAACACTGGAAAATATAGATAATTGTAAATAAAAAATAAGGTAAAAATTTATCTGTAAAGATTTTAAGACTTAATATAAAAATTTAGTTACAAGATAATATGCATGTGATAATACCATTTTGGTTGAAAATTTAGGTATGTGTCAGCATGCAAGGTAAAAATCTGCAAATATAAACAACAAAAGCTAAAATAATTATCTTTGTGTTGTGGAATTATAGATGATCGTTATTTCCTTATTTTGATTTATCGCTTTTTCTAACATTTCAATAATGCATATGCATTACTTGTATAAAACATTGAATCCATTTAAGTCCCACCACCCAGTGATAACCACTATTAATATTTGGTGAATTTCTTCCTAGTTATTAAACATTCTTTGAAAACATGATTCTGTTCATTATATTATATTTTATTATATGAATGTATTATGATTTATTTAATCATTTTCCTAGTACTACACATTTAGGTTGTTTATGTATGTATGTATTGTTATTTTAAACAATATTATGAACATTTTTATACATATTTGACTATATCAATTATGATTTTCTTAAGATAAAGTAATAGAAGTGAAGTTTCTGGGTAAAAGGGTATTAATTTTCAAATTTGTCAATAAATGTTACCAAACTACTTTCCAGAAAGTTATAAAAATTTGTTCTACTTTTTTACTCTCTCTGGTGGAAGCCCTAATCTGAGTCAGAACCAATAACTGTAGATTAATTGAAAAAATTAAAGTAGAGGATAATAAAAAATATATATATCTTAGCATTTTTATTTTTACTTAAAACTTATAAATACATGCTTGTATTTGCTAGCCTTCTGCTGTAGGGTTAAGAATTTTTCTTTGAGTGTGGTCCCACTTACTTGATTTCATTTTGGTTTAGTGGTGTGCTGATAAATGTTTAACAACCAACTCTCTGGCAAAAAATGGCCCTAATTGTGTTTCGTGACTCCTGTGATATAAATACTCCCAACATGGCCACTTTTAAGCTACCAACATAGCACTGAATGTAGAGTTGGAAAGGAATTTGTAGCAGCATACTGAAGGAGCTCAGGGAAATTTCACCCCAAAATATGACTCCTTGGTATAAAGAGTATTTTGCCCTTAGAGATCAACAGGCCCTTGGAAGGGGCTTTCCCTCTAACTGCATAACCAGACAGACCCATCAAAAGAAAAATAGACTTCCCTTCCCTTCCCTTTCCTTCCCTTCCCTTGCCTGTTACCTCACTATATTGCAGTAAAGTAAATCAAGAATGCAACCAGACTAGCCCAAATCATTTTAAACATAATACCTGTCTCTCAGGTTAATTTACAAGTCAATCTGTTTCCCCATTCATTCATTCTCCCAAATATCTATTGATCCTCCCTAGCAACCATTTAGTGCCCCTAAACAGAATTACCTATACTCCATACCTCCCCCTCACCTCTAAAAGACAGGTATAAAAATATCTGGATCCCACTGGGACATTGAGTAATCACTCTGTGACTCTCCCTCTCCCCCCACACATAGTAAATAAACCTCTTCTTCTTATTAATCTGCCTTAATTGTGGGTTGACCTTTTAGCAGACTTTCAGGGTAAGTGTCAGGGCAAGTTTCTCCTCATCCCCACAACACCCTTATGTAGTATTTCCACCATACAGATAGAATAAATAACCTCAAGAACATAGATAATTGTAAATATAAAATATTTAGGACATGATGAGTCTAGTCCTTAATACCTTTGTTTTTAATATAACTTATTTAAGTTTGTATCATTTAATTATTAATAGTGCCAGTGTAACAGACTTATAAAATTCCTGAAAATTTAATAATGGGCTCTTGTGAGCCAGTACACCACTGTTTTTTTTTTCTTTTAGAAACGACAGTATAATGTATCCCCTATGATTTCCAGTTTTGGTTTCTTTAAAGTAGACCACCAATTTAAGAGGGCTGTAGCACTCTGGGAGGCCGAGGCAGGAGGATCTCTTGAGGTCAGGAATTCGAGACCAGCCTGAGCAAGAGCGAGACTCCATCTCTACAAAATATAGAAA
>VBSM01000568.1:17763129-17796023 GCA_008086735.1 Cheirogaleus medius | reverse complement strand
CTCGGCCTCCCAGAGTGCTAGGATTACAGGCGTGAGCCACCGTGCCCGGCCACCGTTACCATTTTATGTAATATGCACAGTATATATAAAGCTTGCATCAATAGGCTTGTGAATACTCACTCTGGCTCTTGGTAAGCATACAACTCAACTGGTGGGAGCATAATTGCCCAGGCATCCATGACTGCAAGAGTCTCTTGGTTATGTGCATTCAACATTCCATGGGCCTGAAGCTGAGGTAAGGAGTACTGTATTTTGTGTTCTGTTTCTTTCATCTGAAGGACAGTCAGATCTTCAGTAAAAATACCTTATAAAGAGCCAGATAATGCAGATTTCCACCCTATTCCTTACACTGGAGATTTATTATACTGATTCATCAAAGATGTTTCCCCATGATCAATAGGAAGGATTTGTGAGAGGGCTAGGCAGAGTTATAGGGATGGTATGTGGTAGCCAACTAGCCCAGAAAACAATCACACCTGTGACCCCATGCTCGGGGGTCATTAGCAATTGTTTCTAGCCACCTGAGCTAATGAGGCTCTTGACATTTTATTTTTCTTGACATTTGTTTCTTCTCCTACTTTATATCCCATTGAAGTAGTTATGAAGTCAAATAACGTGAGAGCTGGAATGGTTCGTACAGAGTAGCCCCAATGCCCTCATTTAACAGAATTTCTCGAAACTCTGTTTCAGGTCCATGCCTCTTTTGTTACATTGATGTGTGCATCTCAGGAACTCAGAGTCATAATGCTAACAGAATTTTCTACAGGAGATTGGCATTTTGTGTTATGTATCTGGGCACCCCCCTCAAATGTGTGGCTGGATAACTGAGGTTTGAGGATACTAATAGTTAAGCGACTAGGGAAGAATCTTCAGTACTACATATTAGGGACCTTGCAATCTTATTAGAAAGGTAAATAAGACTCTACTAAGTAAAATGTCAAGAGATATTTGTGAAACTTTCAAATTTCCCCTGAGCCTCAAGGTATCCAAATGGCCAAAGGCAATCCAAGAGGTTAGTGACTGTTCCTTTGTTTTAAGTAATTGTTGCCAGAAATGGCATTTCCCTGTGCTTTCTGGCTGGAGGCTTCTTCATAACTTTCTGTAAAGGAGGTTTTAAAATTTTTAGAATTTGAAACATACTCTTTGCCTCTGTGTTATCCACTTCCATGGATCACTACTTCTCCTTCATTTTGCTAATTCTGTCAGGTCAGAGAAGTAATTTAGGTTGAGCTTTATAGGTCATAGGCATTTTGAAGTGTTGACTTCAGTAGTTTCAACTGTTTCATTTGTCAATGCTATTAAAACTCGTTTTATTTCTAGAATCAGTATTTTCGGATAAGCTCAGTCAGTTAAACATCTTATCCTTCGACTTTCCTATACACAATTGCTAATTGCAGTTTTATCTTTGTTCGCGCCCTTTTCCCCACCTGTAAATACTTCCCTATCAATCATTCTTTTAATTGTGACAGTCAGGATTCTTTCAGTGTGAACCTGAACCAAAGGTCAAGTTTTACTATGGCTTAAAGTGTTATTTTATTAATAATTACTTTATGTTATAAGCCAAGATGGGACATAACTGATCAAGGCTCGTGGAGTGCTTGTCGTGGTACATGTTCCCTGGTTATAACCAGGAATGCTTGCAAAGGGAAACATTCCTGAGGACTAAAAACTGGGAAAGAGACAACAGTTTGTGATGGCCCAGTTGTGAGTCTCTAGAGATAAATTACATTACCTTATTCAACCCTTGTGGCTTTGAGAGTATCAGACTCACGTACGTATCTATCAAGTCACATAGTTATCACGAAGCAGTGCCATCATTCAAACCTAATTATTTCAGGTGTCAAATTCATTTTGCTTTCCGATTTACAGTTACTATGGCATGAGTAGATAGTAAATGTTGTTTTGTGCTGCTTTGGTCTGGTTGTTTGATTTTGTAAAAGAGGATTTCCAAGTTTTCTTTATAGTGACTTAGGCATTCTGTATGAGGGCTAGGCAAGATTGGCACCTAGGAACCATAGATCTGTTCGTCTGTCCCATCCACTGAATCCACATTGAGGCATTTCAAAAAGTAGCCCCTGATATCCAGGAGCTGGTTTGATGCTCACAACTAGTTCTTACTCATGTTACTAGAAGCAGGACTGTCACACACAACTAGGCCTTGTTCTCTTGTTGGAGAACATCACAGAACATCAACACTAGAAAAAGTCACTCTGAGACCATGACGGAGTGAGACAAAAAAAAAAAAAAGGTCACTGTACAGCCATTTAACACCAATGCCTCCCTCTCTCTCAGCTAAAATGAGGGATTGTTACTTGTTTACTTATCACTCATTTTTGTTAACTTCATCCAATCTGTTCTCCCTAAAGATATAATTCATAGAATTGATCCCACTTTCTCACAGCACCCAATCTAGAGGGAGCCTCTGTTTCCTTAGATCCTTCCCCAAATTATGCAACCTAATCCTAAATCCTTTAATAAGTTCTTTCTACCATCTTCTTCCTGAGATGCCCCATGGTTCCCTTGAGGTATGTTCTTTCTCACTGCAACAAGTAAAAAGCCCAACTCCATGTGTATTCTTGGCTGTATTTGGCTAAAGAGAATTAACACCAGATTCTTATGTTCTGTAGCCTACCTCTTGCTTGGAATATCTGGTGAGCAGTCACCCCGATAGAGCCCTCTCTCAATATGCCAGTGCTATATGAGATAGAATCTTGAGTTTCTTAAGGAACCTTCAGTCCTGATTTAAAGTTCTGGGCATCATTAGCTATAGTTCCACAATTGGGTCTCTTTGCAGAGAAGGGGCTCTCAGTGGGAGAGTGGGGTTAATGCAAATAGCACTAGACATGTCACAAAACTTGGCTTCTAGTTTTATCTCTGTTTGTAAACAGCTTTGTGACCATGGTCAAGTTGTTTAACCTCTTTGGGTAGTAGGATTTTAGCTTTAAAATGAGAATTGGACAGTAGAGGTCTCTGAGGGTCCTTCTAACTCTAACATTTGGTGATTTTTATTACTTGAAATCCACTCTGGGTATGTCATCTCCTCTCCATATAACTCTGAAGAGTTTTGTGACATGAATCACCCAACATACTCTATTTTTAAAAGATATCTGAAGTACATAAAGGTAAACTTTGTAATTTTCTTCACAAATATTTGCAAACAGATGGCTAGCATAATTGTTTCTGGTGTAAAAGCAGACATTGTTAAAATATAATAAGAACCAGATAAATCTGCAGGAACTCTCTTAGCTCTGTCTCCAGAGAATCAGTGCTAATAAGTCAAATTAGTCATTTTTATTTAGGAGATATAAAAAGGCATATGGTTTCATGCTGTACCAGCTGTCATAAAATTTTGGAGAAAAGTGTTGCTTACAAAGCTTCTAGGGAGAATGTTTCATAGAAGCATTTTAACCTTTATAGTGTACAAAACCGGTTGGTTTCCCTTTTTCATCAACTATTTTTTTGGCTTGAATTCTTTTTAACAACAAAGGTTCAGCAGGGAGGAAAAACACACAGCTAAGAGAAAAATAACTGGACTGCCTTCTAGTGGAGTAACTGTTATAGATTGCTTTTATATTGAGCTAGGATTTTCATGTGAGTCTAAAGTGTGTTGTGATGAAATATATTTAGATACTTGTTTTCAAGTAAAATGAGTATAAGTTCTAGAAAGCTATGCTCCACTATTTAACCTTCATGCATAGCATGAATTGCAGTGGTAACCACAATATATAACTACTTTATATGCATATTTAAAAAATTCTTACTCATATACAAGGACCTTAATTTTTTGGTATCTCTTCCTTTATCATATTGAACTCTGTGTGTGTGTGTGTGTGTGATTGTAGAGTCAAAAGGTCTTCTATTTACTGTAATTTATTCTTCTCACAGTTTTTCTATTCTTTTGCATTTTTTCACTTCTTTTTTTAAAATTTCCTTGTTTCTTCGCCTTATAGACTCATATTTTTTCCTTTGCCTCCTTTGTTTTTATTAAAAGAAGCCAGACTTATAAAAGAAAGGACAGGGTTGGAAATAGAAATCTAGAATCAGATATTTACAAGTTTCTATATGAGTGTGTCATTGCAATTGTGGTTGGCCTCATGCCAAGAAAGAAATGTGTAATAAATCATAAGAAATTAAATTAATGAGGAAGTCTTTGGACATAATCAGAAAAGATAGTGGAGTTCTCAAAAACTAACAGTAGAAATTGAGTAGTTCCCTATGAATGATGTTTATAGGGATAAATAAAATTTGGAAGGTATTAATTAGAAAATCTATTGATTTTGCTTGTGTAAATTGCAAACTTAGCATTTGGGTTGTCATAGTAATTTGAATACATTTATTCTTTGAAATGATTTTTGATTATGCAATTATAAAAGGCTTTTAACAATTTTTATCATACATTACATGGAGGCCTTATGTCCTCAGTTTCTTTAAAATAAAATTACATTTCACTTCTTATCTTTTTTATTACAATAAGAGTAAAGTGCATTTTATCACATTTTGTATAATGTCTACAAATCTATCAGATAATGCATTTGTTAAATAGTTGACTTTTGCCATTATCTCAATAGATTAGAGTAGTTGTTCCCAACATTCTCAAGGATAAAGATTTCTTGTATGTATCAAAGTGCTTCTGGGAACGACTCCTCCTTCACCCTTGCTACCAAGAAAATAGCTATGCTTCTCTGTTTTTCTGTTATAACGTCATATAGCTTCTATTAATTCTGTGTTATTTTAATGGATTTGCCTTTCATTAATAGCCATAAAAGCTTCTGTATATATTCAAAAATAATAGTACATACTATTCAGTTAACAGATTAGTGTGTGTGTGTGTGTGTGTATAGGTTGGCAAGCCCTTTGAAGGAACTGATAAGCCCCTCAGGCATCTGGTACTCAGATTTGGAACCCCCAGACTAGAGCTTGACACCACTAAATTGTCACTTCATTGCTTTTGCTGATTAAATTCCCAGAGTGGTTCACAAAACTCCTCTTTCCAAATCTGATCCTGTCATTTTAGGTAGGCTATTACCAAAATGGTAGTAGTATGGTGCAATGTTTTTGGCCACCCTCCTTGTGTTTCTCCCTTTGAGTTTGTTATGGGAGGCAGAAATCGAAGGGCTGGCCCAGATGGCCACTGATTAATGGGAAATCATGAGAGTTGGATACTGTGTGTTTTGAGCTGAAGCAAGGCATTTCCTGCCCAAGAGAAAATGAATTGAAAAGAACAGGGATGTAGAGCCAAGTAAAGTTCCATAGAGGGTAAGTTGGAGTTAAAACATTTAGAAAAGCACACAAATACCAAGTCCAAAGGTAAAATCTATGTCAGGATTGTTGAGTCAAATGTTCAAGAGTTGAGTTTGGAAAAGACTGGGATAACAACAGTAGCAGGTATGATACCGCTTTTATTCATCTACTTTTGAAGTTGACCCAGATCTGGCTATTTTATTTTATTTTATTTTATTTTTTTATTTGAGCATATTACAGGGGCACAAATGTTTAGGTTACATATATTGCCTTTGCCCCACCCGAGTCAGAGCTTCAAGCATGTCCATCCCCCAGATGGTGCACACTGCACTCATTAGGTGTGTATATATACATCCCCTTCTCCCCCCTCCCATCTGCCCAACACCCAATGAATATTATTACTATATGTGCACACAAGTGTTGATCAGTTAATACCAATTTGATGGTGAATACATGTGGTGCTTGTATTTCCATTCTTGTGATACTTCACTTAGTAGAATGGGTTCCAGCTCTATCTAGGATAATACAAGAGGTGCTAGATCACCATTGTTTTTTGTGGCTGAGTAGAACTCCATGGTATACATATATCATATTTTATTAATCCACTCATGTATTGGTGGGCACTTGGGTTGCTTCCACATCTTTGCAATTGTGAATTGTGCTGCTATAAACATTTGAGTGCAGATGTCTTTTTAATAGACAATCTTTTGTTCTTTTGGGTAGATGCCCAGTAATGAGATTGCTGAATCAAATGGTAGTTCTACTTGTATCTCTTTGAGGTATCTCCATATTGCTTTCCACACAGGTTGTACTAGTTTGCTGTCCCACCAGCAATGTATGAGTGTTCCTATCTCTCCACATCTACACCAACATTTATTGTTTTGGGACTTTTTGATAAAGGCCATTTTCACTGGAGATAAGTGATATCTCATTGTGGTTTTGATTTGCATTTCCCAGATTATTAGAGATGTTGAGCATTTTTTCATATGTTTGTTGGCCTTTAGCTATTTGTTTTTAATAGATGGTGAAGGGCTAATTGGCTTACCATAAAATGTTTTTCATTTGGTCTCCCAAAGTATACATTAGCTCTGTTTAGAACTCGAAGGTTACTTTGTTCCTTTTCTTTTTTTAAATATCTGGAAGCTGTAATGTTGGTTTGGTTATCTCATAGGAAGCAGGATAATGGGTGTTTGGACTACAAAAATCCATCTCCTGATCCATCTATAAATCTCAAACCTACATTTTATATAGTTTTTCTAACACAAATTAAACAGTTTACCTTTTTGTACACCCTCTCCTCTGGGTTTTTCTTCACACAGAGAAACAATCTGTTTTCTATCTACAAGCTGTTTAAACAACTGTATCCAGCTGTCAAGTGGATATGTGAAGTTGGGCATGGGAGATCTATGTAAATGAGTGATCACTATTCTGACCCTTGTCTCCTGATGTGGAAGCTGAGGAAAGCTCAGATGAGCTCCATAGGGCAGGAGGAGGAGTTAGGAGCATCTCTTTACTAGAGCTGTGATATGTTGTGCCAAGGGATGAATATCAAACCATCCAAATGCTGAGGGGTAAACCCAGAGAACTGAGTATAAATAAGATTTTAGAGCAAGAAGGCCTCTGTTAAGTAAAGTTAAATAGATTTCTTTACTGTATAAGCTATCATAGTATGTCATATGCTAATGTGAAATGTGACTCTCTAGATGGGGCTAGATTATGCCCTCATTCCCAAATTTATTTGATCATTGACCCTTTGAATGTTTGTAAGTGTGTGGGTGGTAAGGTGGTTTTATATTAATAGTATCTTGCCAGATACTAGTGTTCCATGGAACACAGTTTAGAGAATGCTGCCTTAATGGAAATAAAATTTAAAATAAAAGTTCTGTTAATTGTGCAGTCATGTTATTTTTGAATATGGAAAAGTGGATGTGTTTTAGAATAAGAGAGCAAAAATAATTTGTTAAGGTCTATGAGGGGATAAGGCATATCAATAATGATATTAAAACAAAGGTGGTTGGGTTTGAACTATATCAGCAAATCTCAGCTATTTAGGGTTCTAGGGTAGTTGCCAGAGTGGAAAGGACACCCTTGGCCACCCTGGTCACCATGGCATACTATTAGTGTAAACAGAAACTTCAATTTTGTTTCAAATAAAGCCTAAGTAATAGCAGTGAGTTTCCATACAATTCACTTAAATTCAAATTAATTCATTTCCTCGAAGTACCACAAAACATTATTTTCAATCCCCAAATGTCCTTTTTGTACTCAATTCTCTCTCAGTGATAGCATTTTTCCAATATGAAGAAAATCCTATGTTTACATTAAAATGCACTGATTAAAAGTCCTATTTATATCACTCATACCAGTAGATCTGGAGGTCCTTTTCCCAATGAGAATTTACAAATGTCACAGCCTTCTTCACTTTCCTTTATTCACCTTTCAAGGACAAAATTCCTCTTAATTAAGAGTTTAACTTGTGAGGTGGTATGTTTCAGTTGTCTGAATTAATGTCAGTGTGCCTTAGTATGCTGAGACATCTGTTCAGAACATGGGTCACCCTCTCATCCAGTTAATTTATACTGCTAGACATGGCTTCTACTTTTCTTTTCTAAGAAAGTCATAGTTGGCTGCAGGCAAACTAACCAGTTGAGAATATCATTTCATTAAGCCTGTCTCCACATTGCTGCTTTAGTATTTTGCAGGATGGAAGAAGAGATAGCAGGTACAAATAGTTCAGTGTTAATGAACTTCCTTGAATAGGTTCTGGATCTGGGGGTTCATGGCCAGCCTCACAAGAAGGTAGAAGATCTGCTGCAAACCCAGTCTGATTTGTGGTGTGCTGGTAAGGGCCTCTGCTCCCTCCAATGCTGGGTGTAGTACCAGAATTTCCTCTTTTGGGGAATTTATTCCTTTGGATCTTGAAAGTTCCAGTCGCTCAAAAGATCTTTATTAAAATGCAAATACCCTGAGGAGAGGGGCACAATAAAGTTCTTTAGCATCTAATAATTTAACTGATTTGGGTTTGACTTTCTTTGCAGGTAAGGTCCAGATCAGGGGTGCATCCAGGTATTGTGGGACCTAAAACTTATATAGTTTAGAGAAGGGCTCTTAAAGAAAAGAATAAAAAATTACCAATAAAAATTAGGTAAAGAGTCTTGAAAGGGAGCTGAGCAAGTTGGGGGTCCTAAAGCCTCATTAGCTTCATGGTAAATCCATCTCTGGTGTAAGGTAATGATTATCAAACTTTAGGGTGGATTAGAAGTATCTGAGTAGTTTATTAAAAATGTACATTCTCAGGGCCCACTTTTCAAGATTCAGTTTTAGTACATTTCAGTTGGAGTCCTGGAATCTTAGACCCCAGGTGGTTTAAGGTATATACCCATTTTACACACTTTGAGAAACATGGTCTAGAAAAGTAGAGCACAGTGTAGGCACCTGAGGGAAGGAGCAGGAACTTACCCTCTAGTGGATAGTTAAAGCGTACAAGATTTCAGTTATGCAAGATATATGAATTCTGGAGATCTGCTATATTGCATAGTGCCTAGAGCTAACAATACTGTATTGTATATTTAAGATCTTATGTTAAGTGTTCTTATCAGAAAAACCCCTTACAAAACAAACAAACAAAGAACACAGTAATAATAATGAAGGGGGTGAGAGGAAACTTTGGGAGATGGTGGATACTTTTATGACTTTGATAGTGGTCATGGTTTCATGGGTGTAGACTTATCCCCAAACTCATTGAGATGTAGACATTAAATATGTATAGCTTTTTAAATGTTAATCCTACCTCAATAAAGTAGTTTAAAACAAAGTAGGAAGAAGCCAGAAATAACTCCTAATTAAGGCAATGGTCCTTATGGCTATGTGACTTCAGAACCACAATCACCATTACTATACATGGTTCCTTCATGTCTTGTTCTCCTCTACAGGAAATGTATATATTCTCTCACATATCCACAAAATGAATGTAAGTCACAAAATGTCTAAATTTAGTGAATTTACTTATTGCATCTATTTCTTTTACATATCCAGGACAACGAAAGAAGAAATTCGAGCTTTTCTCATAAAGAACCATTTTCATTACTGAAAAGAGGACCCATCTGCTATTATATGGTTGCCATCTTTCTTAGAAAATTGCGAGAAGAGTAGATGAGATCTCTGACATTACTCTCTGCAAGAGTGGTCCTTTGCCTATATATAAAAGGCAGATGAATGTTTGAGCAAGAAAGGGGACAGAGAGGCAATATAGCTGACCTTTCAAGATATACTCTCTCACTCTTGGAAAATTAAGATCAACAGGCCTGTTAGGAAATGTTCCCTAACATTTGGTGATAACAAGTGTTTCATAGCTGTTTGCCTCTGGATTATAACTATTAAAAGTTAGATGGATATATGGACAGGCATGTGATAAAACAATATAATAAAATATAAATTATAGAATATAGGCTATGGGCATATGGGCAATTAAAAAACTTAGAGAATAGCCTCCAAATGCTAAATACTTCATGTACATTATCTTATGTGATATGGATATTAATAGTTTCATATTACAGATGTAGAAATTTAACCTCAGTGAAAACCTGATTAAATACACATAGCTATTAAATAGTTGAAATTTGATGTGAACTCAAGTTTGTCTGACTCCCAAAGCTCACTGTAGGTGAAAGTCCTTGCTCTTGCTGGGCTCTCTGATATCCCTGGGGATTGAACTTCACCCAGTTAGAAAAAGTGATTGCACTTAATTAAAGAAATATTTCTATTTAGCTGGTGTTGAAGTAAGGGCCACATATGATGAGAAACAGTGCAGTTGCTGGACTGTATTATCATATAGTACTCTTATCACAAATCAGAGCTGTATGCTACATGCCAAAAAGTCATTGTATTTAGTCAAGGTTCTCCAGAGAAACAGAAACAATAGGATGTGTACGTAAATAGAAAGAGATTTGTTACAAGGACTTGGGTCACATGATTGTGGTGGATGGTGAGTCCAAAATTTGGAGTGTGGGCCAACTAACTCGAGACCCAAGAGAGCTGATGATCCAGTTCCAGTTGAAAGTCTGGCACCCTGGAGACCCAGGCAAGCCAATGATGCAGATGAAGTCTGAAGGCAGTCTGCTGGGGAATTCATTCTTGCTTCTAGAGGACAGTCTTTTTGTTCTATTCAGGCTTTCAACTGATTGGATGAGACCCACCCACATTAGGGAGGGTGATCTGCTTTACTCAGAGCTCACCAATTTAAATGTTGGTCTGATCCAAAAAATCCCCTCCAAGGTGACACACAGAATTAAGCATCACAGTCATGTCAGTCGTGGTTTTCCTTTTTCCATTGTGGAGGACCAGCTCTGTATGAAGCAATGGGCCTTCCAAGGCATTCATTGGAGCCAAGTGCCTGGCATATAAATGCTTTCTATAGTTGGCAGAAGCCATCTGCTTCTGGTTTGGGGCATTCAGAAACCACCCAGCAAAAGTAGATCCTAAGCTCCTGAGTGATTTCTATCCCTGAGGATCAGCACAGTAAGCCTTGGCATGTTTCCCGTCAGTCAGTGCTGAGGCTGGCCATAGATGTTTAATTCTTGTTTCTTCTCCAACCTGAGTATGATTTTTCCTCCCCATCAATATAATATCACTTTATTTTCACATTTGTTATTATGTAGTTTATCACATTATCTGCTCTAATATAGGTAGTTCTTAAAATGTTTTATTCACATGTCTCCCCCTGCCCCGCCCTGTGCCACTGATTTATGAGCTCCTTGAAAGCAGAGGTTGTGTGTCACTTATCTTTGTGGCCTTCATTTAAGCCATGAGCCTTGCTCTTAGTAGGTGCTCAAATGGTATTAGTTAAAATTAGTTGGAATGTATTTGTGGGGCTCCAAAATAATGCCGACGAGTGCTTACTTGAAACAAATTAAAAGATATCCTTCTCATAAACTATAGCCTGACAACCAGAGCTCTAGAATTTTAAATCTTGTTCCTTATGTTCCTATAGCTCCTCCTAGTGGGAAGGTAGCAAAATCTCTTGGTTATAGGATTACCTGCACTGTTACTTCCAGAAACAACAGGCACCGCCAACACACTAAACATAAACCCTTTGTAGGAAATACATATGTTTAAAATTTTTACCTTTTTTAGGTTTATAGAAGGGCCCTACGTTTCTAACAGGTCTATAAGCAGCAATTTGGATTATTTGGGGGGGGGGGGAGATTTTACCCAAGGATATTGATATAAACCATGGCATTACTTGGTAGCATTGAGCCAGGCATAAGGTTAAGACAAGAACTATTTGGCTACTTTTTAGAATTTAAGTGAGTGAGCAAGAACCATCTTTCTTCATCTCCCTGAGCTCCATCCTGCGATTGCAGCCCAGCACGGTGACAGTGCAGTTACTGCTGCATGCCACCAGCCTTGTCTACCTCCTGCCGTTCCCCCATAGACCTTGGCAGTACCTTCTGTTTTGGTCCTGACAGGTGGGTCAGTTGGTTTGAGTCTGCCTGGCTGATTTATATACTGCTTTAGAATCCCTTAAGCCTTTGCTTCTGGTAGTCTGTACTATCAGACAGTGTTTTTGATTTTTACATTTCTCTATAGAAATCATAGCTTCTTTTCTTTATTCCTAATGTTTTGAGGGGATGTCTGGGTTTTATGTATGCATGTTTAATGATTCATACTCCTAGGATTTTGAGTTTGTTTTTAACTGAAGTGTATCTGTTCTCTTAGAATTTTAGAAATATTAAAAGTAGTGTAATAAACCTTTGCAATACCTGTTTTTAGGAGGTTGATTGCAATAGTTTTATTTTTAACCAACCGGTGCACAGTACAGCACATTCCACAAATCTACTGTACATAGGGGAAAAATCTTCAAATGGAAAAATCTTCTTTCTTTGCTGCGAGGAAAATAATTAACTACTTGACCACTGATCCATACCAGTGAATGTGATGCCCCTTAGCTTTTCTGAGGTTATGCATAACTCTGGTCTATCCAGCTTCATAAACTGCAGAATAGGCTTTCTGGAGACAAAGATCTGAGAGTGAACGTTAAAACATGAATCAGCCCTTGCTACAAATTTGATGTAGTGTTTGCTGGAATTGACAGCAGAAGGCAACATTAATCCATATACTAGTGCAGCAGTGGTTTCATTTCATCCCTTTGCAACTACGTGACTTGGAATATATTTGTGTTTTCATTTTATTTCAGTGCCTTTGAGCAGACAATATGGCACCTTTTTGAGACATGACATAGGTTTGAAGAAAAGCAGTTTATACCTGTACAGTGCTATTCATTAGAGAAGCAGTTCTAGGTTAGGAATATATTCTCACTACCTGGAAAAATAAATTCATACAGTAAGAGTAAAGACTATTAATGGCTCAATTAACTGGACTTTGTATATTTTCTCTTCTGGATATATTCTGCTTTATCAGGGTCTCTTCTGTGATCTTGGACAAGGCATATGATTTCATTTTCTACTCTTAGATTAATTATGTGGGATTTGATTGTACATTGCTAAATTTACCTCGGAGTTAAATATGTATTCTCTTCATTTAATCTAGTGATATCACATTTGATTACCATGAGATAATTAGAGATAAAAGTTTGGTGGTTGGTGGGGAACACAATCAACAGTTAAAAACTTTTGTTACAGGTTATTACACCCACATATTTATTAGAGGAAAATAAACTAGAAGTGATATTTTTTTCAGGGACAAAGACCCCATAATTGGCTAAATCTCTTAGATTAAAGCTTTTTTTTTGAGAATAATGGAGGAGTGATGAGGGATACTTATAAATCATTGATTTCTTTACCCTTCTCCAGACACATATCTTTTGTTCCAATGCTCATATGCGATCAATAATTGATGACTTTTCTTCTGTAGACACTTCTCAGAGGGTTGACAATCGCTTTAACAAAAAACACATATATATGTACTATTGTTAGTTTGTGTTAATGACTAAGCTATGAGCACACAATTGAGTATTTTGTGAAGTTGTATTTGAGGGGCCACTGTGTTCTCTCATATCTGGGGAGGCTTTCTGGCCCAACTTAATTAGTATTTATCAGAGAAAACAAGTCTGTTGGCCTGGATACATACTTACTCCATCTTTGGACAAGTGGCGGATTAGAGTCTTTGTTTAATTGACAGCTGTCTATAGCACATAGCCTATAGGCGACAGAGTAAATTGCAGGCTGAAAAATGCTACCTAAAAACTAATAGCTAATATGGAATGGAAGACAGGAGTCTTGGGTTTGTGTGTATGGGTGTTTTTCAGGGCAAGGACGACTCTCTTTGATGCAGACTTAAAGGAGTTAGGATTACTCTGGGAGAAGTTTGGACAGGCCTGGGTCACTGTAGGTGTAGGGGAGTATCTTACTATTAATACTCACTAGGTAAATACAACTATGTATTTCAATCACAACCCTCAAATTTTGGTGGAGCAAGGAATTATCTTTCGGGAAGTGTTGTAACTTGATCTTTCCTCTTTCTGGAAAGCTATTCCCCAAACAATTGCTTGACTTTCTCCTCATCTCCATCAGGTGTTTGTTTCCTCATGCGTCACCTTTACACTGAGGCTTAGATGCTATGGGAGTGAGGGGAAACTTCCCCTTCACCCAGGAACATTCTCTGAAAGATCAACTCACAATAAGGCAGAGTAATAAGAGAAAGAAATTTATTTACCATGCCCTTGGGGAGAATCACAGAGCAATTACACAATATCCCAGCGGGGTCCAGAAGTTTATATACCCTCATTTTAGAGGGGAGGGGGGAGGAGGAATATAGGTAATTCTGTTTAGGGGCAATAAACAGTTACTAGGGAGGATGAATGGATGGGGAAAAACAGATTGACTCATAAATGATTCTCTTTGCAAATTTAAATTAACCTGAGAGACAGGTATTATATTTAAAATGATTTGGGCCAAGTTGGTTGCATTCTTGATCTTCTTTCCTATAATATCTTGAGAGAAGAGGGAAGGGAAGGAAAATCAGATTGTTCTTTTTGATGGGTCTGTCTGGTTTATGCAAATAGAGGGAAAGCCCCTTCCAATGCCTATTGATATCTAAGGGCCTTTAATACAAAATACTCTTTATACCAAGGAGTCATATTTTAGTGTGAAATTTCCTGAGCTCCTTTAACATCATCCTATTTAAATTTTCAACCACACACACACCCTTCATATGCCCTTCCTTGCTTTACTTTTTTTTTAGCATGTATTACTATGTAGAATATAAAATATTTTGTTTTTCTCACTAAAATTGTTTATTGCTTGTATCCCCAACTAGAACATAAGTTCCATGAAGGCAGGAATTTTTGTCTGTTATCTTCATTGTTGCAGTCTTGGTGCCTGGAATAGCACCTGGCACATATAACAACGAAAAAAATATTGAATGAACGAAGAGAAGGAAGGATAAAAAGGATGTAAGAGGCACTAGGGAAGGCATTGATTCCAGACTCCAGAAGCTCTTTGCACTTTCAAAGTTAGGGCCAAAATGTTTCAGTCCTTTTTTTTTTTTTTTTTTTTTATTAAGACAGTGTTAAGCAGATAGTGAAGGATTGGGTCTCCTAGGGACGAAAGTGGGTCTGTTGCCCCCATCTTGGCCCTGCCCCACCCTAATTCTGTCTCGAGCAACTGCCATACCTGGGGGAGGAGGGAATACCCTATGAATCTGCCAATCAGAACTTGGCATGCCAGCTGCAAAAGAATGCAGAGGACTCTTTATCCCAGGGGCCAAGCCCCATAGGTATTATAGAGTCTGGAAATTGAACTAGAGCAACCTGCATGTGTAATTAAGACTCAGGTCATGTGACTTCCAACTGTCCAATCAAAGTGGTCCATGGTGACCTCTGAACCACTAGGGAGGTTCCAATCCAGTACTATAAAATAAGGTGCAGATCGTAACCAAACTCTCTTTTTCCTGTGTAAGCAAGGGATGGGTCCAGTCATCACCTGTGGTGTGTGCACCATGCTCTATAAACCTATATCTTGCTCTTGCCCTGTAATCCTGCCTCACTCCCCCTCAATAAATTTCACCTCATGCTTGCCTTACTTTGGTGTGTCTGGTCATTCTTTGACCATGCCAAGAACCAACATTTTCACACTGAAACCTGACAGTAGGAATGATTTAGGGAATATATACTTCCTCATGAATGGAGAGAACTGCAGTCAGATGGAGCTGTCTATAGTTAGATAGAGGGGATGTCAATCAGTTGGGTCAGCAAAGAAGGAGAAAGGAGCCAATAAATCAGCAGGGATGTCAAAGAGCATTTTGGTCAAGGATGTTATAATAGCCTGTTAACTGAGGTAGAAGTGGTGGTTTAGGGAAGAGGGTAGCATGACAATGTGAGAGGGGAGGGGGATGGAAGAGAAAGAGGTGCAAAATATACGACTAAATCAATTTAGTTATAAGAATAATGTTTTTTAAGGAAATTAATTTTCTTATTTTTAATCATTTGTTGTATAATCATTTGTCATTTAATGATAGCGATACCTCCTGAGAAATGAATCATTAGGCGATTTCATTATGTGAACATCATGGAGTGTGCTTACACAACCCTGATGGTATAGCCTACTATACACCTATGCTATATGATATAGCCTATTGCTCTTAGGCTCTAAACCTGTGCAGCATGTTACTGCACTGAATTCTATAGGCAATTGTAACACAATGGTAAATATTTGTGTATCTAAACCTACCTAAACATAGAAAAGGTACAGTAAAAAAATGAGGTATAAAAGGTTGAGAACAGTATACCTGGTTAGGACACCTACCATGAATGGAGCTTGTGTTACCAAAAGCTTGGCCACTTGTCCTCAAGGCTGCATCAGAAGAAGGAAAAGAAGTGGTTTGAGGAAAAGGAAAAAGAAGTTTTGTTACTTTGCTGGCAAAGGAGGAGGATGGAGACTCCTGTCTGAAATGCCATCGTCCTAATAATAAGCAGAAATACAGAGCTTTTAAAGGATGGGTTCTCAGCTTCAGGCAGTTACTGTTTGACTACAAGTTGATGATTGTGATCTATTGTCCCATCTCCTCTGAAGACAATCCTGTGACCTCCACCCAGGTCCTACCTTTATCAGGTCTGGGCTGAGCCATCTACTTTACCACAAATAACAAGAGACTTACCCTGCCCCTCCCAACCACTGGCCTGAGGCAGGGATACAGGTTTTAAATAAAAAAGGAGTGGAGGATGTTTTAAAGAGACAGACAATATTTCTACCATTTTTTTTTCAGACAGTTCCCTCTGTTACATATTCCCCACTCTCAATATGATAGGGAAAAGCCCCCGCCCGGGGGCCCTGAGGCAATATCCACTGCTGATTGGATACATGTGAAGCTTACGGCTGATCCTACTAATCCCACCGTTAATTGGATAATTTTGTATGCTCATAGTTGATTGGTTATGTGTGACCCAAGAAATGTATAAGACTGGAGAGAAATAAGGAAGCAGTGCTCAGAATTTGCTGGTATGCCCCTCTGAGCCCGCCGACGAAATAAAAGCTGATTCTCCAACCCTCTGTGTGCCTCTTGGTTCTTTCCCTGGTCAGTCGCTATAACACTTGCTGGAACAAATATTTCCCTTCCATGTCTATGGGAGGAGGGGCAACTACTCTGTTATACTTGTAGGACTGGAAGTTGCTCTGGGTGAGTCAGAGAGTGAGTGGTGAGTGAATGTGAAGGCCTAGCACATTACACTACTGTAGACTCCATAAACACTATACACTTAGGGTATATTAAATTTATAGAACATATTTTTCTTTCCTCAATAATAAATTAACCTTAGCTTACTGTAACTTTTTTACATTATAAACTTTTTAATTTTTAACTTTTTGACTCTTTTGTAACACTTAGCTTAAAACACAAATACATTGTACAGTGGTATACAAATATTTTCTTTCTTTATATCCTTATTCTATAAGCTATTTTCTATTTTTATTTTATTTTATTTTATTTTTTTACCTTTTAAACTTCTTTGTTAAAAACTAAGACACAAACACACACATTAGTCTAGGTTTATACAGGCTCAGAAAGATCAATATCACTGTCTTCTCCATGAGAGTTTGATAGGTCAAAAAAAAAATCACTGTCTTCTACCTCCACATCTTGTTCTACTGGAAAGTCTTCAGGGGTAGTAACACACATGGACCTGTCATCTCCTATGATGACAATGCCTTCTTCTGGAACTCTTAAAAGACTTATTTTTAACCTCAAAACATAATGCAGGAACTCCTGGGCTTATGATGAATTTTATTCTGGAAATGGTATGGTAAATGAAAATTATTTAAGTGAAATCTGACTTTTCTAACCAAACAAAGAGGACTTTCTAACCAAGGATCTATTCCCATATTTTTTGGAATGACCACAGATACTGTACTTCATTAACTAAAATTATAAACCTGCATATTATAAACATTTTTAAAAAGAGTATGTAAATTGATTAATTGGGATAACATAGGAAATTGAGTATTAATACAATTATAGTTCTTAGCTTATTCTTCATCATTGACACCTTATTTTTATGATAAAACAAATCATAATTGGAGGTAATATCTTCATTAGGATAGATTTATTCAGATGTTCTGCCTAGGGGAGATTTTCATAGGCATTTTAAAGGAGTGTTTTGGGGGGTACCTTGGGCTACTTGATAATTTCTTATGAAACAGTCATAGAGGTGTCTTGCTTTTTTGCTAATGCAAATTGCCGTGTAGCAAATAATTTCTTGCTCCCTTCTGCTGCCTTCAAATACAATGGCTAAGTTGAGCTGCCATTGCATTAGTACCAGCCGTTTCATTCATATCCTGATGTTATGCAAAGGCAGACCTTATGAACAAGCCTTGATTTGCACTGAAATTTTCATCCTTTGATCTCTTACCATGTTCCTGCTTCTCACTGTCAAAAAGACTCAAAGCCTTGGCTTGGCCATACTTAAAGGTACACAGGGCTGAGCTTGATCCCAAATCCAAAGGAAAAAAAGCTTTTCCATCTCAGGCACAAGTTCTGCATGTTTTCCTTTAGTGGTAGATTGCAACTGTCACTAGAGTACTAGTTTTCCTTTTTAGATGCAATCTTAAGGTTTGAGTACAATAATGTAATGATACTTTTTTTTTGGTGACAAAGGTGCCATAACTTCTACATTTAAATGAGTATTTTCCTTAAAAGTAATAGCACTGGGCCAAGGTAAACATTTAAAATGATATTGCCATAGTTCAAATGTTTTTTAAGCCTTTATTAAATTGCATGCAGAGATAATTTATCAGCAACTCAAAAAAAACAATAAAACCAGTCTCATTACTTTATAGTAACAGGATAAGTCTCTTCGTCCCTCATCCCTTCCACTCACCTTATTTTTCCTTTATACTTCTCAGCCTTTCAACAATCAGTATATATCAACTATGCACTAGGTTCTGGATATCATACTGAATGAGCCTCTCCCATATTGTCTAGCAAGGGGAGAGAAGATATGGCCTGCCCTTCTGGAAGCAGATTGAGACAAGTACTGCTAGATTATAAGGAAAAGAAGTGTACCTTGTTTACTTCTGTGTCTTCAGCACCTAGCATGGTGACTGGCATACAGTAAGCACTCATTCGATGTTTGATTAATAAATTGGTTAGTGGCCTGTTAGCTTTAAATGCTGTAAGTTAATAATATGGGAGTAGTGGGTGGATCATTAGAAATTGTTATACTGCAATTTGAGGGCTGCCAACATAATAACAAGGAAGAGGTATTCTAATTATAGGCTTTGTTTCAGAAACCTTGTTGTTACTGGTAGAAATAAAACAGGAGGCAATGCTATGTGCTTCAGAATCTCAGTAAAGATCTCCAGTAATCTCTTTCTCCTTGCCTTAAGGGGTGGTGAGATATGGCTCCTAAAACAGACATTGAGAGGCTCACTTAGCATGTGTTCCCTACTCCCTCTTCCTCTTTCTAACAGAGCCTAGATTTTGTCCAGGTATCAATTCTCCTAGACAAGGCTGACCCCATTTCAGGCCACAGAGGGTGGGTCCTAACTGGTGTAAGATAGTTCTAGTAGTCACATTTTCCTTGTCAAAGATTGATTGGTTTAGGTACAAGTACATGACCTAGTTCTGGAAAGGCTTCTGGAAAATCTTTCTTCAGTCACCTCTCAGGACTGTTGCCAGCATCATGCTACAAGCCTGAAGGGGAAATCTGCTGACAGAGAAGTGCAGAGACCAGGGAGCCACAGAGAAAGAGAGATAGAACCTTGACATAACACACTAGTGCCTGCCCTACCTATGGACTTCTTAGTATATGAAACTTAAAACATCTTATTTTTAAGGTCTGTTTTATGCAGGGTTTTCTGTTATTTGGGGGCAAAGGCAACCTAACCTAGGTCTCTTGACTTGAATTGCCATGTCCCTCCTTCTCTGACAGATAGCACCAGCACAATGATAATCAGGCTATAAACAGTGACTAGGTGGTTACTCTCTTGTGCCTGGAAGTATTTGTTAGTAATGTCACCTTGCAAGGAACAGCAGCAATCTCAGTTTTCCTCAGGCGATGTGGCTGTCATAAAGATATGTCAGAAAGTAAGGAAACAGAAGCAACCATTTCAGTGCTTGGGCAATTTGTCCTCACAGATGGCTGAAAAGATCACATTTAGGATACTATACAACCCTAGTGCACCAAAAGCAGTTCTAGGAGTAAATAATTCTCATGATTCAGGTTCTGCCTTCTGCTTTTACTTCTATCCATGATTCTGTCTGTTTCTATTACTGCCAAATGCTCTCAGATCTCAACTTCATGGCTTTTGACTGCCTTGTGGATTCTGCTTCCTGCTTTTTTTCCACATGTTGTTTAGCATCTGCCCATGCTCTACTGTTTCTTGACCCTTTCCATGATGTTTGGACTTTCAGATCCCTGGGTAAGACAATGGCTTCACCTCAAGTATGAGATGTCTTCATACTTGAGATGGTTCCATTATCCAACACAAAACTCTCCTGATGGACCAAGCTCTCTTGCCAGTTTACCATAAGCTGTTTGTCTCCCCTCAAGTCCAGCTGCTTCTGAGTCAGGTACGTAACCTGTTTGGTCAGTGTGGCCAGGTTGCAGTGTCTGATAACACAAAACGTGGAGGTTTGTTCAAGGAAACCTCTTCTGTCTGTTTTGTGAAGAAGATGACTACCTGTGGAAGATGCTTTTGAATATCAGTGTCATGGCTTATTTAGTACATTAGGAGACCAGAGAATATGATGCTGAGAAATATGCCCATTCCCTAGCCCTTGACCTCCTTTAGATGTACTCATACTGGATATGGTGTCATGATTTCTTCTTTTGTCCTCTGCTACTTTTTTCTCTTTCATTTTCCCCTTTCAGTTAGCCAACCATCCTCCACGAGTCTAGCAGTCTGTGGACCCAGAGCATCCTCTCTATCTGTATGCCATGTGAAGAAGCTCAGGGAATTCCCCCCCCCCAATATGACACCTTGATATAAAGATTATTTTGAATTAAAGGCCTTTAGAGATCAACAGGCATTGGAAGGGGCTTTCCCTATATTTTCATAAAACCAGATGGACTCATCAAGAAGAACAATTGCCTTTCCTTCCCCTCCCTGTTATCTCAATATATTGCAGGAAAGAAGATAAGAATGCAACCAGACCTGGCCCAACCCATTTTAAAGATAATATTTGTCTCTCAGGTTAATTTAATTTCCAAGAAAATCATTTACAAGTCAGTCTGTTTCCCCCATCCATTCATTCTCCCAAGTATCTATTAATATTTATCTTCCATGGAAACCATTTATTGCCCCTCAACAGAATTACCTATATTGCTCATCTCCCACTCCCCTCTAAAATGAGGGCATATAAACTTCTGGATCCCATTGGGATATTGGGTAATCACTTTATAATTCTCCCCGTGTGCATAGTAAATAAATTTGTAATTTCTTTGTCTTATTAATCTGCCTTATTGTGAATTGATCTTTCAGTGAACCTTCCAAGGGCGAAGGGGAAGTTTCCTCCCCACCCCCGGCCACATATGTATCAGCTATCATGTATACCATGATTAGCTGTCATACCATACTTGCCATTTTCTCTACCTTGATCATGACCATCTGTATCCTTTTGGTCAAAACATGGCAAAAGGAGAAGTGTGGCCAACCGCAAGAAGTTCTTATAGGTATATTAGCATGCAGAGGAAGAATGAGCACTTATTCAGTAACTGCAGCATACTAGGCACTATACTTGGTGCTTTATGTGGTAGGAAAATAGCACTACTGTAAACAGCTATCATATCTCTTCAGTTTGTTGTGAAAAAGTGACCATACTAGACGTTTAAAAGTGAGCAATGAAGGTTGAGCAATGAAGGATCACAGAAAAAAATTAAATAAATAAAAATGAAAGTGATTTTTGGTGATTACGATGCTGAAGTATTTTTGTTGTTGTATTTTGTGTTTGTAGTACTAAATCGTATATGAGATTCATTTTCCTTAAGAGCAGGCAGAATATATTCAGAGTGATATGTTAACTTTATATTGCTTTTAGCCCCTTTCCCAGTCACTTAGGATACTGAATTTTTCATTCCTGTTTAAAAAAATGAGGAAGAGAAAAAAGAAATCAAGGTTAATATCCTTAGCATGGTTATTTTCCTTGCTACCTTCTCTGAGTGTTTAGTTTCTGTTAGCATCTTGAATATGCCAGGTGCTGAAATGAACGTGCAGTATTTAGAGGAGTTATATTTTGAAGTAATTAAAACATCCAATCTTGCAATTTTTAAAAATTGTTTACAGTGCTATAAGGGCTTATTACCAGACATAGAAATTGGTTGAAGAAAATTTACTTTTCGAAAATGACAACAAAGCTCCAACCCAGCAAGCAGGTAGGTATTCTCATGTTGATCTGTAAGACAAAGAAAAGGGAATGAAGATAAGACCACTTATAAGTAAAGCAATATCTGTCTCAAAGCTATTCTTAAATAATTACACAATTCATTTATAGGTTTATTTCAGTCCGTCTATTTTTCTTTCTGCTGTATTATGATGTCTGTCACTAAGACATAGACATAAGCCTGGAATTGCATTATTGAAGTTGCTTTTTCAATTACCTTTCTAAGATAATTACCTTTGTACTAGAGAGTTTTAAAAATCAATTGAATGTTCTTGGCAATATTCAGTAAAAGTTAATTAATAATACAATTCTTGTTAACAAACAGTTATTCTGCTTAGCAAAAATAACCATATTTTTAATGCCCTCAACTAGTAAGAAAAGCATCTGGACTAAAGTCTATTTCTTTAAGGATATGATTTTAAATAACTGCTCCTTACTGGTAAAATAGAGAGCAGATTCCACCAATACCAATGTCTTCAACTGAGGGTAATGATGAATGAAGCTGTTGTTGATTATTTTAATATCAGAGAGTCTCTAAATATTCTGAAATTTCCTTGGTCTGCATAGAGGATTGATTGATTTATCTTATCCACTATCATATTCTTGGGGTGCCAAGAAATCCTATCAAGTATTACTTGACGGAATTGCAAGTAAAATGATATGCTAATTCTAATGATATAAATAACATTTCAACTCTTCTGATTCTGATTCATACTTGTTAATGATTACCTGCTAATGAATGGTCAAAAAAAATCTGGCTGTCTATAATTGGTCTCAAGTTTTTCATCCATAAAACAAGGATAGTCACTGAAGGTCTTATCTGGATTGATATGTGGAATAACCAATACAAATGAATTACTAGGAAGTTTGCAAATATGAAAATTCTATAATGAATATTAATAATAATTTTAGATAGCTAGTTGTAATTGTAACTTTGGGTGAATATTTCATGAGTTGACTCCTCCTTTACATTAGAGTTTGCTCAGATCTTTTCAAAACAGCTCCCTGTACATTGACATCTTTAATTCTATTTGACAGAAAGAGTCAAAACCTTTCCTTCAACGGAATGTTCAGTAACCTTCACCAAATAACCATTAATTAAGCAATTAAAGTAAATTTAAGGAAAAAAGAATTTTGAAAGGAGAATAGAATTAACTCAAAAGATAGTTTAAAAATAGTTTTCTAGCACTTCAGTCATTATTGACCAAAAAGTTCCTAGGGGATATTAACAATGCATTTGATAGTTGCCAAGGAAACCTTAACCTTTCCTGAGAATGTCTGCCCTTCTGCATTGTACCTGATTGTCAGAATAACTTCAGCAACTGATTATAACTGAGCCATTTTCAACTTCAAGCTTTTTCTTGTCAATCCCTTTTCAAAGTACAAGCTCGAGTATTCAGGATATCTTGCTCTGTATCTGTATTTATGTTTCTGAGGATTTGTACTTGAAATATGGAGGTTCTTTATAACAATTTCCCCAATCAGTCCTCGCCACCATATGAGATAAATCAAACCTAATTTAGAGACAAGGAAACTGAGGCACCACAATGTGTTTATTGTGTGAGAATATCATAAAGCTTCCTAGCTTCATTTGTTCAGAGTACACCAACTAAACAGATATATAGTATTACTTAAAAAGCCTATGTTTTCATATATGTCAATTAACCAGGACTATGAGTCTCTGAGGTGGTAGAAAAAGCACCAGACAGGGAGTCAAGGGATAGTAAAACGACCTATCAAGTGTGTGACCTTGGCCAAGCTACAGATCTCTCAAATTCTTCATCTATTAAATGTCAATAATATTATCCATCTCATAGGGATGTTGGGAGAGTTAAATGACAGTGCATGCAGAGCGCATGACATGGTTAATATACTAAGCACTGAAAATCTAGTCACTATTATTGCTTAAGGGGTATATATCATATTAACACATATGCTGCTTTCTAAGTACTGACTTGAGGATTATGAGCTATAGAAATATATGATGGGATTTAGGAGAACAACATATCTGATATTGGAACTATACTGGAAATTCCAAGATATATGGCCATCACAGACATAATATAATATTGAATGGGCAGGGTAGAAAGGGAACTACTATTTGCTTATTAGCATGTCAGACACTGTGCTAAATACTTTGCATTCTCTTATCCCATTAATTCCTCACAATCTAATGAGATAGGTGGTGTTATGATCTCTACATATGTAACATTAGAAGGCTTTAAAATAAGAAAGGAAGGGAGCACAAATGTAATCTTTGGGGGAAATTGGCAGAATTCGTTTCTTTTGTAATAAAGCAAATTAACAATCGATATCCATGCAAATTCTGCTAATAACCTGTGCAGGTCCACACATGAGGTGGTTAATAACAATGGGAAAAGAAAGATAGGGAGGAGTGCTATAGTACGTAGGTCATTGCTTTGTATGTTTGTGAAGATTCAAGGTGAAATGAAAGCAACAACATTCCATGTCGAAAATTGAGTGTTTCTATTTTTTTAATCTACATTGTTAAAACAAATATTGAATTGTGAGTGTGTGAAAATGCAAGCAAAAAGCAAACATAGTAAAATGAAACCCACCCACTCCAAACATTTATTCCTGGGTTATCCAGGTCCCTGGGTTGTCTTTATTTGACTGCTATAAAGGAGGACACCTGTATGCATTTCTAGGCACTCATGTAAAGACACTATGAAGTACAGCTAATATTATGTTGAGAATCAATAAAGTGAGCACTTTCCCAAACATCTTTCATGTTGTGCCTTACACATATTTAGAGGAGTTTCTTTTCCCCTCTGGGATCAATGAATGAATCTAAGATGATTTTTGTATTGTGGTAAAATATACATAAAATTAACCATTTTAAGTTTTAAGTGTACAATTCAGTGGCATTAAGAACCTTGAAATTGTTGTGCAACCATCACCACTATTTATCTCCAGAACTTTGTCATCATCCCAAATTGTAACTCTATATCCATTAAACAACAATGCCATATGTCCCCCTCCATCCATCCCCCAGTAACCACCATTCTACTTTCTGTCCCTATGAATTTTACTATTCTTGACGCCTCATATAAGTGGACTCAGACAGTATTTGTCCTTTCGTGTCTGGCTTATTTCATTTCTCTTAGCATAATGTTTTCAAGCTTTATCCAGGTTTTAGATTATATTAGAATTTCATTCATTTTTAAGGCTGAATAATATTCCATTGTATGTACATAGCATATTTTGTTTATCCATTTATCCATCGATGGATATTTGGATTATTTTCACTTTTTGGCTATTGTGAATAATACTGCTGTCAGTATTGGTGTATAAATATCTGTTTGAGCCTCTGCTTTCAATTCTTTTGGATGTATACACAGAAGAAGAATTGCTGGATCATATGATAATTCTATGTTTAAACTTTTGAGGAACTGCAATGTTGTTTTTTACAGTGGCTGTACCATGTTACATTCTATCAGCAATATCCAAGGCTTCCAAATTCTCTGTATCCTTAGCAACACTTGTTATTTTCTGTTTTTTTTAAAATAATAGCCATGTGAATACATGTAAAGTGGTGTCTTATTGTGCTCTTGATTTACATTTCCCTAACAGTGATGTTGAACATCTTTTTATGTGCTTATTGACCATTTGTATATCTTCTTTGGTGATATGTCTATTCAGGTACTTTGCCCATTTTTTAATGTTTTTTTGTTGTTGTTGTTATTGAGTTGTAGGAGTTCTCTATATATTCTGGATTTTAACCCTTATCAGATATATGATTTTCAAAATGTTTTTCCATTTCTGTGGTTGCCATTTCATTTAAGAGTTATCTGTTGATACATAAAAGTTTTTATTTTTGATGAACTTCACTTATCTATTTTTTCTATAGTCTTATGGTATTATTTCCAAGAAATCATTGCCAAATCTGACGTCATGAAATTTTTTCCCTCTCTTTCCTTCTAAGAGTTTTGTAGTATTAATTCTTACATTTAGATGTATTATATTGTTGTATTACATGTGTTTCCATTGATTCTCATGTGTTGAAACATCCTTGCATTCTAGGAATAAATCCCACTTGTTCATAGTGTATAATCCTTTTAATATGCTGCTGAATTTGGTTTGTTAGTATTTAGTTGAAGATTTGTATATTGATATTCATAAGGGATATTGGCCTGTAGTTTTCTTTTCTTATAGTGTCTTTGTCTGGCTTTGGTATCAGGGTAATACTGACCTCATAGACTGAGGTAAGAAGTGTTCCCTCCTCGTCAGTATTTTGGAAGAGTGTGAGAAGGATTGTATTAATTTTTCTTTAAATGTTTGGTCGACTTCACCAGTTAAGCTATGGTCCAGGGCTTTTCTTTGTTAGGAGGTTTTTGATTACTGATTCAATCTCCTTACTAGTTATAAGTCTATTCATATTTTTATTTCTTCATGATTCAAATTGTGTACTTTTTAGGAATTTGTCCATTTCATCTAAGTTATTTAATTTTTTAGTGTAAAGTTGTTCACAATACTCTTTTATAATTTTTCTTATTTCTGTAAAATTGATAGGAATGTCTTCACTTTCATTTTTGATTTTAACAAATTGAGTCTTCACTTTTTTTTCTTAGTTTAATGAAGTGAAGATTTATATATTTTCTTGATATTTTCAAAGAATCAACTTTTGGATTCACTGATTTTTTTCCATTGTTTTCCTATTCTCTATTTTATTTATCTCTACTCTAACCTTTATTATTTCTGTCTCTCTTTTAGCTTTGTGTTGGTTTGTTGTTTTTCTGCTTTCTTACTGTGTAAATTTAGGTTGTTGATTTGAGATCTTTTTTATTTTTTAGTATAAGTGTTTATAGCTGTAAATTTTCCTTTTAACAGTGCTTTCACTGCCTCTGTAGACTTTGGTATGTTGTATTTTAATGTTAATTTGTTTCAAGGTATTTTCTAATTTCCCTTGTGATTTCTTCTTTGACCTATTGGTTGTTTAAAAGTGTGTTGTTTAATTTACACATATTTGTGAATTTTCTAATTTTCTGTTGGCTTTTTTAATTTCTCTTTTTGTTGATATTTTCATTTTGTTGCTAGTTTATTATTTTTTAATGTCCTTTATTTCTTTGTCCATGTTTTCTTTTAGTTGTTTGAACATATATAAAACAGTTGTTTTAAAGTCTTTGTCTGGTAAATCCAATGCCTGTCCTTCTTCAGGTGTGGTTCTGCCAGTTTATTTTCTTCTTTTGAATGGGAATGTTTTCCAGTTTCTTTATATGACTTGTGATTTTTTGTTGTTGTTGTTGAAAATTGAGCATTTGAAAAAAACAGCTTCCTCTTCCAATCTTTGCAGTCTGACTCTGTGCCAGGGTAGTCCTGCATAATTAGCTAGGCATACTCTAAGCCTTGGGATCAGGCCTAGATGATAGCCGAAAGTCTTCTCAAGTCTTTTCTTTGTATTAATATATATTTTACTTGGGCCTATGTGTGGCTTGCTTGCTTGCTTGCTTGCTTATTTATGTATGTATGTATGTATGTATGTACTTGACATTGTGAAGATAGGGGTGACTTTCTAAATCCGCTGTATACATAGCTGATTTCTGAATGTCTTTATTTCCCAAAATGTCTAACCCCAGCTTCTCCTGGGGGCCTTAGATTGTCTATTGTATGTCTCCATCTATAATCTCTTGCTCCAGGCATCTGTAGGTCTATAGTGCTCTTGCAGCTTTCAAAATCAATGCCCACTGCTTTCTTACATGAGTTCTGAGTTAGGTGAAACAGAGATCAGTCCTTTAGGCAGCCCCCAGACGTGTTCGAAGATTGCAAATAAAGTCTTCTCTGTGGGAAATAATTGGGAACCTCACTACCACCTCCTTCAGACCAAGATTGTGCTGTTCTGGGGAGGAACTAGGGCAAGGGAGAGCAAAATGCCATGAAGTTTTCTACCATTTCAAATGTGGCTTTTCTTGATTGGGCATTCATTTGATTGCTGTGAGCCTTTACCTGTTTTGCAGAGCTCTATATTATAGGACCTATAAGGTTATATTTGCCAGTTTCTGGGTTTTTTTGATGTTTCTGTGGGGGAACAAGGGATTGGAGCTGCTCAGTCTACCATTTTGCTAATGTCCCTCTGGATTTAGATATTTAAAATTGGAAGAACATGATCTATCGTCTAGGTAATAAACTTTTCTCGAATTTTATTCTAAGGGGCATATCAAGCTGAAAATATAAAGAGAGTCCAGAAAGGTCAAGGAAAGGATTCCTAAACCATGATCGGTAGATCTTTAGAGACTCCATGGATAGATTTTAAGGCTTCCATGAAACACTCTGAAATTGTACATACAAATTTGTGATTATGATTGGTCTTGGCAGTAGAAAAGTATCCATAGCTTTTATTAGATTCTTAAAAGAAATATATTCAATTTTTTCCTGATTATAAAAGTAATACATACTTCTCAAATGATTTACTGCCTACAAGGTACCAGAGAAGTTCTATTAAACCATAAAGAATCAGATTACTATGTTACATATATTGGTAGTTAGTGAACTAGTGATTTAAACTACTCCAGAGCATACAAAAAAGGGAAAACTTCCAAGTTCACTTCAAGGGACTAACATAAATTAACATAACCTTTAAATCAAATTTGAAAAAAAACTTTGAAAAAGGAGTAAATTGCAGACTAATTTGACATGTACGTATGGGTGCAAACCCATATCTGTATTTCCCCTGTCAAAGTAGATTTACAATCTCTCTGACATTGATTTAAACCACTTTGTTGGATAGTACAAGCTGGATCACTTCTTCTATTTCCATCCTTATTTATGATTATATCTCCAGCTTTATCCTTATCCATTTCCATCTCCTTGGACTGAACATGGATTCCATGATATACCATATTTCTCAAAAGCTAGAATTGAAAGTGAGGGAAAACATAGGCTTCCCTAAAAATATAATTACTACTGCATGAATGTGGAAACCAGTGGAATAGCTACTAATTTAATATATGTGAATTAGGTGAGATGTAGAACCATTTCTTCATTGCTTAAGATTTATCAAAAATTGCAATAATCTGATCAACCTACTATAATTATGAGAAAAACAAGAAGGTTGAAAATGAAGCTTAAAGAATTTACAGATTCTGTAACCTGTATACCTGTTAAGCTGAGACTATAAAGCCTCCTCCTTTGGAAAAGTCTTCTGGTACTCTCGTTCATAGAGTACAAGAGTGAATTTTGAACCTTCTGAGTAGTAATTGTTCATTTACATATGTGGTGGCAAAAAGGGCTATATCTGATGTAAAATGTATTGTAAAATCAAATAGATTAAAAAAACCATGAGATCATAGTTTTTTTCTTGACTCCTAGTGGTTATTGATGTTAAATTATATTAGAACATTCTTTTGTCAGTTGTTATATGATAGCTTTTTCCAGTTCAGAAGAAAATGCTCTAGGATAAGGAAACAAAATTTTATTAATAAACATAACTATATCTTGGTAGTTTTGCATATTTTGAGGTCAGATTTTTTAGAAGAAATTTAGAAGAATTTTGATGTATTTAGAAGTTGGAATTTTATTTAAAAAACTTGTGTAGCAATATTATTGAGTTCCAAATATTGGCAAAACCATATTTTTTTATATATTTGCTCAATTTTAAAGTAAATTTAATTTTATTTTTAATAATTTATGAAAGTACATGCTTGGGAAATTTGGGCAACATACCATAATTTGTTTACTCTCCACTCTCCCTGTTACTAGCCTTCATCCAGTTGTTATTGCTATCTGATTTAACAGTACATAATATTGTTATATATAATAACAAGAGGTAAGGAGGCCTAAGGGACACCCAATGGCCTAAGTGCTTTTTATGCATTGCCTTACTGAATTTTCACAATTATGAGGAGTTATTAGTTCCATTTTATAAATAGGAAGTCAAAGCACAGAGATAAAAATTATCCAAGGTCACAATGCTAGTGAATGGTGGAGTGATCTTCAGGCTTAGTATATACAGATCCAAAACCTGTGTTTTTAACCCCTATGCAATGTGTTCAAAGTAGACACAGTCTGCCTTCCAATTTTCTCTTTTAGTAGAGTGCCAGTTCTAGAGTCAATCTGCCAGGGTTTAAATCCCAGCCCAGGATTTGGCTAATTACTTAACATCTTCCCACCTGAGTTGCTTCACTGGCAAAATGGAGATAGGAATGTCATCTACCTCATAGGGTGAGAGTTAGTTTAAATTTAGATATTGTATGTAAAGCACTTAGAAGAGTACATGGCAGATAGAGCAAGTGCCTAATGAATGCCAGCATTACCTCTTCCTCTTCTTATGCCCCTTCTACCACCATCTTCATTACTACTTCCATTCTCCTTAGTACTCCCGCTTTCTTCATACCCCAAGGTGTGATTTTGCATTTTAGCTAAAGATTTCCCACTTAGATATTTTCTTTTCATTACTTGTGGTAGTGTTACCACTTTACAATTAAAGCAATGGCAACAAAATAAAATTTACAAGAGACTGCTTTAAATTTTGCTAAGATTGCTCTGTAAAGAAAAGTTGGTTCTGCAAAAATATCTTTTAGGCAAGTTTGTATTTGCAATTAGAATTTATAAAAGAAGGTAGAAAGGAAGCTGTGAAATTTGCAAACAACACAGTTGCATTTTAATTTCAAATAACAGCTATTAGAAAGTTGTTATACGGAAGGGATATTTCTCAAAGAAGGTGGCATCTGTTTATCTATCTGAATATATGATTATATAAGAATATATAAGTATATGCTTAAAATATCTTATGGCAGTTTCCACAGTTTCTGGGGCATATTTTATTTTATTTTTAATTTTTAAAATTTTCAATTTTTTATTTCAATAGATTTAGGTGGTACAAGTGGAGTTTTGTTATATGGATATATTATATAATGGTGAAGTCTGGGCTTTTAGTGTAGCCATCACCCAAATAGTGTATGTTGTACTCAATAGGTAATTTTTGATCCCTCACTTTCCTCCCAACCTCCCCCCATCTGAATCTCCAATGTCCATTATACCACTCTTTATGACCATGAGTACCCATAGATTAGCTCTCACTTGTAAGTGAGAACATGTGGTATTTGGTTGTCTGTTCCTGAGTTTCTTCACTTAGGATAATGGCCTCTAGTTCCATCCAGGTTGCTGCAAAAAAAATTATTTCATTCTTCTTTATGGCTGAGCAGTATTCCATAATATATTTATACCACATTTTCTGTATTCACTCATTGGTTGATGGACACTTGAGTTGATTCTATATCTTTGCAATTGTGAATTGTGCTGTGATAAACATATAAGTGCAGGTGTCTCTTTGATATAATGATTTCTTTTCCTTTGGGTAGATTCCCAGCAGTGGGATTGCTAGATTGATTGGTAGATCTACTTTTAGTTCTTTGAGAAATCTCCATATTGTTCTCCATAGAGATTATACCATTAATAATTTACATTGCCACCAACAGTGTATAAGCATTCCCTCTTCACCACATCTGTGCCAACATCTAATGTGTTTTGTCTTTTTAATAATGGTCATGCTGACTGGGGTAAGGAAATACTTCATTGTCATTTTAATTTGCATTTCTCTCATGGTTAGGGATGTTGAACATTTTTTCATATGTTCATTGGCCATTTGTATATCTTCTTTTGAAAAATGTCTGTTCATGTTGTTTGCCCACTTTTTAATAGGGTTATTTGTTTTGTTCTTGCTGATTTGTTTGAATTTCTTATAGATTCTGGATATTAGTCTTTTGTCAGATGTATAGCCTGTGAATATTTTCTCCCATTCTGAGCTGTCTATTTACTCTGTTGATTATTTCCTTTGTTGTACAGAAGCTTTTTAGTTTAATTAAGTCCCATTTATTTATTTTTGTTTTTGTTGTATTTGCTTTTGGGGTCTTAGTCATAAATTCTTTGCCTAGTTCAGAAGTATTCCCTAGGTTTTCGTCTATTTTTATGATTTCATGTCTTACACTTAAGTCTTTGATCCATCTCGAGCTAGTTTTTATATATGGTAGGAGACATGGATCCATTTTCATTCTTCGGCATGTGGCTATCCAATTTTCCCAGTACCATTTATTGAGCAGGATGTCCATTCTCTAGTGTATGTTTTTGTCAGTTTTGTCCACAATCAGTTAGTTCTAGGTATATGGCATTATTTCTGAGTTCTCTATTCTGTTCCACTCATCTATGTGTCTACCTTTATGCCAGTGCCATGCTGTTTGGTCGCCATAGGCTTATAGTATAATTTGAAGTCAGGCAATGTGATGCCTCCAGATTTGTTCTTTTGTTTAGGATTGTTTTGGCTATTCAGGCACTTTTTGTTTCCATGTGAATTTTAGATTTTTTTTTCTAATTCTGTGAAAAATGACATTGGTATTTTAGTAGGAATTACACTGAATCTATAGATTGCTTTGGGCTGAATGGTCATTTTAACAGTATTGATATTCTTCTAGTACATGAGCATGGGATGTTTTTCCATTTATTTATGTCATCTACAATTACTTTCATCAGTGTTTTGTGGAAAACTACAAAACACTGTAGAGATCTTTTACTTCCTTGGTTAAATATATTCCTATGTATTTTATTTTATTTTATTTTATTTTATTTTATTTTTTTGCAGCTATTGTAAATGGTATTAAGTTCTTGATTTGATTCTCAGCTTTGTTGTATTGATGTATAGAAATGCTACTGATTTGCATATTTTGATTTTGTAACCTGAGACTTTTCTGAATTCATTGATCAAATCTAGAAGTCTTTAGAGGAGTCTGTAAGATTTTATAGATATAAGATCATTTCAACAGGGACATTGACCAGTGGAACAGAACAGAGAACCCAGATATAAAACCATC
>VBSM01000568.1:17741214-17763029 GCA_008086735.1 Cheirogaleus medius | reverse complement strand
TCTAATCATCAGGGAAATGCATATCAAAACCACAATGAGATATCACTTATCTCCCATGAGAATGGCCTTCATTAACAAGTCCCAAAACAATAAATGTTGGCATGGATGTGGAGAGATAGGAACACTCCTACATTGCTGGTGGGACTGCAAACTAGTTCAACCTCTGTGGAAAGCAATATGGAGATACCTTAAAGTGATACAAGTAGATCTAGCATTTGATCCAGCAATCCCATTATTGGGCAGCTACCCAAAAGAACAAAAGTCACTGTATGAAAAAGACACCTACACTTGAATGTTTATAGCAGCACAATTCACAATTGCAAAGATGTGGAAACAACCGAAGTGCCCATCAATACATGAGTGGATTAATAAAATGTAGTGTATGTATACCATGGAGTACTATTCAGCTATAAGAAACAACAGTGATATAGCACCTCTTGTATTTTCCTGGCTAGAGCTGGAACCCATTCTACTAAATAAAGTATCCCAAGAATGTAAAAATAAGCACCACCAGTACTCACCAGCAAATTGGTATTAACTGATCAACACTTAAGTGGACATTTAGGAATAACATCTATCAGTGATGGGGAAGGTGGTGGGGAGGGAATGGGTATATACATACATAATGAGTGTGATGCGCACTAATTGGGGGATGGACACGCTTGAAGCTCTGACTTGAGGAGTGAGGGGGGGCAAGGGCAATATACATAACCTTAACATTTGTACCCCCATAATATGCTGAAAAAATAAATAAATAAATAAATAAATAAATAAAAAGATTATTTTATCAGCAAACAGGAATAGTTTGACTTACTCTTTTCCAATTTGGATGCCCTTTCTTTCTTTCTGTTGCGTTGACTGCTTTGGCTAGAACCTCCAGTAATATGTCGAACAGACATAGTGAAAGTGGGCATACTTGTCTTGTTCCAGTTCTTAGGGAGAATGTTTCAATTTTCCTCATTTAGTATGATGTTGCCTGTGGGTTTTTTGGATGTGGCTTTTATTATTTTGATGTATATTTTATTTATGCCTAGTTCATTGAGGGTTTTTATCATGAAAGGGTGCTGGATTTTCTCAAATGCTTTTTCTGCATCTTTTGAGATGTTCATATGGTTTTTGTTTTTAATTTTCTTTATATGCTGAATCACATTTATTGACTTGCATATGTTGCGCTGTCCTTGCATCCCTGGGAGAAAATCCACTTGATCATGGTGAATTTTCTTTTTGATGTGCTGCTGAATTCTGTTTGCTAGTATTTATATCCACCAGGCATATTGGTCTATAATTTTCTTTTTTGGTGTGTCCTTTCCTGGCTTTGGTGTCACAGTGATACTGGCTTTGTACAATGAGTTAGGAAGGATTATCCTCCTCCTCGATCTTTTGGAACAGTTTCTGTAGGATTAATACCAGTTCTTTGAATGTCTGGTAGAATGCATTTATGAATCCATCTGATCTGGGGTTTTCTATGTTGGGAGATTTTTAATTACTGATTCAATCTCATTACTCATTATTAGTCAGTTCAGGATTTCTATTTCTTCTTGATTCAAGCCTGGGGGTTTATATGTTTCCAGGAATTTATCCATTTTCTCTAAATTTCTAGTCTGTGTGCATAAAAGTATTCATGGTAGTCTTGGATGATCTTTTGTATGTTTGTGGTATCAGTTATAATGTCTCTTTTTTCATGTCCCATTGAGGTTGTTTGAATCTTTTCTCTTCTGGATAATCCAGTTAGTTGTCTATCAAATGTGTTTATCTTTTCAAAGAACCTGTTTTTCATTTCATTGATAATTTGTATTTTTTTTTGTTTTAAACTTTGTTAGGTTCTTTTCTGTCTTCTGCTAGTTTTGGATCTGGTTTCTTCTTGTTTTTCTAGTTCCTTGATGTGTGATGTTAGGTTGTTAATTTGTGATCTTTCTGTCTTTTTGATATAGGCATTTAGCAGTACAAATTTCCTTCTTTGCATTGCTTTTGCTAAGTCCCAGAGATTTTGATAAGTTGTGATATTCATTCTGACAAATTTTTAAAATTTACATCTTTGTTTCATTGTTGACCTAAAGATCATTTAGGAGCAGGTTGTTTAATGTCTATGTATTGTATAATTTTGAAAGTTCCTCTTGGAATTGAGTTCTAGTTTTATTCTGCTGAGTTTTGAGAAGATATTTGATATGATTTTAGTTTTTAAAAATTTATTGAGACTTGTTTTGTGGCCTAACATATAATCTGTCTTCAAAAATGTTCCACGTGCTGATGTGAAGAATGTATATTCTGCAATTGTTGGGTAGAATATTCTGTAAATGTCTGTTAGGTTCATTTGTTCTAGAGTCTAGTTTAAGTCCAGTGTTTGTTGGTTTTCTGCCTCAATTATCTGTCTAGTGCTTTCAATGGAATGTTGAAGTCCCCTACTATTATTGTATTATTGTCTATCTCACTTCTTAGATATAGTCCTCTGAGGTTCAACTCTTATATGAGGGAAAGGAAAGAAACATGATTGGACAGAGGGAGAAGCTGGGCTACGGAATTGGCCATACCAAGCAGTCATCTGACTCCACAGGGATAGCTCTTCCTACATTGAGAAAGGGAACAAAGTTGGGGAAAAAGTGAAAGAAAAAAAGTGGGGGAAATGGGGAGTTTTTATAACCACATAGCCATTCATCATTTTGTGCAGACTATCCTTGAGAAGGGGCTGTGACTTTAGGCTAGGTGTCTGTCTTCAGCCAGTGAAATTCCAAAGGAGGGCTGCAAGCTGAATGGTACAAGCCATAATGTTTGCAATACTTTGGAGGTTAAATCCTTAAAAGGGAGATTGAGTGGCATAGCATCCATGACATGCACTATGTATTACTGATATAATTACTGATTATTTTTATTTTCCTTTTTGCCTGTATATTTTATAAATGTTCCACAATAATCACATATAATACTTATAATTAAAAAAAATCAATACAATTTTTTTCCAAAGAGAATATTGCTGCACTGCTTTGGAAAAGAAATGCTATATATGCTTGTGGTCCTGTTACTTGTATATTTCTTTAGAGTTAGCATTGTGTAGTGTGCTTTGATTCTGTGTGAAACTGGTTTCAAGTCCACTCTACTTTATGGCTTTCATCTTTAGTCCTTAATATCTTACTTAATATCCCAGAGTTTCAGATTGCTCATTTGTAGTAGGAGTAGGCTGAGTGTGTGATGGAGTGGTGGGTTTTGGGAGAGGGATAGCTGATACCTATCTTGAAGGAATGTTGTAAATGTGACAATTAGAGATAATATAGCCAAAGTTCCTACCACATACATAGTAAGACCTCAATAGCCATTATTTGTTTATTTGTTTAGATTACATATTTTGTTAAGGCCTCTGGATTTTGCTATTTGTTTAAAAATATTATCTACACACCTGATATCTTTCCAGAAGTAATCTCTTTATTAAAGGTTGGAACAACTAAAGATAGGAATTTTTTTCAAAAGTGTTGACTTTTAGAATCTCTCAGGAACAGAGGCAAGGCATTCTCCTTTCTGACAGAATGCTTAACCCTTTGTTTTCAACTAAATGTTCATATATCAAACAAATGAACCGAGAGCAAGGGAAAAGCCATAGATTGTGTTCTGTCATGTATAGAACAACTTACTAGATTTAAAGGTATATAATTTTTCTTGGTTTTGTTCAATAATGCACTTGATTTAAAAATGTACCTTTAATACCATGTTTAAAGCATTATTGTATAATCAACCTTCTGTACAAAATTTAAATCCTCATGACTACTTGTTGAAAAATTTGTAAGAAAGCACAATGTGGTCAATTAAAAGAAAATGATTTGAATTCAGCTTTGGTATTCTGCACAATATTAATTTCAACTTAAGGTTAGAAAATTTCATTGTAATTTTTTATGTCATGCATTCCTTGCCATTCTCACTACTTTTGTGAAAATTCAAGGCTACTTTTCATTCCATAAATTACATTTTCTCTTTAATGCATTTAATTCTCACTCTACATCATTGACTTGAGCTGATGAAAAATAAAAATAAAATTTCATATTGGTATCATTTTATTGCTCTATTTATCTGATACATTCAGTAATGCTCTTTGATCCAATCTGAGGATTAATGATGGGAAAGATTGCTCATAGGCTTTCAAACCTAGTACTCTATAGTGAAAACCCTCTGTGTTTTGAGAGCTTTATCCCTTTTCAAAAATTACAAGGCTATAAAAATTCCACTCAATTGAACAATAGCCACAACTGACTATTTATAAAGGACTGGACAATTGACTTAGTCAAACAATTGGGCACTTTGTTAAAAAACAAAGCCAAACATTATCAAACTAGACTCCCACAGACAAAATTCTCAGTCAAATAAGTTGCTTGATATTACATAGAAACCTAAAACAGTTGAATACATTTTGCAGTTTTAATAAATTTTGGTAGCATCAAATTTGCATAGTGTATTTTACTAATATCCATTGTAATGGTTAATTTTGTGTCAACTTGACTGGGCCATGAGGTGCCCAGATATTTGGTCAAACATTATTTTTGGTGTTTCTGTGAGTGTGTTTTCAGATGAGATTAACATTTGAATTGGTAGACTAAGTAAAGCAGATTTTCCCAATGTGATGTGCCTTATCCCATCAGTTGAAGGCCTGAATAGAACAAAAAGTCTGACGTCCTCCAAGTAAAAAGAATTCTTCCTGACTGACAGCCTTCAAACTGGGACATCAGCTTTTTTTCTGTCTTCAAATTTGAACTGAAACATTGCTGTTCCTGGGCTTGAGCCTCGCAGCCTTTAGACTAGGACTACACCACCAGCTTTCCTGATTCTCAGGCCTTTGGACTTGGACTGTAACTAAACCATTGGCTTTTCTGGGTCTTCAGCTTTCTGATTCACCCTAAAAATCTTGAGACTTGCCAGCCTCAATAATCATGTGAGTCAACTCCTTATAATAAATCTCTTTCTATAGATATCTATATCTCTGCTTCTCTGGAGAACACTCACTATTATACCATTATAATAATGTAATTAGCCGTATGTTTATTGTTTATATCATGCCATTCACTGGTGTTAAGTGTATTAAAACAATCAACAAATTTAATCATCACAACCTTATAAATGAAGTACAATTTTTGTGCACATTTTTAGAGCAGGAAATGAGGCTTGGAAAGGGTGAACAACTATAAAAGTCCACACTATTAATAAGTATTGAAGCAGGTGTTCAAACCCAGGCTGCCTCATTCTAGAGGTACTATACATAATGATATGCTATATTGTAGCTCCTTTGCCCTTGAAAATTATAGCAGGTAAGCTTATGAGGAAGTGACAAAATATATTTATCAAATATCTTCTTGTATCTTCCCTTTAATAGGATATTAGACATTGAAACAGGTGAATTTGTGTTTACTATCTTAGTTGAATTTGTCTTGTTCTTTTAGGCAAAAAGTTGAAATCATTCCCTGACTCTATCTTTAGAATAGCCCTGTGAGAACAATATGCACACATGTTATCCCATTTATGAAACTGTGGCCTGCATATAAAAGGCAACACATATCAAGCTGAGCCAGCCTCAGTGTACCTGATTCTTTGGAAAAATGTCTATTCAAATCCTTTGCTCATTTTTAATCAGCTTTTGTTTTTGTTTCTGTTTTTTGCTATTGGGTTGTAGGAGTTGCTTATATATTTTGGATATTAACCCCTTATCAGATATATGGTTTGCAAATGATTTCTCCCATTCTGTAGGTTGCCTTTTTTCTCTGTTGTTTCTTTTGCTGTGCAGAAACTTTTTAGTTTGATGTAGTTCCACTTGCTTATTTTTCCTTTTGTTGCCTGTATTTTTGGTGCCATATCAAAGAAATCATTACCAAGACTAATGCCATGAAGCTTTTCCATTATGTTTTCTTCCAGGAATATTACAGTTTCAAGTCTTAGGTTTAAGTCTTTAATCCATTTTGAATTGATTTTTGTGTATGGTATAAGTTAAGGGTCCAACTTCATTCTTTTGTTTGTGGATATTCAGTTTTCCCAACGGCATGTGTCAGAGACTATCCTTTCTTAATTATGTATTTTTTTGTGTTCTTGTCAAAGATCAGCCCATATAAGTGATCAACACATATATAAAAAAGTGCTTGACATCACTAATAACCAGAGAAATGCAAATCAAAATCACAATGAGATATTACCTCGCACCTGTAAGGATGACTATTATCAAAAAAAACAAAAGATAACAAGTGTTGACAAGGATGTAGATAAGTTTTAACCCTTGTACACTGTTGTGGAATGCAACCATTGTACACTGTTGTGGTGCAGCGGCTATGGAAAACAGCACGGAGTTTCCTTAAAAAAATAAAAATAGAACTGTATGATTTGACAATCTCACTTTTTGGTATTTATACAAAAGAATTGAAATCAGGATCTTGAAGAGATATGGTCATTGCAGCATTTTTCACAACAGCCAAGATGTGTAAAAATCATAAATATCCATCAGTGAATGAATATATAAATAAAATGAGGTATGTACATATAATGGAATACTATTCAGTCTTACAAAAGAAGGGAATCATACCTTATGCAACAACATGGATAAACCTAGAGCACAACATGATAATTGAAATAAATCAGTCACAGAGGGACAAATACTGCATGATTTTAGTTTGGTAAGGTATCTAAAAAACTCGTAGAAACAGAGAGAAGAATGGTGGTTGCTAGGGACTAGGGGTAGGGGAAAATGGGGAGATACTATTTAATGGGTATAAAGTTTTAGTTATGCTAGATGAATATGTTCCAGAGGCACAATATTGTGCCTTTAGTATGTACTTAGTATGCATCATAACGTACATTTAAAAATTTTTAAATGGTAGCTCTCATGTTAAATCTTTTTGACACAATTTAAAAAAGTGTCTAAAACTTAGATAATATAATTTTCCATTATGTGTAGGCTTAGTGCATTTAATTTAGCTTGAAGTGCAAACGCTCAGTAATTTAGGCTAAATCTAGAAATTTGAAGCCAAATATATTGCCAAACATTATTGCACTTATTATTATGCTTTGAATGGGTCTGCAATGATCCTTCAAGTAAGTCAGCCATTATTCCTTTCTTATGCTCCCTTAGAGGATTGATTTTGTTGGTGTAGAAGTAGCCAATCAGCCCATCACTGAATGTCTGCACTTCCTATTACAAATACCTCAATTTGTTTTTGTTACCGTGACTTGTCAAGAATATAAAGTTCTGGAAAGTTTTCACGTGATGGGGGCAGGCCACTTGCATTTTAGCTTGAATAGTTACCACCTTGTGAATGATTTAATGTTTGTTATAGTTTGTGCCCAATAGAAGCTTACAATTATACACATCTCTTCCTGACTCCTCCTATGTGTAGATGAGACTTAGCTCAACACTTTATCAGGATATATGTTTTTTTAGTTTCAAAAATTTTCATATTGTCTACTGAATGTCCTGCATTTCAGACTTACTAAGAAGCAATCTAAAACTTTGCTTGTGTTGGAAACTGTCCTTGGATAGATGGGTACAAATGTATTTTATGATGACTGATCAGTTTATTTTAGAAATGTACCAAGATTTCCTATTTTTAAATTGTGTAGTGATTTCTTGATGGCTGTGTTTGCCTGAATGGGCTGAAAATACATGGACAATTCAGAAAATATAACCACCTTGAACACATTTCCTGAAAATCTCATGGCTTATGATTTCTACTAGGTTTAATAAAACTTGACTGCCTCATTTACCACAGCAGCCAGAGTCAGCCTTCAGGGCAGTTGGTCATCTAGGTATCTTAGACTGTACAATATTTTGATTATATTTGGTACAGCCTAAGATACCTAGTTGACCAACTGCCATGACGGCTGACTCGCAGTGGATAACAGACTTAAACCTAAGGCATAAAACCATAAGAATTCTAGAAGAAAATATTGGAAAAACCCTTACAGACATCAGCCTAGGCAAAGAATTTATAAAGAAGACCTCCAAAACAATCACAGCAACTACAAAAATAACTAAGTGGGACCTTATCAAATTAAAAAGTTTCTGCACATCCAAGGAAACTATCATTAGAGTGAATAGACAACCTACAGAATGGAAGAAAATATTTGCATGCTACACATCCAATAAAGGGCTGATAACTAGAATCTATATAGAACTCAGGAAAATCAACAAGAAAAAAATAAAACAACCCTATTTAAAAGTGGGCAAATGACATGAACAGAAACTTCTCAAAATAAGACAGAGCAATGGCCAAAAAACATATGAAAAATTGCTCAACATCTCTAATCTTCAGGGAAATGCAAATCAAAGCCACAATGAAAATCACTTATCTCCAGTGAGAATGGCCTCTAGCAAAAAACCCCAAAACAAAAAATGTTGGCATGGATGTGGAGAGATAGGAACACTCATACACTGCTGGTGGGACTGCAAATTAGTACAACCTCTATGGAAAATAAAATGGAGATACTCAAAGAACTAAAAGTAGAACTGCCATTTGATCCAGCAATCCTACTACTGAGTATTTACACAAAGGAAGAAAAGACATTCTATAAAAAAGACATCTGCACTCGAATGTTTATAGCAGCACAATTCATAACTGAAAAGATGTGGAGAAAACCCAAGTGCCCATCAATACATCAGTGGATTAATAAAATGTGGTATATGTATACCATGGAGTTCTATTCAGCCACAAAAAACAATGGTGATCTAACACCTCTTATATTATCCTGGATATAGCTGGAACCCATTCTTCTAAGTGAAGTATCCCAAGAATGGAAAAACAAGCACCACATGTATTGTACTCAGCATTAAATTGGTACTAATTGATCAACACTTACATGCATATATGGGAGTGACATTCATCGGGTGTGGGAGGGGGGAGCAGGGGATGGGTAAATTCACACCTAATTGGTGTGGTGCACACTGTCTGGAGGATGGGCACATTTATAACTCTGACTCAGGTAGTGCAAAGGCAATATATGTAACCAAAGTGCTTGTACCCCTATAGTATTCTTGAGAAAAACAAAAAACGAAAAACCAAAACTATAGTGCCTCAGATTTTACCATTACCTATTAAAATCCCTCCAGAAAGCTATTCAATGTTAATTAAAACACCAATACCTTTGGACAGATGTAATATTAACATCATTATTTTAGATATTTCAGTTTGCAGAAATGAAGAAAGTTTTTGGTTTTAATAGATATTTCGCCTGCACTTAGGGTAATATGATCACCAGAGAAAGGGGGAAGAGAGTATTAACAAAGTAAATCCCAGATGCTCTACCAAACATTTTAATATATGATTAATGCATTAAATTTATGAAACAATTGTACAGTTAAAACCATTAGGTTATTAAGTATGATATATCTGATTTCTTTAAGTACTAAGTTTGACAGTTGATATCGCTGACATTTCTCTGTGACACTTCTTGTTTATTTTTGTTGTGAAGGTACAATCCTGTCTTTCAAATGCACATTTTGGGCTATGATTATCTTTCAAATTTTTTTAGAGCAATTTTTGTGAAACCATGGATAAGTGAAAAATTTGTGTTATTTTCGAATTCGAGTACTGTCGTGGATTCAATGCAGCGCAGACACCATGAAATATCAACAAAATGTTCAGGAAGGATGTGGCTAATGAATGCACAGTACATCGATGGTTTGAGAAGTTCCATTCTGGTGATTTTAATCTTGAAAATGAGCCATGCTGGCGACCTGAGACCAAGGTGGATAATTAAGCTGAAAACTGTAGTGGAAGCGAATCCATCTCAACCTACGTGTGAATCAGCAGCAAGGTTTGACGTTACTGTTCCAACAATATTGGACCATTTGAAACAAATCAGCAAGGTAAAGAAGCTGGATAGATGGGTTCTGTGTGAATTAAATGAGCTTCAAAAGAGATATTACCTTGAAGCTTGCCTTTCTTTGCTGTCATTATATAAAGGTGAACTACTTCTACACCATATTGTTACATGTGATGAAAAATGGATTCTTTTTGACAATCTAGATGTTAGGTACAATTGTTGGATAAAGATGAAGTGCTTAAATATATTCCAAAACTGAATATTCATCAAGAGAAGCTAATGGTGTCTGTTTGGTCTTCTGGCACTGGTATTATCCACTACAGCTTCATGAAACGTGGTCAATCCATTATAGTGGATGTCTGTTGCAAACAACTGGACAAAATGATGAGGATACTTGTGATTAAGCAGCTAAGACTGGTCAATAGAGACAGTCTAATCCTCTTGGAAGACAACACTTGACTACAAAAAATATTCAATTCTCAACAAGCTGTGCAAAACATCTTTCACGATTTCATCACCACTAGCTCTCCAGGCTTCTTTGCTGCTGGCGTAAACAAGCTACTGTTAAGATGAGAAAACTCTGTCAGTAGTTTAGGCACATACTTTGATTAATTGTACTGCTTCTTGTTTGCAATATAATTAAATTTTTCATTCAAAATTGGAAATTTCATATTTAATGACCTAATACTTACATAAGAGATTCTCTGTATCTTCCAACATCTACATTAGCATTTCTTAGGGAACAAAGTAACTCTGCTTGAGCTATGTGCCTATTCCTGAACTATCTTTGAGGGCAAGGAATTAGAGTACTCCAAGAAAACCTTGTCATGGTTCCTGTGAAGTCATGTGGCTGAAGTCATAGCAAGTTTAGATCCACCAGAACCACATGACATGGGAGTCCCCACAGGAAAATACAGGGAAAAGAGAAGGAAATTCTGATAAGAAAATAAATTTTAGTGGCTGAGTAGAACTTCACGGTATACATATACCACATTTTATTAATCTCATGTATTGATGGGCACTTGGGTTGTTGCCACACCTTTGGAATTATGAACGGTGCTGCTATATACATTCTAGTACAGATGTCTTTTTATAGAATGTCTTTTGTTCTTTTGGGTAGATGCCCAGTAATGGGATTGCTGGATCAAATGGTAGTTCTACTTGTAGCTCTTTGAGGTATCTCCATATTGCTTTCTACAGAGGTTTTACTAGTTTGCAGTCCCACCAGCAGTGTTAGGAGTGTTCCTATCTCTCCACATCCACGCCAACATTTATTGTTTTGGGACTTTTTGTTAAAGGCCATTCTCACGGGAGATAAGTGATATCTCATTGTGGTTTTGATTTGCATTTCCCTGAAGATTAGAGATGTTGAGCATTTTTTTATATGTTTGCTGGCCATTAGTCTATCTTCTTTTGAAAATTTCCTGTTCATATCTTTTGTCCACTTTGTAATGGTGTTGTTTGATTTTTTTCTTGATGATTTAACAGAGATTTTGAAAGAGACTGAGCTGAGGCCTTCTTTCTCCCAGCTGCTGCATGATCACCTATCTCAACTTTCAGAAGAGTTTTAGCATTACTTCCCAACCACAGAAGACCCCCAACCTGGGAAGAAATGGATCTGTGACCCATTTGTGAGTAAGCCAGGTGAATCGACTTTGTCCTTGAAGAGGATCAACTACTTGAGATCGCAAATGATGGTGGCCTTAAAAGTATGTTTGAGACAACTTCAAATCTCCCTATGTTCTGGATTAAAGTCAGGGCAGAATATCCTGAGATTGCCACAAAAGCAGTGAAAAGCCTGCTTTCATTTCCAACAGCCTATCTTTGTGAAGCAGGGTTTCTGCAGTGACAGCAACCAAAACGAGATTACAAAGTAGACTGGACATAAGCAACACACTTCAGGTGTCACTGTCTCCCATCACCCCCAGATGGGAGAATCTGGTTGCAGGAAAACAAGCTCAGGGATCCCACTGATTCTGCGTTATGGTGAGTTGTATAATTATTTCATTATATATTATAATGTAATAATAATAGAAATAAAGTGCACAATAAATGTAATGATGTGCTTGAATCATTCCAAAACCATCCCCCACCCCCTGGCCCATGGAAAAATTGTCTTCTGTGAAACTGGTCCCTGGTGCCAAAAGGTTGGGGACTACTGATATATAAAGAATACACACACACACACACACACACACACACACATGCTGGAAGGAAATGGACCAAAATTTTGACACTTGAAAATTCTGAATTTTGGGATAATGAAGGTTTTTGTAATATTATTTGTTCTTTTCTGATATTCTGCATTTTCTTTAAAGAATGTACATTTCTTTTAAGGACAGAAAAATACCTGTTCCTAAAATGGTAATATAATCCTTGTCTAGTACACCTGTAGTGTAGTATACCCTGCAATATGCATTGCCATTTACTGTTATTTTTTAGAAAAATATCAAGTATAATAGCAAATGGCTGGGTGGATTCTTGTAACTCCAGCACCATGTATAGGATACCTAGGTCAGGCCCATTTATTCATTGTGCATCTTCTTTTGAACAATGCTTAAATAATGCTGCTAAATGCTTTGAATCCATTAATACTCTAGGGCTGTAAATATAGTGGTAAAATGCTCTTTTTCACAGACACTGTACCTTTTAATTATCCATGGGAAAAGAAATTAAATGTATTTGGTATTCAGCTAAGGCCCCAGTCATTTCCAGAGAAAAGAGGATAATAGTGGACTAAATTGCTGAATCTTAAAAGCTGAGTAAAATTATTCTGAAAGGCTATGCTGGAATATTTCAGTAACCAACCCAGTACTACTGCTGTAATATATCAAATATTGGGGTAGCACTTTATGGTTCTATGGGCTATTGGAAATTATCTAATTGTGCTTGAATAAAATACCTAATAAGGTTTAGGAAATTATATAAGATACCCAGAGAAATATTGCCTTATGGAAAAGAAAATACAGAAAAAATTAAATGCTTAATATTATTAATATTGATACCTATTTAAGTATATTTTAAAACATCTCCTAAAAGATGATAATCCATATAAAATAAGTATCCATATCTATTATTGTTGGGATATGGCACAAAGAGATATTAGGAAAACAATCTAACTTTGATTATAAGCATTTAAGAAATGTAAGCAATATAGTGAGTAATACCTTATTTATCTAGCATGAAGTGTTCCTGTTAATGTACTCAAAGTTATATTGGTTTAAACTAATTTTTATTTTAAAAGTCTTTGTCCAATATGTCATGCACTGGGCTGGGCTCAAGGAATGGATATATCAATAGGGCACAATCTTTTATAATTCTGGATTATAATTATTAGCTTCATTCCTGATTACCCAACTATACTATGAGTTCTCTGAAGGATATTATATGTCTTATTCCTTTTAGTACATAGCACAGTTCTTAGTATATAGTAGGCAATTTCATAAATGTTTATTGAATGAAAAATGCCTTTTTATATTCTAATGTCTTAGCTGTCAGCTGCCATATCTTATGGTTTTCTGCTATTTATCCTTCTTATATGATTTATGTTCATTTATGTATATATCTGTGCATATCATGTGCAAGATTCTATTTAAAATATTTGAGGGATAGAACGATAAGCAACATATGGAACTGTCCCTCAATGAGCTTATAAAGCTTCCTTTTTAGTTGGTGCAGTTGAGAATATAAGAAGTGTATTAACATACCTATAATAAAAACATGTGATAAGTGTAAGATACTAGTGAAAAACCGGACAAATCAAATAGCCTTTTCCTAGTCCTCATTACCTTGACCTTTCTGCAAACTTCATGGCTCTTTAAAGGAGGGTGAAATGGTTCTTTATAGAACATAAATGAAGAAACAAGCATAGTGAAGAATTAGATGAGTTAGACACAGATCCTGCCAGCAAAGATCTTCCACATTGGTAAAGAAGATAACTTAATTACATAAATAACTAGAATAATATAGAGAAATTTTAAGTCCCATGAGAAAAGTATAGATAATAAGCGATAGCAACTCAAGGGAAGGAGAGATCATTTTGAGTTTTCTTATCATCGGGTAAGTGTGTCCTTTCTGAAAACTGGCCTCTCAAAAGCCTTTTGTTCTTTTATAAGATTTGTGGCATTTTATTCCTGATGGTTGAAGTTACTAGAAATCTGTTCTTTGGATAAGCAGCGTGTTACTCTGTATGCCTTTTTAAGAAAGGGATGCATTTATGTGCAGAGGCAGAGAAATAGAAGAAAGAAGGAAATCTAAGAGCAGAAAGGATATGCACTTGGTAGAAATAGGATTTCTTCATGAGTGCCTCCTTTATTGTGGAGAGATAGATCATTGGAAGTATAAATAAGTACTTCTTTCCTGTGTATGAAAAGAGAAAAAAATCCATAAAAATGTAGCTGATACCAAAAAAAGCAATGTGATTGATTTCATAAGTTTCACATGGAAAATCTGTTTTATTGCCTTATAATTACCATTAATTTTTATATTCTCTATATGAGATATTAATATTTTGTAGTTAAAGAAACATATAGTAAAACAAAACAGTAAATGAAAAATATTTTGCGCTAGCCAGGATAAAACAGTTGCCATTTGAAGTATGAAGATTGCATCTTTTTGGTAAGATAGCAACCCATAAATTGATTGAAAGCTGGTTATTTTGCTTCATTGTCAGAAATTATCCCCGGAACATAACACTTTTCTGAGGGTGGTGGTGGTTCTTTGAGTAGAATTGGTCAGGCTGGCTATTATCTGTGCAGAAGGATTGAGCTTTGCAAAACAACATCTGGCACGATTAAACTTGACTGCCAAGGTAGAGCCAACAGTGAAGGATAAGAGTGTAATAAAATTTTACTCATGTAGGCAGAACCACTCTACCAGAAATAGCAAAGTGAACCAGAAGAAAGGTAATGTGAATACAATTCAGTCTAAAAAGTCAGTGAGACTGGCATGCTACATTATTTTGGGAAATTTTAAAAACCAATGTGACATAGCTTTTTCTTCAACAAATCAATGTTGTTAGAAGTTCAAGGTGTTAATGGAAGGAATGATAATGATAGATATTAATGCATAAGGAACTGTGGGTTTATGAAATAAAGCACATTTATATTTGAACTTATAAAGTTAGACGAAAAATGGCCATGGCCTGGGGATAGAGTATTTCTATGCACTGCAGTATCCATTGTCTATTTCCTTACATTGAGCATATAAATACTTAGCAGTTGGCCTGATGATGTCTATTCATTCAGAGAAGTGTCAGCAGTGATCTTTAAAATAATGTAAAGTATAATTTATTCATTTTGCCTTTTAAATAATGTTCGATTGTTAACTATTAAAATAATTCATTGGGAAATTATAAAATGATAGAATTAATACATAAGTTCCCTTGTTGGTGAAATAACAACCTACAAATTGATTGAAAACGGGTTAGTTGCTTCATTGCCAGAAATTATTTGATATAGATTTATAATATATAATTATTTGTATTTTGACATTTTGAAAACTTTAAGGATACTGGTAAAAATTTATCATCACAGACTAAATGGTTTCTTTTCTTCCTTTTTCTTTTTTTGACTCTGTCTGTGTTGAGATAGTTTGAAAATTGTATTTATGGGCTTAAGAAACTTTGAACCTTTGTCACTTTCTAGCTTTATCATCTTGGGAAAATTACTTAGCCACTTTAAATGTTAGTTTCCTCACCTATCAAATAAGGGAATTGGAATCATAATCCCTGACGCCCTCTCCAGCTCTAACATTCTGTGGATCTATGCTCATTAAGAGAATACATTTTTTTCATGAATGTCTCATCTGTGAAATTCAAGAAAGTTTAGTTTGTAGTTTTATAACAATTTAAAGGTAGTATTTCTCAAGAACTGAAGCATCTTATTTATTACATCATGCTATACTTCTTTGATTGTCACCTTTTCTAGAGTACTCTGAGAGCCTTGAAGGCAAGGATATTGTATTATAGCTTGCACAATGTCTGGCACATAATAATCTTTCAATAAATGCTAAATAGAAGGATGGATAAATAAATATATGCCTATTTATGACTGTGACTCTGATTACTTAAGCTTGTGCCTGTTTGCTCACCTGGCAGAATGGCTTGATCCCTGCTTGCTCGCTCCTTCCTTCCTTCCTTCCTTCCTTCCTCCCTCCCTCCCTCCCTTCCTTCCTTCCTCCCTTCCTTCCTTCCTTCATTCTTTCCTTTCTCCCTCCCTCCCTCCCATCCATTTATTCATTCATTCATTCACTCATTCACCAAATGTAATTGTTAATATTAAAGGGCTTTTGAAACCTTGATCATGTTCCATAAAAGTAAGGTTTCATTATTATCGTTTCCATAGTGGAATAAGAAGCTTGAGTTGCTCAAAAAGGTTTTTTTTTTCTTCTTAGTGCCCTTCTTATTATTCTTAATATAATTGTTAATTATTGTTTTTTAAGTTTTCTTATAACAAATTATTTCCCACATATTCCATGTCTGAGTTTAAAAGATATTTGGAGGCAAATTCCAGATAGCTTTAGGAAATTTGAAATTTCTAACATTTTGAATAGGAGAAGTCACATTCTGAAAATTAAAGATGAATCACCTTAGTTTTCTTTTCTAGTAGAATTTTTACTGGAAAACCATCCATTTCATTCTACTTGTCAATATGCTTCCCTAGAAACTATGCAATAGTTAGGCTTTCTCAGAAATAAAACTGATGGGATTTTGACTACTCTCCAGTTGCATGAACTGTCAATTATGAATGGCTCATGGTATGACTCTAGCAAAATTGCGTGTGTGCTACTCATAGGTGATGGAAATGAAAGAATTAGTAGCTACATGGAACTTCAGAAGTCCTATTGTATTAATCTTCTGATTAAAGAGAACAAGCATGCAAAAACATAAACCTTGATAGAAATTTGAATATTGTAATAATATTGCCCTGGATATATATAACTTACATACCTAGGACAATATTAATGACACATGAGTTTGGCAGTTAAGTGTTCAGATTCTAGAGGTGGTAATATTGGTAGGAGAATGGATCTCTAGAGGGGAAAGACATTTAATATTCCTTATAAATATCTAAGTCATTTCTTGGTTACTACAAAGAAATATTGTGAGGATTATGTCATTATTCCAAACCAACCAGATAATTCAGTTTTTAAAAATATCACACTAACATAATGAACACAAAATATCTGGTTGGGTGACTGAATATGTCACTTTTCAGACATGTTTTTAGTGCATGAAAATACAACCTTATCTTTCAATAATAGATACTGTATTTCAGTAATAAAGCTTTCAATAATTAATAGAATTATCTTTATCTCTTTAAGGGTCTTCCAAATTGTCATTACCAGATGAAATCATGTTATGAAGCATTGTTTTGAAACTCAGTTCAAATTGAGCATTATCCGTCTTTTCAATGTATTTAGATTAATCACTAATTAACATTGAGAGCAGAAGCACTGTTACATTTATCTTTTGTAGTTTTTTGTTTATAATAGGTGCTCAGTATATGAATTCTTCATCCAATGTGACATTACTTCTTCATTACTGAGAACTCTCTTGAAAATAAGAGAAATAATTCAAATGAGTTTGCAAATAAAAGAAAATTTATGGTTTTATATTAATGAAAATTCCCAAAGTGAATTTGTATTCAGGTAATACTGATTGGGGATTCAATATTGCGGGGTACTATGATTTGAATGTTTGTCCTCTCCAAAACTCATGTCTAACTTAATCCCCCAGTGTAACAGTATTAAGAGGTGGGGTCTTTAAGACATGATTGGGTCATGAGGGTTATGCTGTCATGAGTGGATTAGTCCATTCATGGATTAATGGATTCATGGGTTATCACAGGAGCGGGAGTGGGTTAGTTATCATGAAAGTTGGTTATAAAAGCCAGATAGGCTCTTGCTCTTGCCTTCTCATCCTATGATACCCTTTGCTATGTTATGACACAGTAAGAAAGTGCTCACTACCATATGTGGCCCCTTGATCTTGGACTTTCCAGCCTCCACGACTGTAAGAAATAAATTTCTTTTCTTTACAAATTGCCCAGTTTGTGGTATTCAGTTATAACGACAGAAAATGGACTAAGACATAGGAACATCAGTCTCTCTGTCTCTGTATCTGATATACAAAAATATTAGACAAATAGAAAAATATATATACACATACAATTTATATATGGAGAAATATATACAAAATTTTTCTACTGTTTTTCAACTCTGATTATCTCTGTTTGGCTTTATTTGTTCCCACTGTAGACAAGTGGCAGGGAATATGGCCAGAAGCAACTAAACAATTCCATGTCTCAGGGAAGGAACTTGAAGCTTAGCTTGTTTGCATCCCCATCCCTGGACCAATCACTGTAATTAATGAGACGAGAGTCCCTCACGATTTTCATCTTCACGACCACTTGGTATCATCAGTCTCTTTAATTTTATCTGTTCTAATAGGTTTGCAGTGGTTATATATATTTTAAAAATAAGGAATTTATAGTGAATATTCTTTTGGGCTTCTGTTGTTATTGTCAAAAAATGATGCATTTGACCTATTGGTATGATGTATTACATTGATAGATTGCCTAGTATTGTATCTTCCTTGAATTCCTTATTTGATGGTGGTAGATGATTCTTTTATTATTGAACTTTCTTTTCTGGGGTTTTATTCAGGGTCTTGCATCTCTTTTCAGGAGCAAAATTAACCTGTTTTGAGCTATGATCATCAGGATTTTTTATGAGGGTTACTCTAACTTTGTAAAATACACTGAATAGCTATCTTCAAAGGCTTTTAAAATTAAAAAAAACCAAAAATCTTAAGTAAAATTATATGGTGTGGGGAATCTTTGGAGAGGCCACATTTAATCTTAAAATGTTCATATTTAAAATGATGATGAAACCAAAAGATGTATTAGTGATATGAGTCCTCCTTATAGTGTGGGCTTAAATAACACAATTCAGGTAAGTCTTGGGGAATATAAACCTTGCCACTTTGTGGAAGGCGAGTGGGAAGAGAGCAACAGTGTCCACACAAGAGAAAACAAGATGAGTAGGATGGAACAAATTAGGAAGTCTAATTGGCTGCACTTAAAAGACTTTTAAGATGACAGGCAGCTCTCAAATTTATGAATTTTCTGTGAACCTATGGGCTGTCCTGAAAGCTTATGCTTAGGTGTTTAAAATAATATTTACCTATATATCACATGCAGTATTATAGAAATTTCAAGTATACCCTACTTGAAAGTATAATTAAAGGTAATGAAATCACAGAGCTCCTATGAATGTCTGTGTATTTGTTTCAGTACCAGCCATTAGGAAGGCAGAGTCACAGGTTTGGGAAGAATCAAAGTTGATTATTTGTAAAGTCTCTGTGGGAAGACTCCTGAGAACTGCAGATTAAAATCCAAGTCAGAGCTTTGACTTTTCCAATTATGAAGAAATGAATGTGTCAGCCTGGTGTGTGCCCTTGTAAGACACATTTCCAGAGGTCACACATCTCATATTCTCTAGATAACTCAGCAGGCCAAGATGCTCAGGGATGGTACAAACCTAGTGGCCATGGCTCTGGACTGATAGCCCACAGGCTTGCTCTTGACCTCTTGCATCTCTTGGAGTAACTTATTTCCTTCAGCCTCTTTGACCTGCTGTTCTTGCAGCTGCCTCACAGGGAGACGTGGGGGAGGAGAATAATTTGAAGTTGTAGAGTCTTTGGTGGAGAAATAGGTACCTAAGTTGGTATTATAATTAAAGTACTATGATTTGTTATATTTAATATTCTGAGATATAGCAATTTTTTTTTACTTTATATGTATAAGAAGGTTATAACTAATATACTTTTTGAATAAATTGCCTGGTATATAGTGAGTTTTACTAAATAATTTTTGAATGGCTAAGAATGAATGAAATAATTTCAAAATCTATTAGAATAATTCAATTATATAATTTTAAGTAATTTCTCCTAAGAAAAATATAAAAATAGCTATTATATACTCTAGATAGATAACTTTATGGATACCTTCCTTTTCCCCATTTATCTCTTTTAAATATTTCTTGCTCCATCATTTCTTTACCCCTGCTATCTCTTTCCTTTTTCTTTACATACACCCATACATATACAGGTATATGATGTATGTGTGTGTATATGTACATATAATTATATATAATTGTAAATATGTATAATCTTCCTATATTCCATATGTTTTTCGTTTAGAATCTACCTCTCTTACAATCCCTGCTATGGTTTGAATGTGACTCCCAAAAAAGCATGTGTTGGAAACTTAATCCCCAATGCAACAGTATTGGCAGGTGGGACCAAATGAAAATTGATTAGGCCATGATGGCTGAGTGAATGGATTAATGCTATTATTGCAGGAGTGGATTCATCAAAAAAGGGTGAGTTTGATTCTTTATACAAGGAAGAGTTCAGTCCCCTTTTTGCTCTCTCTTTAACCCTCTCTTTGTCCTTCTGCCTGGGATGACCCAGCAAGAAGGCCCTTGCTAGATGCTGGCCCCTTGATCTTGGCCTTCTTAGCCTCCAGAACTGTGACCCAATACATTTCTGTTCATTATAAATTACCCAGTCTGTGGTATTCTGTTATAGCAGTACAAAACAGAGTAAGACAGTTCTCTTCTCTATTTCTCTTTCCCTTTTATTTATCCCCTTTTCACTTTCTGCTTCCATTTCTGCTTCCCAAAGTCCATGTATCTCTTTGGTTTCTCTCACACCTTTCCCATACCAGTTAACCAATTATCACTTCTCTCCTCTTTCATATTTCTCCAGTCTCTCCTCATCTTTTTTTCTCTCCACTCTTCCATGTTTCTCCCATATTAGAATCAATCTCTTTCTGTCTCTCTCCCCCCTTCTTTTTCTAAAGCCCTCTTCCATCTCCCCCATATTTTTTCTCTACCCTTTCAGCTCAAGCTAATATATTTCCCTTTCTTGGTCCCTCTGCTAGGTTTATGTCAGCATCATAGTCTTTCAAGATTTCTTTTTTTTCCCCGTATTTCTGTGTCTTCTTTCTTATTTATCTGCCTCTATGGAGTTGCATCCTTTTGAACTGAGTCTCACTCTCTCATTTCTCTCCCTGCTTTTCTGAGTCTCTGTGCCTTTGGCTATGCTATTTCCTTTTCTTCTAATGTGTTTCTCTCCTTCCCTAGTAAAATTCTCATTCTACAAGCCTGACTGACTATATGCATCATGGTAATGCCATGATCTCCCAGGGAAAATAATTTGCTTCTTTTTGTTTCTCAGTACTAGTTAATATCTCCATGAGCACATTTACCATAATATACTGCTTATTTATTTCTGGATGCTAGGCTGAGGCATGGGACAGCTAGGACTATGAGAAATAGCAAACCTGGATTTCAATCCTACCTATACCGGTTGGATAAGTTTCTTAGCATCTCTGGGTCTGTTTCCCTAACTGGTATTATAAGGTAAGCCATATAATTTATTGTCCATGCTGGGGCACTTTCATGGAGAATAAAAGGGGGTTCTAAAAATAATTAAAATTAACTAGTAGTTAGAAATATATATTGACCAACAAATTGGTTTTATTATATTAATAGCCTTATAAAATAGTTTTATACAAAAACTTTTCAGAAATAAAATCTTCCTATAGGTAACAAATATCTATGTACAATAAAGCAATTTACAAAAAATTTATATTGATAGTCTGAACACTAAAACAACATAAGTAGACTAATAATTTTTTGAGACTTAGTTACATACCTTTTTTGCTTATGCTATTAAGCTACAGATTTTGATGTTTATTTGTTACTCCAACAGCATATTGTATCCTCAATCACAAACTGTCTTGAATGTGAAGGCCTTAGTACTGATTATGGCAAGAAAGCCATGAGTTTTCTTTTTCTTTTTTTTTCAGTCTATTGTCTGTGTTTCCTTTCTTTTTTTTTATTTCAGCATATTATGGAGGTACAAATAGTATGGTTATGTATATTGCCCATGCCCACCCCCTCAAGGCAGAGCCTCAAGCGTGACCATCCCCCAAATGTTGCACATCTCACTCATCATGTTTGTATAT
>VBSM01000568.1:17720992-17735107 GCA_008086735.1 Cheirogaleus medius | reverse complement strand
GGTCTGGTCTCATGAGTCTTTTCTTTTTTTTGATCTAGGGAGGGGAGGGGGGCCCGCCACCAGCCTTACACCTTTCTCCCATGTCATTTAGGCTCTGATAAAACCCCAGTAGATTAGTGTATGGATGAGGGGAAACTTGCCCTTTCCCCTGAAAGTTTGCTGAAACATCAACTCACAATTAAGGCAGATTATTAATAATAAGAGAAAAGTTTATTTTCATGTACATGGGGAGAATCACAGAATGATTACCCAATATCCCCATGAAGTTCAGATATTTCTATACATTCCTTTTAGAGGGGAAGGGGGAAAATGAGGAGTATAGGTAGTTTTGTTTAGGGGTTATAAAATGTTGCTAGGGAAGATGAATGGATGGGGAAAACAGATTGACTTGTAAATTAACCTGAGAGACAGGTATTATGTTTTAAATGACTTGGGCCAAGTCTGGTTGTATTCTTGATCTTCTTTCCTGCAATATATTGAGATAACAGGTAGAGGAAGGGAAGTCCCTTGTCCCTTTGATCTTTTGATCAGGTCATTCCAGTTTATGCAGATAGAGGGAAAGCCTCTTCCAATGCTTTTTGATCTCAAATGGCCTTCAATTCAAAATATTCTTTACACCAAGGAGTCATATTTTGGGGTGAAATTTCCCCGAGCTCCTTTAATTTTCCTTGAAGTCAGGTCTTTGTTAAGGAGAATAGAATGCTCTGGGCATATTTCAAAATGGTTGCTTTTCCTTTTCCTCTGCCAGAAGTAGGAAGGGATTTTTCTCCAATATTCACCCTGAGAATCCGGTGAGGATCCTGGATGTTAAACTCACAAAAGTGTGAGGAGCCTCATTAAGACTAGGCCCCTGAAGTTTTTAACTCTCCAGCTAGTTTACCCTAAGCCTCCAAAAATTTATCAATTGCATTTTAAGTGTTCTTACTGTTACTGGCTTCAGCTGTGCACTTATGCTCCTGGGTTTATGCTCTAAGTAAGCTGTGCTTCTTGCCATCCACCTTTCTCCCCAGTATTCAGGACAGTGGTTTGCCTTGTGACTTCAGTTCTCCGATGAATCTGAGAAGAGTTGTTGATTTTCAGTTTGTTCCATTCTTCTCTCATTGTGAGGATGGGAGTAACAAGTTCCAAGCTCTTTACATTTTGGACCAGAAGTCTCCTGGCTTTAAAAACAATTTTTTTGTTTTTGCTGTGATTGCTTTTGACGTTGTCTTCATAAATTCTTTGCCTAGGCCTATGTATATAAGAGTTTTTCCAATATTTTCCTCTAGAATTCTTATGGTTTCATACCTTAGGTTTAAGTCTGTTATCCATCATGAGTTGATTTTTGTGAGAGGTGAGGAGTGCGGATCCTGTTTCAGTCTTCTACATGTGGCTATCCAATTATCCCAGCACCATTTATTGAATAAGGATTCTTTTCCCCAGTGTATGTTTTTCTCTGCTTTCTCAAAGATCAGTTGGATATATGAGGATGATTTTATATCTTGGTTCACAGCAACAACAAAAATAAATAAATGAGACCTAGTCAAATTAAAAAGCATCTGCATAGCCAAGGAAACTATCAAACTATCATTAGAGCGAATAGACAACCTACAGAATGGGAGAAAATATTTGCATGTTATACATTTGATAAAGAGTTGATAACTAGATTCTATATAGAACTCAGGAAAATCAGAAAGAAAAAATCAAACAACCCCATTAAAAAGTGGGCAAAGGACATAAACAGAAACTTTTCAAAAGAAGAGACATTAATGGCCAATAAACATAAAAAATGCTCAACATCTCTAATCATCAGAGACATGCAAATCAAAACCACAATGAGATATAACTTAATGCCAGTGAGATTGGCTTTTATCAAAAAGTCCCAAAACAACAAGTGTTGTCATGGATACGGAGAGATAGGAACACTCATATAGTGCTGGTGGGACTGTAAACTAGTACAACCTCTGTGGAAAGCAATATGGAGATACTTCAAAGAGATACAAGTAGAACTACCATTTGATCCAGCAATCCCATTACTGGGCATCTACCCAAAAGAACAAAAGACACTGTATAAAAAAGACATCTGTGCTAGAACGTTTATAGCAGCAGAGTTCATAATTGCAAAGATGTGGAAACCACCCAAGTGCCCATCAATACGTGAATGGAATAACAAAATGTGCTATATGTATGCTGTGGAGTACTACTGAGACATAAAAAATGGTGAACTACCTATTGTATTATCTTGGATGGAGCTAGAACCCATTCTTCTAAGTGAAGTATCATAAGAATGGAAAAACAAACACCACATGTACTCACCATTAAATTGGTACTAATTGCTCAACATTAATGTACACATATGGGAAGTAATATTGGTAGGGTGTTGGGGAGGTGGGAGGGAGGAGGAGGGAATGAGTAAATTCATACCTAATGGATGCAGTGCATGCTGTCTGGGGAATGGGCATGCTTGTAGCTCTGACCCAGGTGATACAAAGGCAATTTAATCAAAGCATTTGTACCTCTGTAATACTCTGAAATAAAACAAAATTATTGAGATATAATAAAATACAAGCATTTAAAATTTAAAGTTCAATGAGTTTTGACATAGGTATACACACATGTAACCACTACTGTAATCAAGATATAAAACATTTACAACACTTAGAAAGGTTTCCAATTAATCTCCTTCCCTTTCCCTTGCCCCCCGGTGAATCTTGATATGCTTTCTGTCACTATAGAATAGTTTTATCTATTCTAAAATTTCATGTAAATAGAATCATACAGCATGAACTCCTGTGTCTGGCTTCTTTCACTCAGCATTATGTTTTTTATATAATCCATGTTTGTATTGTTTTTTTCTAAGTAATATTTCATTTCATGGTCAGACCATAATTTATCTTTGATGTTGTTTTAGTGAGGTATCAGTACAGAGTGAAGGTAGATCCTTGTGTTTAATCAGCCATATGTATCAGTCTTTATTTTAAAGAAATATCCTTCTATTCCTGGTTTGCTGAGATTTCTCTTTATTGTATTTTCATCCTGCATCATTGTTGATTTGATTAGATCCCCTTTTTCCTGGATTTTTTGAGATAATCGTTCTTTCATTCCTTCCTTTTCTCTATTAATATTGTGAATTACATTATATATTTCTCATTTTTAAACTAATCTTGCATTCTTGAGATAAACATACCTTTGTCATGCTGTATTATCTTTTTTATTCCATTGCTGGATATAGTTTGCTACTGTTTTACCTTTATTCTTTGCCTAGTTTTTGTAACAAGATCATACCAGCTTCATAAAATAAGTTTGGGAGTGATTCCTCTTTTTTTCTTCCTTGAAATGTATTCTATACGATTGGATTGATATGTTTCTTATGTGTTAGGAGAAAGTTCTATATTAGTTTTGTTTTGCTGTGGTAAATATCAGTAACTTAACAGCTTAAAACAGCACCCATTTATGATTCCAAAGTTCTGTGGGTATGAAGTAAGGTAGGCAGAGCTGATTTCTCCTCTTTGAGCCTCACAAGACCAAAATTAAGGTGTGAGCAGGGCCATATTACCTTCTGGTACCTCAAAGGTAGAATCCATTTTGAGGCTTATGAGGTGGTGGGTAGAATTCAGTTCCATGCTGTTGTAGGAATGAGGTTCCCTTTTGCTTGAATAAGCTGATTTAGTAACCTTAATTCCATCTGTAAATTCCCTTCAATATGCAACATAACATAGTAATAACAAGCATAACATCATGGGCAAAGATGATGGGAACCTAAAATCCTGCCTACCAAAAGTTCACCTGTAAAACCATCTGTGCTTGTTGTTTTCTCTATGTAAAAAATTTTAACTACTGATCTTTACAAATAATTGTAGTAATTTCTATTTGTCTTTGACTCAGTTTAAAAAGTTAAATTTTTATAGCAATTTACTTTACCTAAATTTTCAGATTGTGTAATTTTGCATTGTTATCTTTTAAATCTTTGCAGTACCTACAATCATGAAACCATTTTTATTCTTAATGTTATTTATTTGTGCTTACTATTTTATTTTTGTGATCAATTGTGATAGAAGATTTTTATTATCTTTTCAAAGTAGTGATAGCTAGCATTATTAATAAGCTTTTTTGTATCTGTTATCAATTTCATTCATTTCTTCTCTTATTTTTATTTATTTCTTTGTAATAGTGAATATTATCAGGGTGTATTTTATAATTTTATCATTGAATTATAGATATTAAAATATATAATATATTTATTGGCTTGGAAAAGACTTATAATTGATCAATGGTGGGAATTTTTTTTTGACTAATATTATCATGTCTATGCAATTCCAGATAATTGGGGAAGAGGAAATTATAACATTGAAGTAAAAGGATTTCTGTTATATATGAACTTTAGTTAAGGGGATAGCATACAATGTAAAGAGTACAAGTAGAAAGAAACAATGAGTTTGAAATCACACATATCTGGATTATGGCTGTCACTGTCTATGTGATTTTAGGTAAGAACTTAATCTCTCTGAACTTTAATTCCTTCATGTGGTAGTCAGCGGTGCTGGTTGCCAAGTATTTTCATCTCTCTTGTTCCAGGTACTTGGACTGACTACACTTCTTGAATCCCTTGATTGGAGGGGGGGTGCGCAATAGTTTTGGCCAATGAATTATGAGGAGAAGTGTGTTAACTTCTGGGCCAAAACACATTATTGCTGACTTTCCTGTACTTTTCTTAAATCAGTTTATTTTATTCTCACAGGAAGGAAACTATGGAGTTTCAAGAAAGGAGTCTAAGAAGCAATGGTTATAAAATTAAGAGGAAAAAAACAGGAAAGAATAATAATATCTGGCTGGACTAGTTTAAGCCGTTTAGAGATCCAAGGCACAAAAGATTATTGTGTCCCACCCTCCCCATATGTACTTTGTAAAACTAGTAAACTGCAAAGTAAACATAAAGAAATTCTGAATCTTCACATTATGGATTTTTTGACACTTTTATTGAAACAATGTTTTTTCAGCTATTAAGGTATAATTGACAAATAAAATTTGCATATATTTATAGTATACAAGGTGATGTTTTGATATATGTATATACTTTGAAATTATTAAATCAAGCTAATTAACAAATCCATCACCTCACATGCTTATCATTTGTTTATGGTGAGAACTGTTAATATCTACTCTTTTAGCAATTTTCAAGTATACCATACATTATAATTAACTATAGTCATCATACTGTACCACAAATCTCCAGATTATTATCCTAACTCCTAATATCCTAGTCCAGGTTATTCATCCTATCTAACTGAAATTTTGTACCCTTTTACCACCATCTCCATATTCCCAACCTTCCACCCAGCACCCTCTCTGCTTTTGTGAGTTCTGCTGCTTTAGATTCCACATATAAGTGAGATCACACAGTATTTGTCTTCCTGTGCCTGGCTTATTTCACTTACATAATATCCTCCAGGTGCATCCGTATGGATGTGAATGACAGGATTTTCTTCTGTTTTAAAGGCTGATTAGTATCCATTGTGTGTGTGTGTATCTGTGTGTATATACATGTATATGTGTATATATATACACACACACACATATATATACACATATATATCACATTTTATTTATCTGTTCATCCATTGGTGAACACTTAGGTTGATTCCATATCTTATCTTTTGTGACTAATGCTACAATGAACACAGGGGTACAAATATCTCTTTGACATACTGATTTTATTTCCTTCAGATATATACCCAGAAAAGGGATTGCTGGATCATATGGTAAATCTATTTTTAATATTTGAGGAACTTCTGTCTGTTTTCCATAATGGCTGTTTTCTATACTGCTTTCTATATTGGCATATTGCTGATTTACATTTCCACCAGCAGCATATAAGGGTTCCTTTTTCTCCACATCCTTGTCAACACTTATTTTTTGTCCATTTGTTGATAGTCATTCTAACAGGTATGAGGTAGTATTTCATTGTGGTTGAATAATCAAAGTCTTATAAAAGGTTTTCTCTTTCTTTTTGCACACTGACCCCTCCCTTTGCTTGTGCCTAAGTACATGCTTATAATGTTTACTGCAAAAATAATTGAAGACAATAAAGAGAATCTTTACTGGAACAAATATCATACTGAAATTAAGATTTGGAATTACAATATCTATGCAAATTGACATCTAGTAGGTCTCTGATGTCCTTAATAACACCATAGTCAGATGATTGTTGTAATCATTTCAGATAGTCAATGATTGTGGTAATCATTGCACAATGTATACGTATATGAAAACATCACAGTGTACACCTTGAATATATACAATTTTTATTTTTCAATTATATCTCAGTAAAGCTGAAAAAATGTCTTCATTAAAAAACAAAACAAAATAAACAACAGCTTGGTGAGAGGAGGGGCAAAATGATCAGCACTCAGGGAATAAGTAGAAAGGGAGGAAATCGATACAGCAAAAACAGTTGGCCATTTCACTGTATAGACAGTGAATACAGTAGGGTGGTGTCATGGGTAGAGCTTTAATGGGCACAGGGGAAGGGGAGGGCAGGGCATCCCACTAGGCTTCCAGAACCTTGCCCCTCACAAATGATATACAAATCCATGAGTCCCCCTCCCTCTTGTGCTTGCTCTTCTACCACTTCTTTTCTACCAAGAACAGCTCCTATGAATCCAGCATCAGGGTGCACATACACACAGCCTTTTTCTGCCAGGCCACAAAACACTGGCCACATCCAGAAGTCCTTCTACTTCCACCCAGCCCTTTGTTAGGCCCTCTGCCATTTGGCCAGACCTTGGCCAAAGGCTGCTTGGCTGTCCCTTAGTGCCCTTCCTATTAGAATACCACCTACAGGGGCAGCATTTAAAACTTGGTAGAAAGGTTGGGATCTTAGCCAAAGTCTGATCAAAGTTCGTGTGGATTGCAATTCTAAGTCTTTTGCACAATATCTTGTATACCTGAAAATTGCTAAGAAAGTAAATTGTGAGCATCTTACACAAAAAAGTGAGGTAATGCATGTGTTAATTAGCATGATTTAGCCATTCCACAATGTATGCATATATCAAAACATCAAATTGTACACCATAAATATATATCATTTTTATTTGTGAATTTAAAAAATCAGCATGTTTTCAGAGGCAATGGGAAGTGGTTGAAGTTTGGTAAAGAGACTTTCTAAGGCATCTTGATCATTGACTATTTTATTAAGTTAATTATTTTGATATTGGGGAATCTGAATAAAGCAACTAAATCTGATTAAAGCAACTGAATTAGGAAGAAAAAGTCTTCTGCATTCTGAACCTGCAGAAGGGTAAGCTCAACCAGAGTTTAGGAGAATTTCAGTAGACTTTAAGGGCTGGTTTTGACACATGACCATAGGGGGTTACGTGATCACCATATCTACACATCCTGAAGGGTTGTGGAGCCCACAATCTTCACCTGACTGAGAGGGCTGAACCTGCCATGCGAGAGTAAAGTCCACATGGCAGCAGGCTCTGTATGACCTGCAGGATTCAGCAATCCATGATATTTGTGTGACTGGAAGACCTAAGCCTCCCAATAAGAGACACCACATGACATCAGTGTTTAAGAGCCCATGGTGCTGAGCAGAGTAGGACTGGGCCTACTTAATAGCTATAGCATCCACATAATGGCATGAGCCACATGACCTGCAGCTCCCAGAGCTAGCAGTGCTCATTTGGTCAGGATGGCAGGGTCTAATAAGGACTGTGAGAGGGCCTGTCACATGAAAGTATAGACTAGATGCCCTTAGAATTTAGGATACCACATGTTCTTGTGGCCTGTAGACCTGAGCCTACCACATGACAGTAGGGTCTGCATGGCTGTAGGATTCACGTGACCCCAGTGTTATGAGCCATCATGGTCACATCCCTAGGTCAGGCTGAGTCTGCTTCATGACAATAGGGTCAAATGATAGCAGAGTCCTCAGGATCTACATGGCTCAGGGAACCATCTTGTTCATGTGAGTTGGAAACCTGAGCTAGCCCACACTAGACTCCACCTCCATGTAACCTTCCACAGCACACAAATGTGGATTTTAGCTGCCTCTACCCTTCTTTAATGAGAAAATTATATGTATTTTTTCTAATAACACATGAAATACATATTTGAGAGATAAATACTTAATAAATTAGCATGTAACAATGAACATAACAATAAAATAGGATCTCCTTAAAATCATAACCATTGCTATATTGTAGGGAATACTGTGAGAGTCTAAACAGTGGGTACAGATAAGCATTATTTATTTCATTTCATGAGAGCCTAAAGATTATTAAAGCAAATCTAATATGTAAGTTTTAATTATTAATTTGAAATTCTTAAAAAAATGTATATAGTGATTACTTTGTGGCAGATACTTTAAAAGGTTAAAAGTTTAACCCATTTATGGTGGAAGCTCAATGGAATAGGTACTAATGTTACTATTTTACAGATGAGGAAATTGAAGCACAGAGATGTTAAGTCATTTGCCTAAGAGCTCCCAAATCTTGTAGGTGGCAAACAAAGATTTGTTCCCAGATAGTCCGACTACAAACTCTGTGTTCTGATCACTCACAGGTTCCTCAAAGAAAATACTAATTCAGCCTTACTAATTCAGATGAACTGGAAAGCCAGCCTCAGTTACTGAGAAGTTGAGATCATGGACGATCTCTTTAAAATGCCATTTAAATAACTTTAAGTATCAGTAATTAAAACAAATTAAAGTTAAATCTAATTAAAGACCTCAGGAGATTTGTTTTAATGTACAGATATAAATTTATCATTACTGATATTAAATATTTGTATATAAAATGAAGTATAAAATGCTAGATGTTAGTTGAAAACAGTTATTTCTTTAAATAAACACTAAAAAGAGATTTATTGCAACTTTTAAACATTATACCTAGCTCTTTCCTGAAATATAAAAGGTGTAAAAAAAATGGAATATGAATTAATTAGATTTACTGTATTTATAGTCCACCTCTGCCTCTCCAGAACGGACAGAGAAATAAGGAGAATAAACACTGTAGTTTAAATTTTTTTTCAATTTCAAGAAAAACTGCAGGAAACTGCTATTTTGTCTGTGTGTCCACAATAAATTTGATGCGGTCTTTCTGGTTTGCTGGCTTAGGCAAAATTACTGCTATACAAGTGATGGGATTATATTGCTATGTCCCAGCAATGTGGCATAGCTACATAAATAAGCTGAGAAAAACAGACCAAAATTTGCACCATGGCTAAAATGTAATATACTGGTAAGGACAACAGACTGTGTACTTGTGGTTCTAAGTTTATGTGAAAGAAATCCTGATTTTTTTGAAGAACAGGAAGAAATGACATTTGTCCAAGTCTGTGGGACTTAGATAATTTTGAAAACATATTTATTGGAGAAATGTAGGTACAGAATAAGAAAATTGGCCAAATATTTATAAGAAAGCCCAATAAAAACTTCAAGTTGGATTTAAGAAGCATCTATGTAGGATAGAATCCTACAGCAAGACCTGATGTCTGTCTCAACCCTTTTTTCTATAATTACTTACAAATAGGTCAACAGTGTAACACAAAGCAGAATTATATATAGTCCACCTATGCTCAACTGAGACTTACCTAGTATGCATAGTGATTAGGGTCAACGTCTTTCACAAAAAGAAACAAAAAGAACCCCCTGAAGTTCCAATTTTAACTCTTCTTTAAGTCAGATTTTGCTCCTGTAAGATGTGATGTTCATATCATTTGTTCTTTCTCAGAGGTAATTATCAGGAGTTTCTTAGGATTTTAAAAATATTTAGTTACATCAATGAGGATATGTCAGCACTCTCTAATAGATATTTGAAGGGAGGAGCTGAGTCCATTGATAAAAATCTGTATGTTCCTAATCCATACGTGTTAGCAATTGGGACACTGCATTTATCAGACACTGAGTTTACTTAAGTGAGGCAGGTTGGTGAGCCATTTTTTTAGTATGTGATTTGGCAGGATGTATTGGGAAAAACTTTTCCTTCTTTTACCTTTATTTGTGTGATGGACATCTTGGAGGTCAGTGCTAGTTGCTTTAGGAGGAATGGCTTTACTTAACACTGAGAAAGGAAAGAGGAAAACAGTGGAACAGTTGTGATCATGTTAAAGTTAACATAGATGCTCTAATGCTTTATAATCAAACACTGATGGTAAATTGGTGGTAAATGCACAACCGAATTAGAGGTTCTATTCAAATTTACTTTTAGAAAGGAAAATTGACTTACTTGGCAACACTCCACTGGGGAAATCATCAGATGGGGCTATATTAATATGGAAACTGTACACAAAACATGCTTTCTTTGTTCCTTTGTGAGATTCATTAACAGCTAGAAGTAGCTTTATTGTCAGTGTTAAGCAATGGGAAAGAAGAGAACCAGTTGCCCCTAGTGCTTCATGTTAATGTGCTCAATGTGCCCACCTCCCAGTACAATGTAGAATTCACCTGCTCTAGATAATGAACTCACCATTTAGGGATTACCATAGCATGCAAATAGAAAATTACATTATTGGGAAGGAAATATAATTTCTCCTCAACCCTCATAAATTCATAGTTAGGATAGACTCCTGTAACATAAGACAGATTAGCAAGAGAAAAACAAGCAAGTTTATTAATGTATGCAGTGTATACCCCATGGGAGAAACCTCAATGAAAGCTAATTCAAAGCTGTGGCTTAGAGGTCTGGCTTATATAGCATCTTCAACAAAAAACAATAAAGTTTAGAGAAGTGACAAGACAAAGGAAAGCAGTTTTAGGCTTCCAGAGGCAGGAAATTGTGGGAAGGTGAATATATGGAAGAAACTAATGAAGTAAGATTTGTTTTAAGATTGCTGTGGTGCCGTATCTGAACTGATAAGAATTATTTTCTTGTCTTGGTATGAGGAAGGCATCTTTCTCAAAGGAACTTTTATGGCTTGTGACAGGTAGGAAAGGGCAGTTCAGATGGCACTTTCTGCAACTGCTGTTTTTCAAGTGCCTTCAGCTTGAAATAATCAGTATGCCATCGGCATATTTTAGGACGGCGTGTTCTTGTTTCCTTCAATATAATGAAAACTTCTGTCAGGCCCAGGGATGGACAGGAGTGAGAAGGCAGGGATTCCTCACAGGGTGTTTACTCATGAGCTGTGTCATTTGTGATGATGTGACTTTCTGGTATAGTTTGAAAATCCTTTCCACATGAAGACTGTTAAAAAAATAATGTGGATCAAGGCTTTTAAAATTGTTGGGGGGTGGAATTTACATCGTCATATCTTGTTTCTTATCTGCTCAATACAGCTATTATTTTTGCCATTCAAAAAATAATTCTTGTTACTTTCTTTGAGAATATTGTCAGATCAATTTTTATATAAGCAGCTACTAGTTTTTCTTCTCTTTTTTTAAGAAGGCAAATTGTACACATTAAATATGTGCAGTTCTTTGTGTATCAATTATACCTCAATAAAGCTGTTAAAAAAAGAAAAAGAAAACACTTTTATTCTTTTCTAAAATGTGCAACAAATAATCAAGAACATTCTTCCTGAGTCCAGTCCACTGCCTCTTAAGCCAAACTCTAAGCCTGCTTTAATGAATATAGAAAACTCACTTGTCCTAATGGACAAGAATCCTTGAGGGTACTGCTTATCTTGAGCAAATTAAATACCTCCTTTGCAATCTTTTTTTAAATTGAGGTGAAATTCATATAAAATACAGTTAAACATTTTTAAATGTACAACTTGGTGGCACTTAGTGAATTCATAATGTTGTTGCAACCACCTCTCTCTCTCTCTCTCTCTCTCTCTTCAAAACTTTTTGATCACCACAGAAGAATACCCATTCCCCTAAGTAATCAATCTCCTCTCCTCCTACACCATGGTCTGCTGGCATTGACTAATCTGCAAATTATGGATTTGCCTATACTGCATATTATATTTAAAAGAATCATCCAATATGTAGCCTTTTGTGTTTGGCTGCTTTATCTTAGCATAATGTTTTTGAGGTCATCCATGTAGCACGTATCAGTACTTCATTCCTTTTGATGGCTGAATAATATTCCATGGTATGTATATAGTGCAATTTGTTTTCTCATTCACATATTAATGGACATTTGGGATGATTCAGTCTTTTGGCTAATATGCTGCTATAAGCATTAGTATATAAACTTCTGTGTGGATGTATGTTATTATTTCTCTGAAGTATACAAGTAGGAGTGGAATTATGGAATCGCATGGTAACATTATGTTTAATTATTTGAGGTACCAGACTGTTTTCCAAAGAGGCTGCACCATTTTACATGCCCACCTGCAGTGCATGAGGGTTCCTATTTATCCACATCCTCACCAATGTGTGTTATTTTCCATCTAAAAAAATTATAGCCATTTGAATGGGTGTGAAGTGGCATTTCATTATGGTTTTGATTTGCATTTCCTTAACAATCAGTGAAATTCAACATCTTTATGTGACTATTAGCCATTTGTACCTTTTCTTTGGAGAAATGTCTCTTCAAGTCCATTACCCATTTTTAAGTTGGGTTGTTTGTCTCTTTGTTGTTGAGACGTAAGAGTTCTTTGTATATTGTGGATACTAGACCCTTGTGAGCTTATATTTAATATAGGATTTGCAAACATTTTCTCCCATTATGTAGGCTCTTTTCACTTTCTTGATATTCTTTGAAGCATAAAGGTTTTTATTTTTAGGAAGTCAAATTTATAAAAATTTTTTCTTTTGTTGTTTGTGCTTTTCATGTCAAATATATTAATAAGAAACTGTTGCCAAATCTGAAGCCTGAGATTTACACCTATATTTCTTCTAATAGTCTTATAGTTTTAGCACTTATATTTAATATTATATTTATGACATTGATCCATTTTGAAATTTTTTGTGTAAAAAGTGAGGTAGGGGTACACCTTCATTGTTTTGCATGGGATTATCCAGTTGCCCTAGCACCATTTATTGTAGAGACTGTTCTTTGCCTATTCAATGATCTTGGCACCCTTGACAAAAATCAATTGGCCATAGTTATTTGAGTTTATTTCTAGATTATGACTTCTATAATATTGTACTATATATCTATCCTTATGCCAGTACAACACTGTTTTGATTGCTGTAGCTTTGCAGTATGTTTCGAAATTGGGAATTGTGAATCCTCCAAATTTGTTTTCCTTTTTTAATTTTATTTAGGCTATTTGGGGTCCCTATCAATTCCATATGAAGTTGAGAATTGGCTTTTCCATTTCTGCACAAAAGGCCATTGGAATTTTGATAGGGATTGCATTGAATATATAGATCACTTTGGGTATTATTGCCATTTTAACAATATTAAATTTTCCAGTCCATAATGGGGATGTTTTTCCATTTAATGTGGCCATCTTTATTGTCTTTCCACAATGTTTCATAGTTTTCAATGTACAAGTCTTTCACCTACTAGGTATTTTATTCTTTTAGGTGCCATTATAGATGGAATTGTTTTCTTAAATTCCTTTACATATTTTTCATTGCTTGTACATGTAAACCCAGTTGATTTCATATGTTGCTTTTACACCCTGCACCTTTGCTGGACTCATTTTTTTAGCCAATTAGTTTTGCGTATGTGTATTCTTTAGGATTTTCTATATATAGAATTATGTCATTGCACATAGAGATAGTTTTACTTCTTCCTTTCCAATTTGGATACCCTTTATTTCTTTTTCTTGCTCAATTGCTCTGGATAGGACTTTCAGTACAATGTTGAACAGCATGATGAATGTAGGCATCCTTGTCTTATTCCTTATCTTAGGGGAAAACCTTTCAGTCTTTCACCATTGAATATGATGGTAGCTGTGGGATTTTCATAAATGCCCTTTATCATGTTAATTAAATCCCCTTCTATGCCTGTTTTTCCTGAGTGTTTTTTTTAAATCACAAAAGCATGTTGAATTTTGTCAAATGTATTTTCTGCCTTTGTTAGCATGATCATGTGCTTTTTTGTTCATCTAGTCTATTAATATGGCCTGTTGCATTGACTGAATTTTTTAAAATGTTGAACCACCCTTATATTTTAATGGAAAATCCCACTTGGTCATGGTATATAATCCTTTTACTTTGCTGTTGGATTTCATTTGTTAGTGTTTTATTGAGAATTTTTGCATCTATAGTCATAAGGAATACTTATGGGATTT
>VBSM01000568.1:17664416-17720892 GCA_008086735.1 Cheirogaleus medius | reverse complement strand
GGCCTCCCAGAGTGCTAGGATTACAGGCGTGAGCCACCGCGCCCAGCCTGAAATTTTCTATTTCTTCTTGCATCAGTTCGGTCATTTGTGTCCCTAGAAATTTGTCAATTTAGATTATTTAAATTGTTGACATACTATTGTTCACAATATTCTCTTATAATCTTTTAAATTTCTTTATATTTGGGTAGTAATGTTCCAATGCTCATTTCTGATTTTAGTTATTTACATCTTCTTTTTCTTTAAATCTAGCTGTAAGTTGCCATTGTTGATCTTTTCAAAGAAGCAACTTTTGCTTTCATTGATTCTGCTTTCTCTTCTCTATTTCATTTATCTTTTATTTAATCTTTATTAATTCATTCCTTCTGCATGCTTAGGTTTACATTTCTCTTCTTTTTCTAATTATTTAAATTGTAAAGATAGGTTGTTAGTTTGTAATCTTTCTTCTTTTTTAAAGTAAATGTTTACAGCTATAAATTTCCCTATAAATACTGCTTTTGCTGGATTCCATACATTTTGGTATATTGTTTCTTTGTTTTATTCATCTCAAATATTTCCCTAGTGATTTCTTCTCTAAATGATTAAGAATGTGTTATTTAATTTCCATTGTATTTGCTAATTTTCCTGTTCTCCTTTTGTTATTGATTTCTAGATTAATTCCAGCATGGTCTATATACATACATAATGAGTGAGATGTGCACCGTCTGGGGGATGGTCACGCTTGAAGCTCAGACTTGTGGGGGGAGGAGGGGCAAGGGCATTATACGCAACCTTAAAATTTGTACCCCCATAATATGCTGAAATAAAAAAATTCCAGCATGGTTGGAAAAGATACTTTGTATGATTTCAATCTTTAAAAATTTACTTATAATTGTTTTATGGCCTGTTATAATTGACACCATCCCAGCTTCAATAACACACATTAACTCAGTTCCCATCCACCTCTGTCCCTCTCCTCTTTATGTTGTTATTGTCACAAATTACATCTTTATTCAAGTTACCATGTAGTGTATTTTCATATAAGTCTGAAAGACTCCCTTTAGCATTTCTATAAGCAGATCGGTAAGCAATGAAAGTCTTAATTGCTTGGTCATTTTTGAAGAATAGTTTTGTTGGATATAGAATTTTTTATTGACTTTTTTCCCTTCAATATTTAAAAATATCAGCTGGGCACAGTGGCTCATGCCTGTAATCCTAGCACTCTAAGAGGCTGAGGCAGGTGGGTCGTTTGAGTTCGGGAGTTTGAGACCAGCCTGAGCAAGAGTGAGACCCCCATCTCTACTAAAAAAACAATGAAAAGAAATTAGCTGGACAACTAAAAATATATAGAAAAAATTAGCCGGGCATGGTGGCGCATGCCTGTAGTCCCAGCTACTCGAGAGGCTGAGGCAGGAGGATCGCTTGAGTCCAGGAGTTTGAGGTTGCTGTGAGCTAGGCTGATGCCATGACACTCTAGCCTGGGCAACAGAGTGAGACTCTGTTTCAAAAAGAAAAAATAAATTTTTAAATATCATTCCACTGTTTTCAGGCTTCTATGGTTTGTGAAGAGAAATTGGCTATTAATCTTATTGATGATCTCTTGTATGTGATGAATCACTTCTCTCTTGTATCACTTCTCTCTTACTGCTTTCAAGATTTTCTCTGTCTTTTTGCAGTTTGATTATAATATGTGTCAGTGTGGATCTCTGAGTTTATTTTGCTTGAAGATTTTTGAGCTTTGTGGATGTGTGATTCATGTCTTTTCAATTTTGAGAGGTTTGTAGACATTATTCCTCAAATGTTCTATCTTCTCCTTTCTCTTTCTCCTTACTTTAGAACCTCCATGATGCATATGTTGGTATGTTTGATGGTGTCCTTCAGGTCGCTGAGGCGCATACATTTTTCTTCATCCTTTTTTCTTTCCATTCCTCAAATTGGATATTTCAATTGCTTAATCTTCAAGTATGCCAGTATTTTTTTCTTCTGACTGCTCAAATCTACTGTTGAATCCCTCTACTGAGTTTTTTTTGGAGGGGATATTGTGTTTTTCAGCTCAAAAATTTGTGTATCATTTCTTTTTATAACCATTTTCTTCATTGGTATTCACTGCATATTCATACATTGTTCTTCTCAGTGCATTTAGTTTTTTGTCCATGGTTTTCCTAAGCTCTTTGAGCGTATTTTGGGCAGTTAATTTAAAATGTTGTATAGTAAATCCAGTGTCTGCTTATTTTCAGGGATGGTTTTGTCAATATATTTTCTTTCCTCTGAATGGATCATACTTTTCTATTTGTGTGCTTTGTAATTTTTGTTGTTGTTGAGAACTTGACATTTCAAATATTGTAATGTGGTATCTCTGGAAATCAATCCCCCCTCAGGGATTGCTGTTGTTTCCTACTGGGGGCTGTGGTTGTCAATTTGTCCAGAGACTGCCTTACCACTTTGTCACTACATAGCCCACCTCTGATAGCCCCTGCCAGTTCATTTCATTCCTGAGTCTAACCCTTGTTTGGACCTTTATAGTGTGCAGTGTCCTCCTCCTCCAGGCTGTGACTATATGTGACTAATAAACTTCTGTCAATTTCACCTGTCTCTAGTGTTGGGTATTGTGTATTCAGCCATATCATACCATTTAGGATAGGAGATTCCTTCTTCAGCAATGGAGTGAATAGGAGGAGGTCAGAACAACATGGCTTGATTAAAGAAAACTTTATTGTGTTAAATTTATATATTAAGCGGCATATACTCACTTTAAGGGTATGATTTCATGAGTTTTGATAAATAGTTCAATATTATCCCATTGTATGAATGTATCCCAATTTGCTTACCTATCACTTGTTTATGAACATTTTTTTTCCAGTTTTTGACTATTATGGATGAAGCAGATATGAACATTCATGTATAAATCTTTTTATGAATACATTTCATTTCTCTTAGGTAAATACTTAAGGGTGTAATTGCCGTATCATATCATACATATTTAATTTTAGGATAAAGCATCAAACTGTTTTCCAGTGTGATTGTGCCATTTTAACATTCCTATTGTCAACGTTGCAGTATTATTTTAAACATTCTAATAATCTCTGTTTTTTGAACAGTAAGTTTAGTACATTACATTTCTTGCATTACTGATATATTTGCATAAATTCATACCATCACATTTTGTCCTTTCTATTTGGCATGGGTTTTCTTTGAGTTTTTTCCCCACTTTCTCTCCTTTTATTTGAATTGTTGAGTTTTCTTTTCTTCACCATTCCACACTCTACTGTTTGGAAGTTGAACATTATATTTTTGTTGTATTAGTAATTACCCTTGAATTGTCAATATGCCTAGTAGCAAAGACAAAAGTGTTCTGTTAAAGGAAATATAGTTTTAGAACATCTTTTAAATGTCTGCTTAGTCTTCACTGGGGAAATATGCCTTTATTTAATCAATATCCTAGTTTAGGTCAGTTAGGTTGTTTATAAATCATTGCTTTCATATACACTGCTGCAATAAACTTTTGAGCTACATCCCTGTATACACTATTGCTTAAAAGAAAGTTCAGCAGCATTTTTTTAAAAATTATTTTATCATGCTAAGGATCCTTAACATGAGATCTACCCTCTTAACAAATTTTTGTGTACAAAATGCTAAGTGAAATAAACCAGTCACAGAAAGACAAATATTGCATGATTCCACTTATATGAAGTATCTAAAATAGTCAAATTCATAGAATCAAAGGGTAGAATGGTGGTTTCCAGGGCTGGACAGAGGGAGAAATGGGGAATTACTAGTTAAAGGGCATAAAGTTTGAGTTAAGCAAAAGAAATAAGTTCTAGAGATCTACTGTACAACATTGTACCTATAATCAGCAATACTGTATTGTACAAGTAAAGAGTAAACTTAAATCAACATCTCTACTCATATCTCTGAATAGGGGGGACCTTAAACTATCTTAACTCTAAGCTCTATTAAATGTTAACATTGTCTAGTATTTTAGTTTTACCGTGTTTTTATATCCTCAAATTTAGTCATTATCATTATTCTTATTATATATAGTTAATTTTTATCCACTGTTGCCCACTTATTTGGCAAGTATTTTTCTTTTTTATTCTTTACAATTTTTGGTTTTCTTTTTTTTATTTCTGCATATTATGGGGGCAAAGAAGTTTAGGTTACGTATGTTGCCCTTGCCCACCATCCCAGTCAAAGCTTCAAGCATGTCCATTCCCCAGATGGTATGCACCACACCCATTAGGAAGTGAATATGCCCCTCCCCTCCTCCCCCCTCCCATCTGCCTGACGCCCGGTAAATGTTATTCCTATATGTCCACTTAGGTGTTGATCAGTGAGACCAATTTGATGGTGAGTACATGTGGTGCTTATTCTTCCATTCTTGGGATACTTTACTTAGTAGAATGGGTTCCAGCTCTATCCAGGATAATACAAAAAGTGCTATATCACCATTGTTTCTTATAGCTGAATAGTACTCCATGGTATACATATACCACATTTTATTAATCCACTCATGTATTGATGGGCACTTGGGTTGTTTTCACATCTCTGCAATTGTGAATGGTGCTGTTGTAAACATTTGAGTGCAGATGTCTTTTTATAGAATGTCTTTTTTTCTTCTGGGTAGATGCCCAGTAATGGGATTGCAGGATCAAGTGTAGATCCACTTGTATCTCTTTGAGGTATCTCCATATTGCTTTCCACAGAGGTTGCACTAGTTTGCAGTCCCACCAGCAGTGTATGAGTGTTTCCATCTCTCCGCATCCACACTAACATTTATTGTTTTGGGACTTTTTGATAAAGGCCATTCTCACTGGAGATAAGTGATACCGTGTTTCCTTGAAAATAAGACAGGGTCTTGTATTTATTTTTCCTCAAGAAGACACCCTAGGGCTTATTCTCAGGGGATGTGTTATTTTCCCTCCAAAGCCTTAGCTTGCAGCACGCACAGGATGGCCAGGACCTGACAGGGGAAGCCAACCTTGTTGGTGGGGCTGCCGGCACCTTTCCAGTCACCTCTGGGATAGTAGCTGTCACGATGGGGCAGATGAGAAGGGCTGCTCGTCTTCTTGACCCCTCCGAGACGAAATGCATGGGTTGTGCAGATACGCTGAGTAGCCACGCCCATCACTAGGTCTTATTTTCGGGGTAGGGTTTATATTGCGCAAATGCTTAGAAATCCTGCTAGGGCTTATTTTATGGGTAGGTCTTATTTTCAGGGAAACACGGTACTTCATTGTGGTTTTGATTTGCATTTCGCTGATGATTAGAGATGTTGAACATTTTTTCATGTGCTTCTTGGCCTTTTTTCTGTTTTCCATTGCATCTAACATCTCAGTTTTTAAAAAATTTTAGTTCAATTTCTGTCTCACTGAATCATACACATCTCTTATACAGTGAGGATCTGTTAATGATAAATATGTGCTTTTTTAGAAAACATTTTTATTTTTTGCCCTTATTTAAGTAGATATTTATCTCAATGACCAGTAAATGGGTCAGGGTAGTACCACAAACATTAGGCGGTTCAGTCCTCACCCTGGCAAAGGATGAGCAGCACAGTGGTGCGTGTGATCCTCTAGTCTCTTGTTATACTCTAGAGAGAGCTTGGATAGGGCATGGGAGGATGTGTCAGGATTATATTCTTGAAAAGTTATTCTATTTTCCTGCTACTTTTTACTATCTGGTAGCTTCTAACTTCTACTGGAAAGGAGGAGGCAAGGTCTTCTTCTAGGAGTAGGAAAGATATGGTGACATTAGAGATTTGGGAAGAATGAAATAGCTGCTGAGGAGAATGGAAGAGAGGCATATCTAGGGAAACAATGCAATATTGTCAGACAACGAGACTTCATCTAGGGTCGAAGACAATGCATTCTATTTATAGTGTCACTGATTTTCATAATTGCTTATTGTTCTCTAGCAAGCAGGTATAGTCCTGAAGAAATAGATTTATCCATGGTTCATGTGTTGCCAGTCAGGTGACATGCTAAAACTGTGGAAAAAGGAATATTGGGATTTAGGCAAGAGACTGCTTAAATTTGATGGCCCCCAGGATCTCAGCTGGTTAAGGAAGAAAGTAACTAGCAATGTCTGTGTAGCTGAAGAACAGCAGGAGTACATTACAGAGCAAGTTAGAAGACAAAGACACTGTAGATATAAAGAATGTGTTATTTCAATTCAATATTTCAGGAGTTGGGGAATTTCAGGAGATAAAAAGGTCTAGGGTGTGGCTGTGGGGTGGTGACTGAAGTAGAATGCAGGTGGAGATGATTCAAAATGACAAACTAAAGCAATTGTGAGGCTTGGAAGCTGCAGGGCTCCTTCATGTCACAGGCTCCCTGCTTTGAAATATGTACTGACACAAAAGAACCAAGGCATAATCTCTAACAAGCTGACTTATATACGCAATAAGTTGAGCCTCATAATCTTCTCTGTGGGAGAGATACATCTCAGTCTTTTTCATATTCAAATTTATTATGGAAAAAATATCAGAAAGCAGTATGATTCATTTGGTATAAAGTTTCTTAACATTGTGGGCTTTCTCTCATTCCATTACTTCAACATCTAGGGGTGTGGCCATTTATAACTAGAAGTGAATGATTCCAAGAATCTTATCATTACTGAGTAATCTAAAGTAGTATGAATGGTTATTTTCAGTATTAAAGTATTATAAAATTTAATTTTATGTGACAATTTTGGAATAATTTTGAAAGACAAGAATAAAACAGAATTTTGCCACACTTATGAGTAAAATATCCAAAATATAATAGCCTCTAGGCTTCACCTCACATTTTTTCACATCATAAATGAATGAAGACATTCTGTGTATGGATTAAAGAGCATGTGTAAAATCATTTTAGAGACTTTAGATGAAAGGCATTAGATTGGGATGATTCACTCTCAATTAGTAGTTGTGAAGCTTCAGTTACTATGATCCTGAATCATTTTGGACTATTAATAAAATAAAGTTTAGCTTTCACATTAGATAATCTTAGTCCATAATGGTTAGAGGAAAAATAACTGACAACCTTGAAACTATTTTCAGATAATTAAAATCCTGTCATGAGCAGAGGTATTTTTAATTTTTTATTCAGCAATTTATTTAAACTTCTTTAGAAATATCAAGAGAGTATTGTAAATTTTGGCATAATTTTCCAACTGTAAACTTTAGCCAGAACAGATAAAATTATTTCATAAGAAGTGTTAACATTTGTTAAACTTATATTAATACCTCAGCCATGGACTAGAATAAAGTATACAGATTCATAATATAAATTAAGTTTAATATTAAGAATGATTTTAGTTCAATCTTCTCTTCCTGCATCTCTTTCTTTTATACTTATATTTGTTCATTGCTGCAGAAAATTTGGGAGGTTTACTCAGGTACTGCACAAGGAGTGAATTAGTTAATTCTCTACGTTTTGTGTTTTTTTTTTTTTTTTTTTTGAGACAGAGTCTCACTCTTTGCGCGGAGTAGAGTGCCGTGGCGTTAGCCTAGCTCACAGCAACCTCAAACTCCTGGGCTCAGGCAATCCTTCTGCCTCAGCCTCCCGAGTAGCTGGGACTACAGGCATGCGCCACCATGCCCGGCTAATTTTTTCTATATATTTTTAGTTGGCCAATTAATTTCTTTCTATTTTTAATAGAGACGGTCTCTATTTTTAATAGATACCTTTAATAGAGGCTGGTCTTGAACTCCTGACCTTGAGTGATCCTCCCGCCTCAGCCTCCCAGAGTGCTAGGATTACAGGCGTGAGCCACCACGCCCGGCTCTACGTTTTGTATATCACTGTATTCATTTTGTTATCTCTTCCTGCATCTCTTTCTTTTATACTTATATTTATTCATTGCTGCAGAAAATTTGGGAGATTTACTCAGGTACTGCGCAAGGACCAAATTAGTTAATTCTCTACATTTTGTATATCACTGTATTCATTTTGTTATGCTAATCAAGAGAGACATTGCACAAAAGGAGTAAGCTTTCTCAGAATCTTAAATCTGCAGCATTCCCTTACCCCCATCTGAGAATCTCTACTACCTAATAAGTATTCTGAAAACTTAGAAGAAGTCTGATCTCATTTATGTTGCAGTTATAGTAATCAATTTACAGTTTCCATAGGTGACTCAATTTCTCTTATAATTACAAGGTTGGTACCAGCATGTGGTTATTTATATCATGTAGACTAAGCAAATAAAAATATGTCGGGTCATACTGAGCTTAAAGGTTGCAAGTCAGGAATATGTGTTTAGCATGAATAGTCTGTTTAACGCAGAACTCTCCCTCTACATTTCAGATGTACCCTGTAGGTCTCTGCATCAGAAATTGCTAATATTCCTATATACAATGGAGATTTATCATCCATTGCAGAAATGTATTCTCTCATGGTTATTAATCATGATTAAAACCAATGTTTATGTTAGAGTTCAAAGTTTAATCAAACTTGGATTTATAATGAGGATGGGAACTTAGCTTTCCTGGAATGACTCATTTTAACATAAAAGGTTGAATGATTTAGGGAAGTTCTGTGACTTTATTGTAGTATCTAATGCTAAAAGATGTTAACAGTTAGGAAATAAGAACTGTTATATAATGCAAGAATTTAGCACTCAGGAAATTTGCTACTGTATAACACAGAATGAATTTTGAGAAATAAAGTGGATTGCTAAATTACATCTATGTGAATGACAGAGAAATTAGTGATAGCTCTATATATTTATAAATTAAACAGACTGTTTTAGGTACGTATTGGTAACCAAAACTAAGAACTAGAATTCCCTTTATGGTCATATAAAATTTTAATATGTTTGGATGTAAACTGGGATAGTTTGAGTGATGGAGATGGGAAGAGGAAAACTATTTGTGATATATTGGTAGCATCTCATGAATTAGTTCAGATTATACTGACTCATTGTCTAATTAATGAAGTCTTAGGCAAAGGGACACTTTTTGAGGATTAGCTACCAAAAGAGAATTTTAAGTATTCTACCCAACTGAACTATTAAGTAGATAGGACTTGATTTGTGTGGTTTTGTTTAGTTTTGTTTGTTCGGAATGCTCTGCTCAGTTTTCTAGCTTTATTGTATAGGAGGAAGAAGAAATGTTGTGAGCACAATGTTTTACTTACCCATCGATAATGAGGGTGATAGATTCCTTGATATTATTCTGTTGAGGTACAGAAACATAACTTTGGAATAACGGTGATATGTTGTATCAGCATAATGATGTTGACAGCAGAAGTGTTTCATTGTTGTTATTTAATCTGAAATTTAAATTGAGCTAAGCTTTTTCTCTCTTATGAGGTCCAGGTATCCTAAGGGTAATTGAGAAGGTGACTACTAGGTATGAAAATGGGAAAAAAATATAGAGTAACTAGCATCCTTTCTTCATTGGCCACCTATTTAAAATCTGTAAATTTGAACATATTTTTTCCATGTCTTATAGATTTTCTTTTTATTTAATTTGTTTCATTATATATATTTAAAGTATCCAACATGATGTTGTGATATACATATTACATATACATAGTAAAATGATTCCTGCAATCAAGCAAATTAACTTATCTATCATATCACATAATTATCTTTTTTTGTGGTAAGAGCACCGAAAATCTATTCTCTTAGCAAAATTTCAGTATACAATATTATTAACTGTAGTCCTCATGCTGTACATTAGATCTCTAGACTTATTCATCCTATATAACTGCAAGTTTATAACCTTTGACCTACATCTACCCATTTCCTCCTTCCTGCTCTTGGTCGCCACCTTTCTACTCTTAGATTCTATGTAATCTATTTTTTTTGATTCCACGCATAACTGAGGTCATGCAGTATTTTTCTTTCTGTGTCTGGCTTATTTCACTCAACAAAATATGTTTCAGGTTCATTCATGTTACTGCAAATGGCAGTTATTTCCCACTTTTTAAGGCTGAATAATATTCCATTGTGTATGTGTACTACAATTTCTTTATCCATTCATCCAATGATAGATATTTAAGTTGATTCCATATCTTGGTGATTGTGAATAATGCTACAGCGAACATGGAAATACAGCTATCTCTTTAATATACTGATTTCATTTCCTTTGGCTATATACCCAATGGATCGATGGATCATATGGTAGTTCTATTTTAAAGTTTTTGAGGAACCTCCATACTACTTCTATAATGGCTGTGTCAATTTACATTCCCACCAACAATGTACAAGGATTCCCTTTCCTACACATCCTTGCTAATACTTGTTATCTCTTGTCTTTTTGATAACAGCCATCCTAACAGCACTGGGGTGATGTCTCATTGCAGGTTTGACTTGCATTACTCTGATGATTAGTGATGCTGAGCACCTTTTCATATACCTGTTGACCATTTATATGGCTTCTTTGGAAAATCGTCTATTCAGATCCTTTGACCATATTTCAATCAGATTATTTGGTTTCTTTTGCTAGTGAGTTGTGTGAGTTCCTTATATATTTTGGATATTAATCCCTTATCAGATATATAGTTTGCAAATATTTTCTCCTATTCTGTAGGCTGCCTTTTCATTTTGTAGATTGTTTGCTTTGCTATATGCAGCAGCTTTTTAGTTTGATATAGAATCACTTGTTTGTTTTTTCTTTTGTTGCCTGAACTTCTGGGTGTGATATTCAAAAGATCATTGCCAAGGCCAGCATCAAAGAGCTTTTCTCCTATTTTTTCCTTCTAGGAATTTTACTGTTTCAGGTCTTATGTTTAGGTCTTTAAACCATTTTGAGGTGATTTTTTGTGTACATGTAAGATAAGTGTCCAGTTTCATTTTTTTGCACATGGAGATCCAGTTTTCCCAACACCATTTTTTGAGGAGACTGTCCCTGCCTCATTGAATCTTCTTGGTGGCCTTGTTGAAAATTAGTTGACCTCACACGCTTGGGTTTATTTCTGGCCTCTCTATTCTGTTCCATTGGTTGATGTCCTTTTTTCTGTGGCAATGCCATATTATTTTAATTATTGTAGCTTTATAATATAACTTAAAATCAGGAAATGTGATGCCTGCATCTTTGTTTTTCTTTCTTAAGATTACTTTGGCTATTTGGGGTCTTTTGTTATTCTATATGAATTTTAGAGTTGTATTCTTTCTTTCTGCGAAAATTGCCATTAGAATTTTGATAAAGATTCTGTTGACTCTGTATATATCTTTGGGTACTATGGACATTTTAATAGTATTCAGTCTTCCAATCCACAAACATGGGATTTATTTCCATTTAGTTGTCTCTTCATTTTCTTTTATCATATCTTATAGTTTTCAGTATATAGATCTTTCACTTCCTTGGTTACATTTATTCCTAAGTATTTTATTCTTTTTGATGCTATTGTAAATGAGATTGTTTTCCTGATTTCTTTTTAGGATAGATTGCTATTGGTGTAAAGAAATGCAGTTGATTTTTCTCTATTGATGTTGTATCCTGCCACTTTCCTGAATTCATTTATTAATTTGAACAGTGTTTTGTGGAGTCTTCAGGGTTTTCCACACAGAGTTTCATGTCATCCACAAACAGGGATAATTTTACTCCTTTTTTGATATGGATGCCTTATATTTCTTTTTTCTTATCTGATTGTTCTTGCTAGTACTTTCAGTACTATATTAAGTAGAATTAGCAAGAGTATACATCCTTGACTTAAACCAAATATTAGAGGAAAAGCTTTCAATTTTCTCCCATTGATTATGACATTACCTGTATGCTTTTTATAAATGGCCTTTATTATATTGAGGAAATTTTCTTCTATACCTATTTTGTTCAGAGTTTTTATCATGAATGTATATTGAACTTTGCGAAATGCTTTTTTTTGCATCTATTGCAATGATCATGTGGTTTGTATATTTTATTCTGTTCAAGTGATGTATCACATTGATTGATTTGAATATGTTAAGCCAAATTTGTGTCCCAGAAATAAATCCCACTTGGTCATAGTGTACAGTCTTTTTGATGTATTGTTGAACTTAGTTCGCTAGTATTCTATTGAGGATTTTTGTACCAATGTTCATTAGAGATATTTGTCTCTAGTTTTCCCTTAATTTTGGACAGGAAGAAGAAACGCCAGTAGTTTTAATAATAATATTAATTAATAAACGTTTATAATACACATACACATATTCTAGTCCTTCTTTTCTCTCTACAACTTATAAATTATATGAGACAAGTGTCAACTTTTCTGTGCTTCAGTTACCTTATTTTATAAAATATGCATTGTAACATGTTGAGTGTCCAAAGGCAAGATGCTTTCAGGGTCCTTTCTGTTTCTATAATATTTGATTCTATAATTGGCAAAATGGTAAGGGATCTCATTAAAATATCATTTCCCAGGACCACAAATGTTATTGCACCAAAATTTTTGGAAGATTTACAATACAATTCTATTGAGTAGCATCATTTTGAAATATATGTGTTTAATGAGTATTTAACTGAAAGATGTAAGCATGAGTTATGGCTTCTTTACATCTAAATTGTAAGTTAGTGTTTTGAATAGTGATATACAAATAAATTATAAGTACCAAATGGTAAAATAATATTCTCATTGATCCTTTTTATTTGCAGTATCCACGTCTACAATCATTAAGTTTTGTCTCATTTTTAAAAAATGTCACATCCTCTTTGGTTGCTAGACACAGAAAAGACAAGCATTTGCCTATAACAAAAATTCAAATCATCCCCCCAGACCTAAGTTATGTGTATACATACAACTGGTCTACCTGTTTTAAGTGAATTTATGTCGTATTCAGCAGCAGGGAAGTTAGTGAATAGTTGCCCATATCTTTTAATATGAGGAATCATCAATGGACTGTCACCATGGTAATGTCACCATGCTAACACACAGACTGATACTCCCAGATATCAGTCCATTCTGCTGTCATGTTGATAGCATAGCTACTTGGATGCAGTTGATACTATGTTGGAAACTATTCTATCATTGTTCTACCAGGTAGAGTGTTGACATAGCCATGACTGCCTTGTAGATTCAATCAATACCTCATAAAAAACATCTGATTCATTGATAAATAATCCAGGTGGTAGACATTGTAATTTTAAAACGTATATCCTTACAGATGTATAACCCAAGTCTAATTAAAATTTTGTTTTATCCACCAGTTTTGGGTCTATTAAATCATTCATTTAAAAAATATGTGTTGAACATTTCACTATGAACCAGATGTTGTGTTAAACTCTGGGGATTCGAAAATAAACAAAAGGTCAAATTTACCCTAGGGTTAAACTCAAGTGTTAAACCCTAAGGATTCAAAAATAAATAAATGGTCAAGTTTCATGTTTGTTTATTAGTAGAGTTCAGTTAACATACTAAACAGTTAGAATTAAAGCAAATATACTGATTTTCAGTTTTGATATACTCAATTTTTCTGTTTTTAGTCTTTTCCAGTTTTATTATGATGTACTTTATTTTATTAATATGGTACATAGTCTGAAAAAGATAAGAATAGGGCTACTAATTACATGTCCAGTTCTGCTGCAATTCTACTTTAAAAGACAGGTGAATAAAATATTTATTTAAACCAAAACAAAGCAAAGCCTTGTTTTTATAACTTTCTAAGATACTTGTGAAAATTTTGTTACTGGTTCAACAATTTTTGTTTTAGGGTAAAATGATATTGTTGAATTATAGTTCTATGAAACCATAGCAGAATACACTTTTGGCATTTCATCTAGGTTACAAAAGCGAGGTAGTGATGCACTTGAAAGACTTAAATATTGTTTCTTACTTGGCATAACCCTGACTCCCAGATGTATCAGTTGCATATAACAGAGTCAAACCATCCAGTTGGAAAAGTGAACAATTTGATCCAAGTCAACTAATTCAATTTCAGGCTTATTTTACACCTATAAAGATTACATCCAGCGGTAGAGGAAAAACTTTTAATTAAACAAGATTTCCTTTGACTAGGCTCCACTTTATTACTAATTGTCTTTGTGCTTCAGAATGCAGTTCAGGCTCTTCACTTAAATATACCTCTTTGGATTATGTTGGTCTTTAAGTTTAAGGTTGTTTTTTTATTTTACCCACAAGAATTTATTATTCTATAAATGAAGTATTAGTGTTAACATTTACATAAAAGAACATAGCATTCACCAGGGAAAATCAATTTAAAATGTCAAAGGCTTTTGAAAATGCAAGGAGAAATAGGACATACCAGCTATCATTTTCACTTTCCTCAAGTCAAAAATACCTTTTGACTTGAGGAAAGTGAAAACATCAGAAGTGTTAGCTAGACATTTGTGCCCTCTCTATAATTTAAATAGCCCTAAGAGGATAGGCCTACTTAATATGAACCATTGTTAGAAATATTTGCTTTTTACACACTCACTAATCAATTGCATTTGTTTTTAGAGATAGCTATTTAATAAATCAAGGAAAATAATTTCTTTAAACATATCATAATCAGGTTTTACATCAGTCGTTTTACTAGATTAATTTTCTTGACTAATGATAAATATAACCCCTGTAAATGTACAATATGATGGGAATAATTAAGGGATCAAAGTTTCTTTGAACTAAGTATTTTGACCTCAGGGTTAACAAAGTCTCTAGATGTTTAATCTTAACCAAATAACTTTTAAATACAAAATGAGACTATCACCCTGTGATATTGGGAATGATGAAGTCTTGTTATAATTAATTTCATATTCATTATTATGTTCTTAAAAGATATTTCTGGCAGCACCCGAGCTGGAAGTAAGAGAAATTCCTATGATGAAAAAGTATGCATATGTCAAAAGCTTTGTAGATCACAGAATCTTTCAACTTTCTGATGATCATTGTAGTGGAACAATTAGTAAGTGAGTTAAGTCACTGAATTAAGATAAAAATGAAATGCCTTGCTCATTAAAACTGCAATTTGAAGAAATTACAATGCCTCAATAAACCTCTCAGTACAGCCTAGCTGAGATGAGATGGATTACTAAACCCGCTCAGGGAAACATTGAAGGGCTCCACTGCCAATACTTGCTCTAGTTAAGTCAGAGAATCTCATTTTTGCTATTACCTACTTCTAAAATGGTCATTTCCTTAGGTAAAACAAGACATATAATCTCTTAAGACTTCAATATTCAAATGTTTCACTTGATTAAAAATTGTCTCTCTTGACTCCATCTTTAAATTAAGCTGACATAAAGGAATATACACACACATAAAAAAATTTTTCCTTAATATCTATTCTATAGAAGCCTTAGGAGAAGAATGAAGCATGCTTCACTCTCAAATTCATATGTTGATGCTCTAGTGCCCAGTGTGATGGTATTTGGAGATGGGACCTTAGATTTGGTGAGGTCATGAGGGTGGGACACTCATCATGGGATTAGTGTCTTTTTAAAAGAGACACTGCAGAGCTTGCTCTATCTCTCATTCAATGAATACTCATTGAGAAAGGGCCATGCGAGTATACATTGAGAACGTGGCCATTTGCATACCAGGAAGAGAGCCCTCACCATGTCTGACCATAATGGCACCCAAATCTTAGACTTCCACCCTCTGTGGAAGAGAGAATACATTTCTGTTGTTTAAGCCACCCTGTCTACGGTGTTTTATTATGGAAGCCCAAGCTGAGTAAGACAGATTTTGGTACTGAGAAGTGTGGTGCTGCTGAGCAGTACTTAAAAATGTTAAAGTACCTTTGCAACTGGGTAATGAGTGGAGGCTGGAAGAGTTTTCATGTGCATGCTAGAAATATGGATGTTAAGGGTGATTCTGGTTAGGATTAAAAAAGAAATGAGGAACATGTTATTGGAAACTGGAAGAAAGGCTAGCCTTGTTATAAAGTGGCAGAAAACTTGGGTGAACTTTGTTCTAGTGTTCTTTGGAAAGTAGAACTTTTGAGTGGTAAAATTGGATATTTAGCTGAAGAGATTTCATTTGTTTTTAGAGATAGATATTTAAGGAGCACTTTTGTTCCTCTTGACTTCTTATAGTAAAATGTGAAAGAAGAGAGATGAATTAAAGAAGGAATTGTTGATCAGTTAATACCAATTTGCTGGTGAGTACATGTGCTGCTTATTTTTCCATTCTTGGGATACTTCACTTAATAGAATGGGTTCCAGCTCTATCCAGGAATATACAAGAGGTGCTATATCACCGTTGTTTCGTATAGCTGAATAGTACTCCATGGTATATATATAGGAATAACACCTATCGAGTGTCGGGCAGGTGGTGGGAGAGGGAATGGGTATACACATACATAATGAGTATGACGCGCACCAACTGGGGGATGGACATGCTTGAAGCTCTGACTTGAGGGAGGAGAGGGGCTAGGGAAATATACGTAACCTTAACATTTGTACCCCCATAATATGCTGGAAAAAATAAAAAAAAGGAAAATAAAATAAAATAAAATCTCAGTGAAAAAAAGAAAAGAAGGAATAGTTAAGCAAAAAGGAACCAGAATGTGAAGATTTGAAAAATTCTCAGCCTATTCATATTGCAAAAATTGAGAGAGCTTATTCTGAAGAGAACACTGAGGGTGTGGCCAAGCAAACATTTAATAATGCATATGGAATTATGCAAACAGAAATGCTGCCAGTTTGAAATGAAGGGGATGGAGATGGGATGAAATAAAGGAAGGCTGTTGAACTTCTTGGGTTGAACAGAATGGGACAATGAAGCCATTTGGCTGCAAACATGCTCTATTCTTCAAGAAGAGGGAAAGATTACTTAAAAGGTGATTATTCAGAAATCATCAGGGCTACTGCCTTGGGTTCAACAGGCCAGATGGCCTCAGCTCAAGCCTTAGGGAAAGGACCACCCTGCAGTCATGGGGATGGGGCTACTTGGAACCTTGGGAGTGATGCCGCACTCCATTGGGCCTAGAAGGTGAGACATTAAACCAAAGATGATTATTATCCATGCTTCAGATCTAATAGAATTTGCCTTACTAGGTTTTGGAGTTGCTTGGGACCTATCACCTCTTCTTTCTGATTTTTCCCTTTTGGAATGGAAATCTCTATCCTATGCCTATCCCACCATTGTATTAATATTTGAGAAGCACATAACTTGTCTAGTTTCACAGGTTCACAACTGGAGAGAAATTTTGCCTTAGAATGCATCATAACTTGAATTTCACCCATAGCTGATTTAGATGATTTTTAAATGAGGTGTTGGGCTTTAGAATTGATGCTAGAACACGTTAAGTCTTTTGGGGCTTTTGGGATGAAATAAAATTAAATATATTAATTTCATTCATGTCCTTCTAATGAAGGACATGAATCAAGGGTAGAATGCTATGGACTGAATTTTGTACCCACCAAATTCACATATTCACATGTTGAAGCCCTAACCCCCAATGTGATGGTATTTAGAAATGGAGCCTTCGAGAGATGATTAGGTAAAGATGAGGTCATGAGGGTGGGACCTTAAGGATGGAAATGGTATCCTTATAAGAAGAGATACCAGAGAGCTTGCTCTCTTCTCCTCTCTTTGCCTCCCATGTGAAGACACAATGAGAAGATAGATTCTATAAGCCAGGAAGAGAGCCCTCACCAGAAACTGACCATGCCAGCACCCTGAGCTCAGACTTCCAGCTTCCAGAACTGTGAGAAAATAAGCATCTGTTTCTAAGCCAAACTCAGCAGTAGCTATGGAAATAACAGTCCTTGAGGCCTGAAGGAGCAGAACACACCTCATTTGGAAGAACTGTAATTAATTATTTGTTCTGACCTGTTTTGTGGCTCCCTAGAAGCCTGACTGAAAAGCTTTGTCTTTATTTATCCTTAACCCAGAATTGGCCTAATGCTAAAACTGCTTCCCAAGGGACATTTGTTGAAAACATTTATAGGCTGATGTGTTAGTTGCTTCTGTCAGAGGTGATAGATAAGAGTTGAAACAAATAATAGACGAATCAAAAAGCTTGGGAGGAAAGGCTGCAGAATGCGAAATCCTTTATGTCTTTGAAAAGCTTCAGTGTATTCCTGATAATTTAGAAAGCTGTGCACATGGTAAAGGCTCTACACATGTTAAAGAATACCTGAGGCCCTAAAGTGAACTCTCACCTCCTTCTGATCATGAGGCTTTGTGGAAACAGGAAGTAAAGGCTAAGGCAGAGGTATAAACTGCCTGGCTGAGTGTTGAAGGTGTGGCCAACACACCCAGAGCCCCTTGTCAAAGACTGGAAGATTTTTGGTTACAGATGTTTAAGGAAATCTCTGTCCAGTCATTCAGTGAGCACTAAACTGTCCTAGTTATAACTTCTAGTACAATGTACAGTGTTGAATAGAAATGGCAAGAGTGGACATCCTGATCTTGTTCAAAATCTTAGGATGAAAACCTTCAGCATTTTGACATTAAGTATGATGTAATATATGGGGTTTTCATGGGTGCCCTTTACCGTGTTAAGAAAGTTTTCTTCTTTTCTTACTGTTGAATATTTTTACCATTAAAGGGTGTTGGATGTTGTTAAGTGTTTCGTGGAGAAATCAGAGCCATCATACATTGCTGGTGGGAACACAAAATAGTGTAGCCACTGTGCAATATAATTTGGTGGTCCCTCAAAGAGTTAAACATAGAATTATTATATGACTGTGAAATTCTATTCCTAGATATACATGAGAGAATTGAAAACATATGCTCACACCAAAAACTTATACATAAATATTCATATCAGTATTATTCATAATAGCCAAAAAGTGGAAACAACTCAAATGTCTATTAGTTGATGAATAGACAAAGCAAATGTAGTATATTCATACAATGGAATTATTCAGTCATAAAAGGAGTGAATTATTGTTATATGCTACAATATGAATTAACCTTGAAAACATGCTAAAAGAAAGAAGCCATACATAAAAGGCCACATATTGTATCATTTCATTCATATGAAATGTCCATATAAATACATATATATGTGCATATAAATCCAGAGATGGAAGGTTAATTAGTATTAAATAGTTGCCATGGGAATGGGGAAGAGGGGAATTGGGACTAATTGCTAATAGTTATGAGGATTCTTTTAGTGTCGAAGAAAATGTTCTGAATTAGTGTTGATGGTTGCATAGCATAGTGAATATACTAAAAGTCCCTGAAGTGTACAAAATGATGAATTTTATGCTATCTGAATTACATATGAATAAAAAGGCACAAAAGTATAATAAAATTATAATTTATGACTTTGTAATCTTAATATAAATATTGTTAATGTTTTGGTGTATTAGTATGTGAGATATATATATCTTTTGTCTTTGTGCATAATAGTAGAAAAGGAAACAGAGTTGTAAATATATTGTTTATACAATTTTTTAATCCTGCTGGTTTACTTAACAGTGATGCATAGTTTTCACATTATCAAACACATGCTATAAACATTTTAAATTATCTTATCCAATTTTATCAAGTTAATCTGTCATAATTAAACATTTCTATATTCTAATACTTTTAGGTTATATCTGAATTTTCATAATTACACATAACATTATGATGAACCACTTTCATAAGATAGAATTTCAGAAGTAAATTTACCCATTATAGCTCCTTTAAAGCTTTTATTTTATACTAGTGAATTATTTCCTGAAATGTTTTACAAGTTTACATTACTACCAGAAAGTGCCTGTTTAATACATGTTTACTACCATTTTGTGCTATCAGCATTACAAATAAAAAGGCTTACCAATTTATAAATAAAGCAAGGTAAACTTTTATTTCATACAATTCTTTGTTAGATTGAACATTTTTTTACCTAGTTGATTGTTACATTTTCTGTTAGTGGGTCTGTTTGTATGCTTTATAAAATATAATAGCATTTCCTAATTATGGAAATTTCTGTCATAACTGTATTTTTGGTTCTTCTTTAAAAATATTGATACTATTTTCTATTATGCTATTTCCAAAATATAGAAGCACAGTTTAAGAACTTAAAGGTGCCTGGAAATATTTGTACTCAGGTTAGAATTTAGAGGGAAGCAAAGTGATCTACAGATTCAATGCAATCCCTATTAAAATACCAACATCATTTTTCACAGCTATAGAAAAAATAAACACTTCATATGGAACCAGAGAAGACCCCGTACAGCAAAAGCAATCCTAGGCAAAAAGAATAAAATGGGAGGCATCAACTTACCAGATATCAAACTATACTACAAGGCTATAGTAATTAAAACAGTTTGGTATTGGCACAAGAATGGGGGCATTGATCAGTGAACAGAACAGAGAACCAAGATATAAAACCAGCCTCAAAAAGCCATATAATCTTTGACAAAGCAGACAAAAACATACACTGGGGAAAAGAATCCTTATTCAATAAATGGTGCTGGAAAAACGGGATAGCCACATGTAGAAGACTGAAACAAGATCCACCCCTTTCACCTCTCACAAAAATCAACTCACAGTGGATAACAGACTTAAACCTATGGCATGAAACTATAAGAATTCTAGAGTAAAATGTTGGAAATACTCTTCTAGACTTGGCCTAGGCAAAGAATTTATGAAGAAGACCCCAAAGGCAATCACAGCAAAAACAAAAATAAGTAAATGGAATCTGATCAAATTAAAAAGTTTCTGCATAGCCATGGAAACTATCATGAGACCAAGCAGACAACCCACAGAATGGGAGAAAATATTCACATTCTACCCATCTGATAAAGGGCTGATAACTAGAACTTATATAGAACTCAGGAAAATCAGCAAGAAAAAAATCAAGCAATCCCATTAAAAAGTGGGCAAAGGACATGAACAGAAACTTTGCAAAAGAAGATAGACTAATGGCCAAGAAACATATGAAAAAATGCTCAACATCTCTAATCATCAGGGAAATGCAAATCAAAACTGCAATGAGATATCACTTATCTCCCGTGAGAATGGACTTTATCAAAAAGTCTCAAAACAATAAATGTTGGTATGGATGCAGAGAGATAGGAACACTGATACAACTGCTGGTGGGACTGCAAACTAGTTCAATCGCTGTGGAAAGCAATATGGAGATACCTTAAAGAGACACAAGTAGATCAACCATTTGATCCAGCAATCCCATTACTGGGCATCTACCCAAAAGAACAAGGGACATTCTATAAAAAAGACACCCGCACTTGAATGTTTATAGCAGCACGATTCACAATTGCAAAGATGTGGAAACAACTCAAGTGCCCATCAATAAATACATGAGTGGATTAATAAAATGTGGTATATGTATACCATGGAGTAGTATTTAGCTATAAGAAACAATGGTGATATAGCACCTCTTGTATTTTCCTGAATAGAGCTGGAACCCATTCTACTAAATAAAGTATCCCAAGAATGGAAAAATAAGTACCATACATACTCACCATCAAATTGGTTTCACTGATAAACACCTCAGTGCACATACAGGAATAACATTTATCCAGTGTCGGGCAGATGGGAGGGAGGTGGGGATGGGTATATACATACATAATGAGTGTGATACACACCATCTGGGGGATGGACACGCTTGAAGCTCTGACTCGAGGTGGGGGGTGGCAAGGACAATATACGTAACCTAAACATTTGTCCTCCCATAATATGCTGAAATAAAAAAAATAAGAATTTAGAGAGAAGAAGGAAAATGTCATTTTTAAAAGTGTTAAATTTTATTTTTAAGGTTCACCATTGGCCTGTAATTGCCAATTGAAGAAGGACATTTATAAAGTAGAAAATCAAATACATAGACTTAATAACATGAATCCAAGGGCAAATAATTAGGGTGGGAGGAGGAAACCTCCCTGGAAAATCTAATTAACAAAAATTTAAGAGCTAAAAAATGCAAAAGAAAGGGAATGACAATATATAAAATTAACAATACAAAATCATGTAAAAGAAGATACAGAGAGGCTTTTAAAGTTAACAGACTGTGATATATACAATTCCATCCTCATAGATTTGAAAACCTCGAGGTATTGATATTTTGGGAAAACACCGAATGGCTAAAATTATCTCAAGATGTAGAAAAATGAAGAGATCAGTGAAGAAACCACTGATGGAAACTTCTTGTGGAAGAAACCACAAGAGCTGTCAAAGAATTAGCTGAGAAAAGTATCTCTTTGCCCAGATAGTTTATATTGGAATTTCTTCAATATTTCAGGTACAAATAATTTATTTTCTATAGAAACTGTTTCAGAACTTAGAATAAAAGGGAAAGACTCCCTATTTGTGTCATTAATATAGCATAATTTTGATACAACATGACAAAATATTAGAAAATAGTAATCAGACTGGTTATACTTCTGGATATTTATGCAAATAATTCTCTATGAAATGCTATTAAAATTTAGGAATAGACTGATAGAATCATATCAATAAGTGTAATTTATCTCAGGAATGCAAGGATGGTTAAGTAGCAAGTAATAAAATGATCAGTTATATTAATAGACCAAGAGACAAAATTTTTAATCATCAAAAGATAATTAAGGCTGGGTGCAGTGACTCACACCTGTAATCTTATCACTTTGGGATGCCAAGGCGGGAGGATTGCTTGAGGGCAGGAGTTTGAGACCAGCCTAAGCAAAAGCAAGAACTCGTCTTTACAAAATATAGAAAACTGAGCCAGGCATGGTGGGCGCACCTGTAGTCTCAGCTACTTAGGAGGCTGAACCAGGAGGATCTCTTGAGCCCAGGAGTTTAAGTTTGCAGTGAGTTATGACACCAATGCACTGTAGCTGGGGCCACAGAATGAAACCCTGTCTCAAAAAAAAAAAAAAAAGAAAAAGAAAAAGAAAAGAAAATGAAAAAAGAAAAAGAAAAATAATGCAATTGAATACTGATTCATGATTAAAAAGGCTGAGAGTAAGAGAGATGTAAAGACTTTTTCTTAATATGATAAATAACTATTTTAAACCCAAAGTCAGCATTATACTCAATAATCAAATCTTAAAGGAATTTTCATTAATATCAGAAAAGGTTTTAGGTATTCATTAATAACAGCAAACAAATGTTGGCTTAGTCTATTCGAGCTGCTATAACAAAATGCCATAGACTAGATGGTTTATAAACAATAGAAATTTATTTTCACAGTTCCTGAGGCTGGGAAGTACAAGATCAAGGTATCAACAGATTCATTGTCTGGTGAGGACCCTTTTCCTTGTTCATGGATGGTACCTTCTTGTGTCCTCACATGGTAGAAGGGACAGATGAAATCCCTTGGGCCTATTTTATAAGGGCAATAATCCCATTCAAGAGGACTCTGCCCCAATGATTTAATCACCTCCCAAAGGCCCCACTTTCTAATGCCATCACATTGGTGATTAGATTTCAACATATGAATTTTGGGAGTACATAAACTTTTAAACCATAGCACCAACCAACTAATAAAACAAGAAAACCCCAAAATAAGAGGAATGAAGTTTGGAAAAGAGGAAATAGTTAAAAGTATGCTTATCTGAAGATTGTTAACCTAGATAATGTCAGAGACTAAACTAATACGAATTCACTGAAGTAGACCAGAGGCCTTTTCTGTAAAGAACCAGACAGTAAATATTATAAGCTTTCAGGGATGTAGGATGTCTTTTGCAACTACTTAACTCTGCTATTGTAGGGCAAAAGCAGCCGTAGACAATAAGTAAATGAATGAGCCTGGATGTATGCCAATAAAGCTTTATTTACAAGAACAGGCTGTAGGGCAGATGTGGCTCAAGGTGGATAGTTTGCTGACTCCTGAAATAGACAATTAAATTCTCCTAATTTTAGTCATCATCAATCAGTAATGGCTTTAGGGAAATAATGCCATTAATCAGTAGTAACAAAACAAAAATGCCCAAGAATACTCTTAATAGGAAATGTCCAAGACCAAAATGGCAAAAATTATAAAATTGTATTCAGGAGCAGAAAGGGCTACATGAAAATTGAATGAAAAATCATGGTTTTTGATGGAAAACCTACACGTTGTAATGTTGCCAATTCTTTCCAAATACTTCATAGGGTTAAAGAAATTCTAACTGGATTATTTTTGTTGACATGACAGATAATCTAAAATTCAATGGGAAAAATTAACTATACAGCATAGCAAATACTTTCTGACAAAAAAGGAGAGACCTTGGCATGGGGCAGAGTATAACTTTTTTGATGCTTCTGGCTGAAAGTGACTGAAAATTAGTCTGAAAATGGTTTGAACAGTAAGGAAATTTATTGGCTCATATAACTAGAAATTTAGAGGAAGTTTGAGTTCAACTTTGACTTAATCTGGTCTTTCCAGTTCCATTTCTCTGAGATTCTTTAAGTGCAGTGTTTTTCAAGTGGGGATGATTTCACCACCCAGAGAACACTTCACGATATCTGGAGATATTTTTGGTTGTCACCACTGAGTGTGTGTGTGTGGCGGAGCTGGGAGGGGAATGCTACTGGCATCTAGTGAGTAGAGGCCAGGGACACTGTTAAACATCCTACAATGCACAAGCCAGCCTCCCACAACAAAGAATTATCCAGCCAAAAATGTCACTATTGCTGAAGCTGAGAAACCCTGTCCTAAGATATGTCATCCTCTGTGAATTGTATTTATTGAGGCATACTAACATACAAAGGAAAAAGGCACTGTCTTTTTCTGGGATACTTGCCTAGTAGAAGGAAATTTGCTAGTCTCATAAAATGAGTTTGGAAGCTTTTTAACTTTTTTGTAAAACTGTAAAATTTTATATGAAAAAGCTCCGTTTCTTGAAGGAACCATGCTTTATGACTGTCATATCTTCTTAGTGAATTGGTCCTTTAACCAATATGCCTTTGAATGTGCTTTGCTTTGAATTCTATTTTATTTGATATTATTATTACTCCACCCGCTTTATTTTCATTAATATTTACCTGTAATACCTTTTGTCATTCTTTTATTTTCAGCATTCCTCTATCACTTTGTTTTAGATGTGAGCCTTATGTATAACATATTGTTTTATATTTAAAAATCCAAACTCAGAGTGTCTGTCTTCTAATGGGTAACTTTGGTCATTTAACATTTATTATGATTAATGAAAAATTAGGATGTATTTCAGCCATCATCTTTTTCGGTGTGTGTTCTCCATTTGCCGTGATTTCCTTTATGTATTTTATTTCTCTCTCTCTTTTATGTTTTTTACAATCTTCTTTGGATAAATCAGCTTTTCTTTGCTGATTTTTTTTCCTACAATCTTAAAGGGTACATATTCTGTTTCTATTCTTTTTGGTAAACATATATTTTAAAATTATACTCAAATCTATATTTTCTTGGTAAGCTATAAAGGAAATAAACATTTTCAAACATCTCAAAAATATTTTATGAACCTCAGCATTTTCATTTCTGGTCTTCAGAGAGTTCTCTCATTTGTCAGAACAGTGATGTTCTTGTGAATACTAGTTCTGCTTATCTTCCTGTGTTTGGGAGAGGGAGGTTTAAGTGTTTATTTAGCCTGCCATCTTGACCAGATGTACCTTTTGACCTTTTACTTCTAAAAATTTATCCAAAATTGCTGATGACAATGACTACAAAGATTTATGTGTAAGGATATTCATTGCAAAATTATTTATATTTACAAAAACAAAAGAGTCAATCTAAATGTTCACCAGTAAGGAAATAATTAAATAAATTAATCTATATTTATATTGTGAGATATTGGTCATTCAAAGGGCATTTTATGGAATATTTAATATTATAGGAAGACACTGACAACATAATGTTAAATGCAAAGTATTTTGTATGGTACCTGTTTTATGGAAAAAAATGGACTGGAATAAAATATACCAAAACATTGATAATGGTTACATCTGAACAAGGGAATTATGGCTCATTTTTATTTTTTTCCCTATATTTCTGTATTTTAAAAGTACAGGTCTTGTATAAATTGCAAAAAAATATGTTGTCTCTAAAAATGAATGTATTTAATATCCCTGACTCTGGTCTGGATACTAGAGACAAAGGTGCAGTGGGTGTAAGTTCTCAGTTTATAAAATTTGGTGAGCAGCTAACATCATTTTTTTCCCTGAATCCGAAGTTAAATTCTGAACTTTTGTCTCAATAAGCTAGGCTGTAGAAACAATCTCAGTAGTTCAAGTTTTGCTCAGTGTTCTCAGAGTCCCTATCTCTCCCCTTATTTATTTATTTATTGATTGATCATTGTGGGTGATCTGTTTCTCTGTCTTCATCACCTATCCACATTGATATATCTCCATGCCTGTGCACACCCTGGCCTTCGGCTACGAAGATCACTGTCATGTCCTACTCATCCCTATCACAAAGACTCATTGGTCTAGTTACTATACTGTTCTTGAGAATGAGGATAGCATGTGCTCTTTCCATATCTCCTAGAACAATGGGGAGCTCTGAGCCTGTTGGAAGCCTATTTTTTTAGACTCCAAATGCTTCCATATCTATTTTCTGCTCTTATTTTCTGCTGGGTTTATAGAATACGGAAAAACATCCCAGAAAGGGAGACACAGAACATTTTTGTTCTGCTATTCTCTACACCCTTATGGGATTTAATTACCCCTATACCTTCAGATCTCCTCTAGTGGAAAGTATCTCTCAAGGTCACTTTTCAGGGACCCATTAGCACCTCACTCTTGCTTCACTTCTGACTTTCTTCCCCAGCCTGTGGATTCTTTAGTTTGGGGTGGGAAAACTGGCTTTGACTCCAGATCTATTGTTTATGACATAAACTCGAAGTTCCAAGATTTTCAAGGTTGAGGCTTTGGAAACTCAACATCCCAGATTTCTGCAACTCACGTAAGTTTTTAAGTCAAAATCTATCATTTGAATGTTTCCCGTTTTCCCGAGGTAATGAAAGGTACTGCATTAATTGGGGAGAAGGGAAAATCAAAAGAAACAAGAAAATACAGGAAAATTAGTATCTTGAGATTTATCTCAGCGCACAGAGAAAAAAGCACAATTTTATTATTTTCTATCAATCCCTCTCAATGATATCAGAATTATTTTTCTAAAATATATATATGGCTATTACTTTTCTTAAGAACTTCAACAAATTCTCATTGTGTCTAGATTAAATTTTCTCATAATTTATGTCTAGTTATCTTTGTGACCTTTTTTCCCACTAGTCCTTACATGAATGCAAAGAAAAAATGTACTTGTTATTCTCAAAATATACCATTGCATTTTATGTCTCTGTGCCTTTGCTTATGCACTTTCCTCAAGAGTGAATTGCCCATCCTACCTTCACAAGTCAGGGAAATAATACTCATACTTCAAAGCTCAGCACCAATGTCTGCTAAAAGTCTGCATAAAGCTCTCCGAACCCATTTCTACATCGTTGCTGTTTTTAAAAAGCAGATAGTTTTGCTGCACTGCACACAATAATGAAGAGTGTGGCATTCCTTAAACATCAATTCCAGGCCCTCTTCTTTTTATTCTGCATTCTCTCTGGAGGCAACCTCATTCACACCTTTGGTGTTGATTAAGCCAAAGACTCTCAGAATCATATTAAATATTTCCAGCTAGACATTCCAGATGACCTGCAGAGCCACATATCCAGCTGGCTTCTCTTCAAGTTCATTTGAATGTCTCTGAAGCACCTCAGTCTCAACTGTTCAAAGTGAACTTATTCAAACAGAAATCTTTCTTAAATATAAGGTGAAATAAGTATCCAAATTACCCCTTTTGTATTTTCTTGCTGCTTTCCTACTGCAAAATGGGTTGCCTTTACCATATGACTGTATGTAAGCAGGGGTTGCTTTCCTTACTTTGTCATCCTGCAAAATGCAGGTATGGTTACAAGGTTTCACATGAGATACCTAGCCATGCTTCCTTCAGGGCACACTTTACCAGCCATTGAGAGTTCTTCCGCACCTGATATGGTATAGTGCAAGAAGTGCAAGCTTGGAAAGAAAGCATTGCTGTGTTTACATTGCAGCTCTGCCACTTCTTAGCTGCATGAAGTTGAGGAAGTTACCTATCCTTTATGAGCCACAGATTTCTCATCTGTAAAATATGGGAAGTAAAACTGGATCACCAGATTGTTGTGTGGGACAAGTAAAGTAGTATGTGTAATAGTACCTAGCACGGGACCTAGTCCAGAGTAACTACTCATATCAGATTTTATTTTATTTTTTGTTTTCCCTTTGTACTTAGAAAATATTTTACCTACACTTCTATTTTAGCACTTATTTCTTGTTGTTTCTTTTATCACAGTTGTTTATATTATGTCTCTTTGACTAGATTGTAAGTTTTATTGAGGGGATGAAACATATCTTTTTTATTTCAGAAAACCAACATAGTGGTTCAATAAGTGCTTTTGAATGAATGAATGAACAAATGAATGAATAAAAAAGTAGGGACAGCAGATTCTATTTTATCTTTTGATGTAGTTGAGCTTTTTTTCAAGCTTCTGTTCAACCAGGTAAATTATTTAACACAAAAGCATTTGTTTACTTGGTGGTGTTTTAAAAAATTATAATGATAATATTTTATGTGCAAAAGCTGGGAATCTCACATTTTTAATCTTGTCACTGGAACTCAAATAAATCCTGGTTGTTTTAGAAGAAATCTGAATGGTTAACATTAATCTCTAGAGGATTTTCATAGATTCTCAAGTTTTGTGACCTGTTCTAACTTGCCCTTGGTTTAAAAATATGTCCTACTGCTCTCTTTGATAAGACAGCCCACTGAATTATTGATTTAAAAGTCAAGAAACAATTGTTATAAATCATAATATGACATTTCTTGTGCCTAAACTATTGCTTATTTCTTCTTAAATATTATAGTAGCTAGACTTGGAAATTGTCTTAACCTTTCCTAAGGTAAAATTCCACTTATATTCCATTCATGGAATCTCAGAAACGAGGTAAACTAATTGTGTGGCTCCTTTTTTGGCATCTGTTGTCCCCATTAACTGTAATGTAGGAAATGAATGTCAAAGTATACATAACTTCAGGCTCTTGACTACATGATTTACTCCAATGTTTTCCCAGAAATGCTGATGGACTGTAAAAGGCAGAGGACACCCACTGAAATTTATTAACAAGCCAGAAAGCAGCTGTTCTGTAAGTTGCAAACAAAAGCAAAATGTTAAGCTGTTGAATAGCCCTTTTGTTTTTTGTGGCCCACTACAAAAGGGCTTTATTATAACCTTAGCTTTGGAAGTTTGCCTTCTTGTAGGTCAAAAGAGATACCCAAAGGATAGATGGAAAATTTGTATTTAGTAGTGATTACCATTGTGAAGCTTCAGGGTGACCATGTTTTTTCCTTCATTTACAAAATGTTCCCAAAGGCTTTCTGTATCTGTGAAGTTACTTAGTCCCCATCTCACAATATTGGCTGTGGGGTATAAAGGAAGCAGCAATTTTTGGAGTACAAAATGAAGGAGGGATTGTGTAGAATTCAATCTGGTCAGTCAAGAACGTTTTAGAAGGAGACATTTGTGTTCACATTGCCTGTAAGGAGTTTAGAGAAATGCTCTTTTTAATCTTTTTCTTTCTATCAGAATCTTCAAGACATGCATTTGTGAACTTCAGCTAATTATTCCAATTCAGAATTGTCTTCCTTCTCTGAACACTTGTATTAACAATATATTATTCATATCATTCAATTTATCCTTATATACAGACTTGTATCATTATTCAAATATTTCAGTATTCATATCTCATCTCTCTGATGTGATTATAAAGTCCCTGCTTCTCAGGACCATATCTTAAACACCCTTATGATAGCCATCATATTGTTTTTTATCAAAAGTGCATTGCTATTTCTGGAACATTGTAGGCTACAGGAAATTTATGCTGATTGACTGAGCCACAGGTGCAATTTTACTATTTTAAGCAACAGAGTACATTATTCAGGCAAATCCATAAGATTTGGTTTTGATAGTATATTTTCTAATCGGCCATTCCTTCTTGTTAAAAGTAAATACCTTAAGACGCTAATTTTTAGGAGCACCATTTATACCCCAAAGAATAGTGTCAGGACTGTTCAAATCAATTAAAATATTGAAGATTCTTCTCCTACTTATATAACAGGCTTTTTTACTTCTATATTGCCCTTGGGCCACTCAAACCTACTTACTAGATTATGTCTGCCACTTGTTGCAGACCCCCCATTTTGGATCCTTTCTTGTTTTTGTCCTACTCTTTCACATTGGCCTGGCCCTCCCTTCCTGAGCTGGTTTTATCCCAGGAGATATGCTCCATAGCTATATGCTGACCTGATCAACCCTTCCACCTCCAACTGACTTCCAAAACCCTATGTCTAGAAGAGGGCCTGGGCATTGTTTACTCAGGAGTAAAGGTAGACTAATGAAGGATCAAACCAAAATTATTATATGGAAAATGCCAATAAGCTAAGGACAATAAAATACTTAAAAATCAATATTTGAAGTGAGAATTAAAAGGATTGAGACAGATGGCAAGACACAAAAGGAAACTAATCCTCATTTTACATTGTCAGGGCAAAGGGAAAATTTCCTCTGAAGGTTCACTGAAAAATCAACTCACAAAAGGCAGTTTAACTGGAGAAAAGACATAAAAATTTATTTAATGTGTACATGGCTGATCATAGTTTTACATGACATGGGAGCCTTCAGAATGAAGACCCAATGACACAGGAGAAATTGTCCATTTTTATGCTTAGATTTAACAAAGTGTAGACAGCTATGTAAAATATTGAATAAAAAGAATATGATCGAAAGCTGATAGACTGAGTGGGGAAACCCAGCAAGGCCTGTCTGTCTAGATTCTTCAAGTGGGGGGTCTTATGACCTACAGTAAAACAAGATAAGTCAAATAATTTCTTTATGGCTAGTTTTTACACAGAATAATTTTAGATTTTATGGTTGGCTTTTAGGAAAAGTGGTTCTGGTTTCTATGATCTGCCTTGGGGAACAGGGATTCTAGTTTTCATGATTAGCTTTGGGGGAGAATAGGACTGAGAGACAAGAGCAGGATAACGTCAGAGAAAAATTTTTGCATCTGAGGTTGTTTATGAGGCCTTCATTTTAGAGTATTATTTTCTGAGTCCCAACAGCATCTTCTGTACATTTTTCAACACTTTTCTCAATCTCAGCCCCTACGAAGTCCTTCCTCTGCACTCTAGTTCATATTGACTCCCTTTTGCCATTTCTAAAGCCCCATAGAACTCTTGCATCTTTATCATAAACTGCATTTACAATAATTAAGACTTGTGAATTAATATAGTTTTAAATCAACCAGGCTACAAACTCTCAATGGGGTTAAGTTTCCAGGCCCAACAAATTACATATTAAGGTATTGAAATAATCTGAAAATATGATTTTAGAACTATTTCAGTAACCTTTGAGACTTTATGGACCAGGAGATAAGCATATGTGGTAATTAAAAATGGAGAAAAAAATGGATTCCACACTATACAGATCTACAATCTAGGCATGTTTTCCTCACGAGATTCTAGACCATATTATTAAGTAAATGTCTTATGCACATTAAGAAAAGAAAATGATAATCACCAGGAACTAGATAGTTTCTTCTAAGTAGTAAGTCATGCTAAAATAACCTCATTTTATTTTTTTGTCACATTACTTACTAGTTTGGTAGGTAGGAAGCTGTCTTTTGTTTTTGCAAACATTTGACAATCTTCCACGTGTTATTTGTTTAGAACATATAGGGATATGTGTGCTGACTGAAAATAAAGCTAAATAAATTTTATAATTGGTCGACTAATCCTAAACAAAGTACATTGATTACTAAATCAGTACCAGGTGACATCATCTATCGATATTCCCGTACTCTGTCCTTGGTAGTGTCCAGATAAACAATTTTTATCAGAGATTGGGAAGAAGGCATCCTCATAAAGTGTGCAGATGGCACTAAGGAGAATAGCTAATACTGTAGAAGGCACCTCAGGACAGAAAAGATAAAAGGGTGGGTTTGGGAGTTGGAAAGATTGAAGGCTTGAATCAACTCTGCCACTTGCTAGCTTGTGTGACCTGGGGAAAATTACTTTTCTCTGACTCATGAAGACCAAATGATCACCCAGAAGACAATAAAAAGCCTCTATTCTTTATTGGTACTCATACAACCATTATTATTTCCACAGGCCAGAAAGACCGGCTGAAACTAAAGATGGAATTTAACAGTTAAGATTAAAATCAGTTGTGCAAATGGAGGACCTGAGAATACTATGTTTAATGTGAATAAAACTTGATGATTTTAGTTGACTATAAACTCAATATAACATGAATGACAAGCCATATAATGCAATCTAGGTTTTTAATAGAATTATAGTATTTTGATTAAGGTAGATAATAATCCCTCTGCAGAGTTCAGACCACACTGAGAGATTACATTGAAGGGGAACTTTGGTTTTCCCAGAGGAGAATAATGAGGATGATGAAGAGTCTTAAATCTATGTCACAGGAGAAATAGTTTAAGCAATTGAAAATCATTCCGCTGGAGGAAAAAAGACTTATGGGATGGTGACTGGGTAGTAGAAAATGGAGGGAAGTGGTTTTTTTTTTCATTTTCTAAGTTGCTTATTATGGGGAATTTGAAATGGATATAAAAAACAGCGAGATTATTATAATGATCTCCCATATACCCCAAACCCAGCTGCAGTAATGATCAATTGTTTCATCTATTATCTATGGGCAGCCTTGTTTTATCTATTATCCTCCTGACTAGATTATTATGAAGGAAATCCCAGAATTTCAGATATCATGTCATTGCATCTATAAATATTTTCCTATGTATCTTTAAAAGATAAGAACTTAAAAAGATAACTACAAAACCATTATTACACCTAAAAAATTAACAATAGTTTTTTAATATTATTAAATATCCAGTTAGTGTTCACATTTCATCAGTTGTCTCACAAGTGTTCTTTTATAGTTTCTTTAGAGCAGAATCTAAATAAATCCATATATTATAATTGGTTAATATGCCTTTTAATTCCATTTAAATCTATTAGTTTGTCCTTTCTCTCTTTTTTGATCCATGTTGGTGATTGATGATTGATCATTTGTCTTGTAGATTATTCCAGAGTCCGAATTTTATGGATTGAATTCTTGTGGTGCAATCTTTTTGTTTCTCTGTCCTCTGTATTTCCTATAAATCAGTAGTTGGATTTTGAGGGTTGGTCACATTTAGGTTTAATTTTTTTGAAAGAATATTTTATAGGCAGCGTTGATTTCTTCCACCCAAAGAAACTTAATTTCTGGTTATCTCCCTTTTTGTTTTAATATTAGCAGCCATTGATAAATATCACCTAGATTTTTTTAAATGATAGTTGCAAAAATGGCTACATTCAAATTCTGTCACTCCTTCTTCATTTATTAGCTGAAGTATTTTTAAAAGAGAAAGTTCCCCTTGTTAACTTTCTTGTATTAGGATTTATTTTTTTAAGCACATATGTTTGCTGCCCTCCAAAAGTTTTGACGTATCCTGAAATCCGAGTGGTGTCAGGGGAGATAAGAGAGAGTTTGAATTAACTCTTCAAGTGAGTCTTTCTTCACTTTAAGAACCAATGGGAGATGAAAGCTGTTTTGAAGTAAAGTGCTTTTTAAAAAACTTTGGCACATAAAAATTGTATATATTTACTGATATGTATACATTGTGGAATGGCTCGGTTGAGCCTATTGACCTATACATTAACTTCAGTTTTTATGATGAGAACACTTAAAATCTCTCAGCAATTTTCAAAATATGATACATTGTGATTAACTATAGTCACCATGTTGTGCAATCAATCTCTTGAACTTCCTCCTATCTACTTGAAATTTTGGTCAAAATGCTTTAAGATGGAAAGTCATTCTGTTTAGCTCCAAAGTAGAGTGCGAAGACTGATTGTGAGAGTTAAGGGAGGGTGTCAATCTACATTTATTATGAAGAAAATCCTTCTAATAACTAGAATTGTCCCAAAATTGAATGGATTGCTTCACAGAGCAGATTACTGCCTATTACTAGGATATTCAAAAAAGCGTTAGATGACAGTCTTTCAGGGACATGGTAGGAGAATTTTATGCTGGGTAGAAGTTTTAAAGTCTTTTTCAACTCTGAATTTCCATGATATTAAAATGCTCCTGAGGAACCAGAAAGAAGAAAGACATACAGGAACTCCTCCTGGGTGACAGCTGTGTAAGGCATCCATTTTAATATTTGTGGTGGAAATTTCTGATCCAAAAAGTGTATGCTTTAAGTAGTTAAAAAGGGATATTCTTGGTATATTGCTCATATTCTGTTTGCTTGTTAACACTTTGCAACTCCTGACCTTTGCTTATAGAGAAGGTATAATAATTCTTTTGTTAACAAATCATAGTTTGGTCCCAATTGAGGGCTTTTTCCCAGAAATCACAACTACAGTACAGTATTAACAGATGCCACTGTTACTATTGAAACCTTAGACTGTGTATTTTATGACTGGAAAGTGATTCCTGCATGCAGAGTGGTATCTTGAAAATTTTCAGCTAAAGATCATTAATAATTTTTTGTATTGCTATATTTTCCTATGTGCTTTTTTTGTTGACAGTAGTTACAAGAGATGTTAGTAAGTACCTCCCCAACTCCATTATGCCAGAAAAAATGGGTTGTGTGGTCAAAATAATTGGGAAAACTGTTTATTTATTAATTGGGGTTCTCCAGAGAAGCAGAACCAATAGGATTTAACCACATATAGATGGTGAGTTTATATGTGAACTTGACTATGTTAAGGGATGCCCAGATAGCTGGTCAAACATTATTGCTGGGTATGTCTCCAAGGGTGTTTCTGGAAGAGATTAACCTTTGAGTCAGTAAACTCAGTAAAGATTTGCCCTCACCAATGTGAGCAGGTATCATCCAATCTGTTGAGGATAGAACAAAAAGAGAGAGGAAGGGTAAATTCTTAATCTTTCTCCTTGAGCTGGGGCATGTATCTTCTCCTGCCCTCAGATATCAGAACTTTCTGGGTTCTCAAGGCTTTGGACTATGAGACTTACACCGTCAGCCCCCTGGAATCTCAGGCCTTCAGCTTCAGACTGAGACTTACACCATCATATCTCATGTTTCTCAGGCCTTCAGTCTTCGACTGAATTACATCACTGGACTTCATGGTTCTCTAGCTTGCAGATGGCATATCATGAAACTCCTTGGTCTTCATAATCATGTGAGCCAACTCCCATAATAAATCTCCTTTTGTATATGTGTGTGTGTCAAATTGACAAATAAAGTAACCATCACAAGTCTACCTGCTGTCAACTTGGCACCCATCCACATCTTGTTAAACCATAATTAATCTCCAAATAAAGACAATAACAAGGTCATAGTTCTGCATAACATGATACAAATATCCTGCATGCAACTGAAAATGCACTAATTCCTTCCACATAAGAGGAGATAAAGTCCTTGAGTGATGTTTACTCTTCTGATAGCCTATAACTTAAATACTATAATGTAAAATTAAAAATACTTAAATACTAATGTAAAGTCAATGCATCTTATGTTACATAATAAGGGAATACATGAGGAAATAAAACAAAGATTTTGCTTAATACATGCATATATATACACAAAGATAATAATAAAATAAGGAGGAAATACTCATGACAATTATAGTTCTCATTTCTGTAACTAGTCAAGTGATTGTAGTTGGTATTTATAGCTCCCTTCTTTACTCATTCTGTATTGTCTTTGCCTTTAGCAAGAATATTAGCTGGTCCTAGTTCTTTACTGGTGATAAAGACCCTTCACTCCTGAAGGGTCTGGGCTATTCATTGCCCTGCCCAGATTGGGTTGTTGTTGTAGTTTTGAGTTGACCTTAATCATAGGGCATGATAATTCTAAGAGACACCTTCAGGGATCTCCTATATTCCAGACATATTCTTTCTTACCTCAATTATGGAGTAGTAATCCATTTCTCATCAGTAGTCTAGATCAATCACCCTAGCCAACACTATAACTCCCTTCTTGGCCTGTTGATTCAGGCATGAGGAGCCCAAAGTAAAGTGGCCTGGTGGCAGCCTTAACTTCCAGTTCAATGAAATCATTGTTGTGTCTCCTGATGGAAATATTATGCCCTGTGGAACTAAGACCTCTAGGTCAGCAGGGCATAAGTCATAGGAACAAGAAGCAGAAATTTTGCTAGTGGGTCACTAGGGGTAATGGTGAATGGTGCCGCTCCTATTTCTACCTCTTGATTATTGGACGTGCGAATCCTTGCTATGGGAGAAACAGTAACATATATTGGACACTGATTCAGAGCCTATACAGCCTTCTGAAGAACCTTACCCAGCCCTGCAAGGTATTACCACCAAACTGGCACTGTAACTGAGTCTTCAAAAGGCCATTCTACCATTCTGCCAAGCCAGCTGCTTCAGGATGGTGGGTATCATGGTAAAACAAGTAAATTTAAGAAGCATGGGCCCATTGCTGCACTTCTTTGGCTATGATGTGAGTTCTTTGATCTGAAGCAATGCTGTGTGGAATACCATGATGGTGGATGAGGCATTCACTAAGTCCACGGATGATAATTTTGGCAGAAGCATTGTATATAGGAAAGACTAAGTTATCTGATATGAAAACTGCTACTCCAGCTTTTTTTTTTGGTTTCTATGATCATGGAATATTGTTTTCAATCCTTTCACCTTCAGTCTGAATGAGTCCTTGTGGGTTATATGTGTTTCCTGAAGACAGCACATACTTGGCTTGTGTATATTTATCCATTTGGCCAGCCTATGTCTCTTCAGTGGACAGTTCAAGCCATTTACATTTATTGAAAGAATTGATAAGTGTGGTGGATTTCTGTTCATCCTGTTGAGTAGAATTTTGTTGCTTTGTTTTTTCTTGAGCCATTGTGGTATCTGGCCTTTGATATTTGGCTTTTGGGTGATTTTACACTGGTTAATGTTTATTGTGTTGGTCTCTGAGTACTTCCTGCAGGGCAGGTCTTGTCTTGACAAATTCCCTCATTGTTTGCTTGTCTGAGAAAGACTTTATTTTCCCCTCATATACAAAACTTAGTTTTGCAGGATACAGAAGTCTAGGCTGGGCATTACTTTGTTTGAGAAGACTGAGAATGGGACTCCAATCGCTTCTGGCTTGTACGGTCTCAGTTAAGAAGTTTGTGTTTAGTCTAGGTGGTTTTCCTTTGTAAGTTACCTGCTGCTTTTGCCTCACGGTTCATAGGAGTGCCTCTTTCATGTTTATTTTGGCCAGTCTGATGGCTGTGTCTCATGGTGTTTGCCTCTTTGTGATGAATCTCCAAGGAGTCCTTTCACCTTCTTGTACCTGTATATCGAGATTTCTAGCAAGGCCAGGGAAAATTTCCTCAATTATTCCCTCAAATAAATTATTCAACCTTTGTGTATTTTCTTCTTCACCCTCTGGGATGTCTATGATTTTTATGTTAGGCCTCTTTACATAATCTGGTATATCTTGTAGGCTTTGCTTATTCCTCTTATTTCTCTGCACTATCTCTTTCACTGATTATTTTTTTATTGAAAGTTGTTGCCTTCAAGTTCTGAGTTTCTTTCTTCTGCCTGATCTAACCTCTTCTTAAGGCTTTCCACTGTGTTTTGTAGGTCCTTGAATGAATTTTTCATTTCCAGAAGTTCTGTTTGATTTTTCTTTAAAGTTCAATTTCTTTAGCGAATTTTTCATTCATTTCCTGCATTTAGTTTGTAAATTAAATTTTTAAGCTCCAGGATTTCTGCTTGATTTTTAAAACTTATTTCAGTATCTTTGTTAAATTTCTCTCATAGGCTACTGATAGGCTACTGCATTTCTTCTCTGTGTTTGTTATCTTAAAGTTCTTTGAGCTTCTTCAGGATAGCTATTTTGGATTCTTTATCTGAAAAGTCACATATCTCCATCACTCCAGGGTTGGTCACTGGCACCTTATTTAGTTTGTTTTGGTGAGGTCATGTTTTCCTGGATGTTCTTGATGCTTGTGGATGTTCATCAATGTGTGGGCATTAAAGAGTTAGGTTTTTATTTTATTTTATTTATTAATTTATTTTAGACAGGGTCTCACTCTGTCACCCTGGCTGGAGTGCAGTGGTATGATTATAGCTCACTGCACCCTTGAACTCCTGGGCTCAAGTAATCCTCCTGCCTCAGCCTCCCAAGTAGTTGAGAGTACAGGCACATGCCACTATGCCCAGCTAATTTATTTTTATTAAAATCTCTTTGGTAGAGATGCATCTCACTATGTTGCCCAGGCTGGATGTATTTATTTTAATCTTCCCAGTCTGGGATTGTTTGAACACATCCTTCATGAGAAGGTTTTCCAGATATTCAAAGGGAATTGAGCATTGTGATCTAGGTTTTTGGTCACTACAGCCATATTAGCACTGGAGGTGCCACAAGCCGAGTAATAACATGACTCTTGCAGAATCCTGGTATCACTACCTTGGTGGGCTTTGGTAAGATATGGGAGAATTTCCTGGATTACCAAAGTCTCCACTCTTTTCCCTTACTCTGTGCGGGGCTGCTGGAGTTGGGTGAGAAATAGTGTGGCCACTCCCTCATGGCCACCACAGCTAGGACTGCACTGTGTCACACTTGAATCCTTCCCACTATCACTCAAAGCCTGTGGTGACTATTGCCTGGCTACTTCCAATGTTTATTCATAGCCCAGGTACAGCACAGGGCAGAATTCTGATGGCACCCATAAAGGGAGCATTAAGACCAGCCCAGCCAGTGGGAAATCCTCTGTTCTGAAACCCAAGTTCTGGCTAGGCTCATCACTGGCTGATGAAAAGCGACCTGGGGCCTGTAATAAATTCATAAGGCATTTAGACCACAAAGGCTGCAGTCCTTGGACAATTCCTGTCTTTTATGCCCTCTTCAGTGTCTATTCTCTTGATATAATGTTAAAACCAGATACTGTGATTGTTCACCTGATTTTTGGTTCTTCTGAAGGTGCTTTCTTGCATGGATAGTTGTTGAATTTGGTGTATGTGCAGAGGGACGATCATTATAGGTTTCTATCTGGCCATCTTGCTCTGCCTCCTCTTGGCCTCATCTAACTTTATGTTCCTTCCACCAATATCCCATACCCTTAATATCCACTCCCACACATGTTCCCCAGATTTCTGCTTGTATAAATTGGAAAACTCAAATAGTTCTTTTGGAGTGTGTATATCTCCTCATGGGTGACACTATTAGGGGCCTGTTAGGACTTGAGTCTAGTTATAGGTCTAGAAACAAAGAGTGGTGGTGGCCTGGGTCTTGAGGAGAATTGGCATTGTTTTGCATAGCAACCACATCAGGGGATGTAAAGGGCATTGCTGTTTCCTCAGGTAACGTAGGGTTGATCCCCTCAGAAGGAGGTAGAAAGGCTGATACCACTGTGGGTAGGGAGGACACTACCACTGGGAGTGTGAATGCCCCTGCCACTCAGTGGATTGGATGATGCCTGTCCACATTTGTGAGGGTGGATCTTCTTTGTCTAGTATATTGATTAAAATGCTGATCTCTTCCAGAAACATTCTTACAGAGACATCCAGAAATAATATTTTGCCAGCTACCTGGGCATCCCTTAACCCAATCAAGTTGACATATAAAATTAACCATCACAGTTTATATATTCATTATTCATTTATTTTTACATCAAGACTTCCAGGAACTTGTATTATGCTAATATGTATAGTTAATGTCTAAGAGGATGATATACTATAGTATGTGGAATTTCCCAAACTTTTTTGACCACAAAATTTTTGTCATAGAATATGTTATAGCACTAGTATTTTGTGATACATATACCATTTTAGAAACAAACAAACAAAGCTTAGAATCATCTGATTTCTCTCTCTCTCTCATCTCAAATCCAATGCACAAGCAAATCTTGTATTATCTACTATCAAAATATATCCTGAATATGATCCTTTATCATCACTTCTCAATACTCTAAACCTAGCCACTCTCATAAGCTGTTTTCTTTTCCTAAATTTCTCTTCCCTCAGGTATCTTCATGGCTATATTCCTTACCTTCTCAAAGTAACAAAGAGCTTTTTCTCATTGAGTAAGAGCTTTACTCAATGTCCCTTTCTCAATGAATATAATATTGAAACATTCCCCAGCACACATCTTCCCTTTTCCCATTCCCTCTTCCTCCTTCTTTCCTCCTTCCTTTTATTTTTCAACGTACTACTTACCTCTATCTAACATACTATTTGATTTGTCTATTTATCTCATTATTTCCTCCCTCCTCCCACTACAATGTAACTTTCATGTAAAGTAGGGCTTTGTCCTCTTTCTAGCATATTTTTAGCATCTAGAAGGGTGCCAGGACATAATAGGTGCTAAATAAATATTTGTTCACTAAGCGAATGAGGTAGCTAACTCTATAAATGCTAACAGTAAGAGGACAGGTGTCCCATAGTATCCTGCAACCAGTATTGGCTTTGTAGTTAGTCAGACGTGGATTTCTTTACTGGTTCTGCCATTTACTTGCTGTGAGACCTTGAACAAGTTACTTAATAGTTCTGTGCCTATTAAAAATGGGAATAATGATACCTGTCCCTTAGGTTTATTTTAATTCTTCAGCAGTATATTAAATTACATATAGTATATAACTAGGATGATATCAAATGATAAAAAGGTATTTAAAGTCCCAAGTGCATATCTAGCACAGTTCCTAGCATAATGCTCAGTATAATTCCTAGAAAATTGGTATACTGAATAACTTTAATCACCTTTCCTTCTCTTCTTCCTCCCAATCCTCCCTTTAGTCTTGGGGGTGAGTTTCCACTGAGTTACACTTATTCTATCTTGTGTTCTGTGGCACATATTTATTAAGTTGTATTAGGGTGAAATCTGTGAATGTGGAAGAGATTTTTTTTCCTTGTGTGTGACTCATCCAGGGTTTAATAAGCTAGGTGATACCAAGCATTGTCTATTAGTTTACACAACTATCAGTCTCTGATGCATAGTTGCTACTGGGGAAAATTAGAAACAATAGTTTCTGAGAGAATGGGAACCTGATAGGTAAGATGTTATCTATAAACTCCTCCTTTGGAATTGCATTCAAAACCACATTCTGACCTACATCAGATGGTCAGTCTCATTACTCTATAGGCACACTTCATTTTTGATTCAGATGTGTTAGCAGTTTGGTCACTCACCCTGTTCATAAGAACTGACTCTGAATGACTTTTAGCTGTTTTAAAAAATCAAATCCTCCCTCAGAGGACCAAGATTTGCCATCAGTGAGGATACTCACGGCAGTGTATATCAGGCTCTGCAGCTAACCTCACTGAGTAATTTCAGAAATGTTTGTGCAATGGCATCATTGTTAAAATAAGTGTGTGACCACTTTGAAGAACAATGCTCATTTGGCTGTTTCAATTCTGTGATGTTTGTGGAAAAATTGGTCTCGAGTGGCCATAGTCACACCTCAGACACACTGTTATATCATAATACTCTCAAATCTGTCTTTTTTTCCTGAGGCCATTTTGACCTTCATCCACATACTAGCTACATCTATATGACCAAAGCACTAGAATGAAAACCAATACAATTGATATTTACAGCCACTCTGATGGACTTAGATCAACTGCCCAATTACTGTGACAGTAAGCCTTCAATCTAGACATAACTTTTAAATTGATTGATCTGTAGAATGTAAAATGGTTGATACAGCTACATATAAACATAACAATGTCATCTTCATGTAAATACTGCTTTTCCCCTAAGTGTACCAGTAGTTGCTCTAATCCTTTCTATTTATCCCACCCTATTTTTATTGTTATACACATTCTATTTCTTTTCTTGCCATCTTATATTAAGTTCTAAGTACATAATTTTCAGAGTATTTTTTATATTGGGTGGTGATCAGGGTTGGGGCTCAAGTGAAGATATCTCTATTTCCAAGGAATAGTGATTGGAACCAGAAAGAAAAGAGATATTTTGTTCATTCGTGCCCACCCTGTTCACTTGGCAGGGCTTAATTTCTTGCTAATAAATCTTTAGTCTTTTTTTGTGCTGAAGTGAAAAGTTAGAAGCAGAGCTATTTTTTTTTACCCCAGAAACATATAACCCCATATCTCTTTACCTCATCCACATTTTCCCAACTCCCTTTGGTCCAAAGTTTATTTTTGTTGAATACTGTAAGTAGAGACAGGTTCACTTTGAAGCTAGAGGAACTTAATTTATAGAGTTCCTTACTTGGATTGGCTCTTCCAAGAAACTATATATAGTTTTGTATTTGTAATTTTGTATTATTTTTCTTAAAGTGCTCCTCCCTTTATCTGTATGAGTTTTAGGACCTAAAAAAAACCCAAATCCATCCTAAAATGTAATCATCTCCTCTATCTCTTCTATTCACTCCCTCTTGAAGATTTGCTCTAACCGTTGCAATGCTTCTGTTGCCATTTCTTCTGTCCTTGACTCTGCTCAAGGTTAAGTTGGAGGCCAAACCTTATGTGACATGTGGCTTCTCTAAATGGCTTTACTCTATTCGATGTGAATTAGTCCTACAGAATTGAGAAGTCTCTTAAGACACAGTGATGGCTGTGGTCCTGAGAAAACATAGGAGGAGTCAGATGGATTTGAGTTTTACCAAGGCGTTTACCAGTTTGATATTAACATTTCTGAGCCTTAATTTTTCATATGCAAAATGAAAACAATAATATTTACTTTCCAGATTTGCTCTAACAATTAAACCAGAAACTCTAGGTGAAAACACCTTACTTAAGTGCCTGACACTTACCCTGGATCAACAGTTTTAAATTCTACTTCATTTTCCTTCAGCTGCCATAGCAGCACACAGCAGAGAAAGCTTGTTCCAGCTGAGAGAATATTTCCCATCTGCATTTTTTGGGAATCTTCTCTGACCTAAGCTACAAAGATGCATGCCATTAGCTGGAAAGGGCAAGTGATTCCCCAGGCAGGCACAGAGGGATGGAACTGAAACTTTGAGAAAGTAGCAGCAGACAGAAAGGACAGCAGCCCTGTAAGCTACCCATCTTTGAGCTCTAGTGTCTATTCGGCTCTGATAAAAGAGTGTGCATCCTCCCTGATACCCAATGTATGAAAAGCTTGTTTTCCCTTTTTCTCTATTCCCTGTTATGTTTGGAGAATGAACATTTGGTTTTAAAATGGTAGAATGAATCTTTGATGGGGGTGGACGTGTAGCACAGAGTTTCATTTAGTAAATGGACACTTTGCACATGTGTGCCTTAAATAACACTTAAAAAGCTGAAGAGACCCAAGGATGCTACAGTAAGCTGTTGAGTCAGGATGCCTGGGTTCTGTCTGTCTTTTCTGAGCTCTTTTCTTTCAGTGTATTTGTTCATTTTTAAAAAATCTTAGCAGCATTATTTATATGAATATTTTGAACATTAGCATCTTGAAAGATGATATCATTTTTTGACTTAAAAATTAAGGAAGTTAAACATCTTATTTTGCCTAGTACCCATTTAATCCTAGGCAATAGAGGAAATTTATTGTTCATAATACCTGGTAGATATATTGTGCCTGTGATCTTGTTGAGAATGTTTTATTCCCAAGTTATGGGGACATTTGTCTATTTTACATTGTACCTATGCAGAAATATTATATAATGAAATGACTATCAGGCTGAAAGTTAGGAGACCCTGCATTCTAATCTTAGCTCTATATCAGTCAGCTATGTGGCTTCTAGGTAAGTTTGAGAACAGATACATAACAGATAACTATTTTGGAAGCTGAGCTGGGAAATAGTAGTAGGAAGGATAGACTAGAAGAGCAAAATATTGGAGGCAGGGAGGAAAATTAGAAAGCAATGATTCTTAACATGGTACTCCCCACCTCTGCAGTTTGCAAATACACTTTGACTTGTAATTGTCCTGAAAAATACTGCAGAACATAACTTAACAATTTAATGACCAATTTAGAATATTAATGAATCTACAAATATAGGTGTAATTTGTTAAAATTAATTTTTTTCTGACTGAGGACCACCAACTTATCTTTGATTATTTTTTGTGAAATAAAATATGTATCTTCAGTTGAAAATAATATTAAAACAATTACCCGCATAGCCACCATTCAGTTTAAGACCTAGATTTTTACTAGAACCTTAGAAGCCCCTGTGTTTCCCCCTGCCAATTGTAGGCCTCTCCTGGAGGTAACCAATACCTTGAGTAATAACAATTTTCTTGATTATAATTGTTTATTACTGATGTATCTGCAAAAACAATATGTTATTTTGCTTATTGCAGTACTTTATAGAAATGGAATCGTACTCTTCTGTTATTTGCTTCATTTGCTCAACATTATAATTTGTAGATTCATCAATGTTAATGTGCATAGCTATAGTTCATCTTTTTTATAGCTGTATACTATTCCATTATATGACTATACCATAATTTTGTTAGCCAGTTGAATATAATTAGACATTTGGTCATTTGAAGTATTTTTTCCTATGATGATAGTAATTCTGTACCAGCCCCTCCTACCCAACACTTCTTCACTTCCATGTTTCCCTGGGAACTGCTCACAATGTTTCTGTGGTCATAAACCCTAGGATCTGTTTTTACTAAAGACTAAGGAGCACATATGCATGCTACTAAGTGTCAAGAAAAGACTATTGAGCTATGAGGGCTCTGGCTTCCACAGTGATTACTTGGAAGAACCAGCTGACACAACATGGAGATGGGGGAGCCAGTTCCCTATAGATCTGTCTTTGGCCAGGATGAGATGGGAGAAAGGAAGGATATAAGCAGATTCACTGATCTCTCTTTGTCCCTCCCTCCTCCAACAGATTGTTTTTAGATGAAGTAGTTTCTTATGGATTCCTTAAAGACATTATATGTGATTGAACAATCTGTTATGCTTGTTGAGAAGCTGTGGCCAGCTCATGAATGTATTTTTGCTCCCATCTTTCCTACCTCACTTCATTTTTTAAAAGAACTTTGTATGGCATATTCTAGATATTTCACTTCACTTTTTTTTCTCACTCCTGCTTTCTTGTGATTGCATCCCCAGTAAAGCCTGAGCACATAAACTTTTGCCTCAGTCTCTATTTTCCAAGGAACCTGGCCTAAGACAGCTGCAATGGGCATTATTAAACTTTTGTGTATGTGTGTGAACATGTGCAAAGAGTGTCCTCAGAATATGTACCTAGGAGTAGAATTGCTGAGTTGTAGTTGTGTATGCTCAGATTTACTAAGCAATGCCAAATTGTTTCCCAAACTGGTTTTTACCCATCTACACATTGATTAGCAGTATATGAGAGTTCTTGTGTTTTGCATCCTCTCCCAAACTTGGTGTTGTATATGTTTGTAGTATTTCTCATCTGCTTGGGATGCAGTGGTATTTCATTTGGCTTTACTAAGCTTTTCCTTGAATACAAATGAGGTTGAGCACCATTTCATATGTTCAAAGGACATTGGTATTTCATCTGTAAAATACCTATCTAAGGCTTTTGCATATTTTCAATTGGTATGGCTGTCTTTTTGTTCTGATTGGTTGGAGTTTTTTGTATATTTGGATAGTAATCCTTTCTTAATTATATGTCTTTCAAATGTCTTCTCCCCACTTTTCCCCACTGTTTCTTTCACACTCATCTGTGATGTTTGCTCTGTCATAAATCAAGTTTCCATGTATGTACGGATCTGTTGTGGATTATCTATTTTGGGGATCTGTATGCCCATCTCTGCTCCAATACCACTTCGTCTTCATTACTAACTTTATAATTAAATTCTTAAAAATTGGCAGGGCAAGTCCCATAGCCCTGTTCTTCTGATCTATTTTGTCCATTCTCTGATCTTTTATTCTATCGAGTTTCTCTCTCTCTCTCTCTCTCTCAACCTGTTAAGATTTTATTTGTAATTACATTGGATCTTTAAATCAATTTGTACTTATGCTCATGGAGTTGATTGGCTTATGATTTTTTTCCTGTACTATCTTTTTCTTTTTTTAAATATCATCTCATAAGATGCCTAAGAGAGTTTTCCCTATTTTTATATTCTTTAGAATAGTTTATGTAAGATTATCTGTAAGGTAGAACTCACATGTAAAATCTCTTGGGCCTGGATTATTTTGATCACATGTTTTTAAATTACCGATTCATTTTCTTTAATCATTAGAAGACCATTCCGGTTTTCTGTTTCTCTTCGGAACATTTTTTGGTACTTATATATTTATAAGAATTTATTTGTTTTATCTGTGTTTTAAAATTTATTGCCATAATATTGTTTGTATTGCCTTTTTATCTATTTAATCCCTGTTATAGCTGATTCATGCCAACTTTTACTTTCCTACTATAGTCCTTTGGTTCTTTTTCTTCTTTATTAATTATACAAACAGTTCATCTTCGTTCCCCCCCGCCCCAAGCTATATTGAGATATAATCGACAAGTAAAATAGCGCTCTTTGGTCTTGGGCTTTACCAGAATTTCACAATCTCCTACCTGGATCTCAAAACTCCCACAAAGGTAATTCTTTCTATGGATAGCTGCCCAATTATTGTTGCTGTGGGGGTGGATACAAGTGAAGGACCTCCTATTTTGTGGTCTTCCTAAGAACTACATTTTGGCATTATTTATCACCTCTATTTTATGTCTTCTGTGTCATTAATTCCTGATCTTGGGTTTATTATTTCTTTCCTTCTATTTTCTTTAGATTTATTCTGATACTCTTTTCCTAATATCTTCAGTTACATGCTTAGCTCATTAATTTTGAGGCTTTTTTCTTTTTAAACTATTTTTGGATTAAGATCTGTACACAGAAGACTAAGTATATATATATCCAGTTTAATTAATAATTAATCAATAACCACCATTCAGATCACAAAATAGACAATTACCAATTTCAATATCCCTCTGTATGGTCATCCTTACTTATAGTCCATTCTCGGTCTTCACGATGTAGTTACTACCATTATGAGGTGTGTGTGTGTGTGTGTGTGTGTATGTGTATGCATACATATATAAAATTTATGTAGAGTAACCTTTAATAAAATATGGTATACTATTTATCTAACAGTTTGTACCAATCTACTCTCACTGGGTTCCAATTTATACTCCATCCAGCTGTGTATGAGAGTTCCCATAGCTTCATACTTGGTATTCTCTAACTTTTAAATTCATCGTATCTGGTAAGTGTATAATATATGTAATTTACTTTTATAATGAATACTCTCTGATTGTTACTAAGATTGGGCTTCTTTTTATATTTTTTCTTTTTTAATGTGATCATTTAAAGCTATAGATTTATGTTTAAGTACTGCTTTCTTAGCATTCTACATATTTTAATACAATGCAGTTTCTTTATTATTTAGTTCTAAAGATATTGTAATATTCATTATGATTTCTTCTTTCACCTAGGAATTACATTGAAATTATAGTTAAATTTCCATACACAGGACATTAATCAATTTCTGGGCTCAACTAATTTTGTCTCCAATAACTCCAATAATTGACTCTCTTTTCAAGAATTTTTTCCCCAGAAAGTAATGAAATTTATAATCATTCAATAAAAGTTAATAGTGTAGAGGTGGAAAAAAACTACCTTGAAACAGATGATAGACCACTGGGTTCATTCTCAAGGATACTTGTTTTAAATTCATGCCTCAACAAAATTCCAAATTAAAATGTCTTTTTGGTTTTCTTCTTAGATACCAGGTCTCACTCTGTTGCCCAGGCTGGAGTGCAGTGGTACTATCATAGCTCACTGCATCCTCGAACTCCTGGGCTCAAGTGATCTTTCTGCGTTAGTTTCCTGAGTAGCTGGGACTACAGTCATGTGCCCCCACATCAGGCTAATTTTTTAATTTTTTTGTAGAGACAGGGTCCTGCTATGTTGCCCAGGCTAGTCTTGAACTACTGACCTCCAGCCAATGTTTTTTATTAAATGATTTCTTATTAAAAATAGAAAAAATATCAAAGTGAATATTAAAATCTATAAATTTTTATTGGCATTTTATTTATAAGTTTTAATGATGTTTTATATATGTCACTTAGTTTGACTCAACAGTAGCCCTGGGTGATGGTTGACATTATGATTTTCTTATAGGTGGCACAGTTCAGAGTTGTTAGGGGCCTAGACTAAGGCTATGGGAGTGCAGATTTATGTATAAATATGAGAAAATTGCAGGAGTAACATAGATAGGACTTCAAAACTCATGTGAAATAAGATTAGTATTAATTTAGATAGGCATCACAGGAAAAAGAACAGATTTTAGATGGGAAAAAGGAAAATTTGAGGAGCTGCAAAATCATTTATTTTTAACTATTCATGGAGCAGTATGAAACATATATTTAGAGGTAAAAAGCAAAGAAATGGTCTACATTCACTTGTGGGAGGCAATGATAGGAGCCATGGAAGAGGATGAGAGTATCTAAGGGAAGGAATGTGGACCGTAAAGAAAGGTAGAGCCTTGGGCTTTGTCTACATTTAAACGCTAGGTAGAGGAAGAAGATAGAGCTAATGAGACTAAACTAAACTAAATGCAAAAATATGTATGAGGTAAACTAGAAAAGTATAATTTCATGATAGACAAGGAAGAATATTTCAGTAAGGGAAAGGTTATAGTTACCTATCTCAATTGCTATAGAGAGGCTGAGTATTAAGAGAACCATGGAGAGTCCATAGAATTTGATGATGAAAGAAATCATTGGTAGTCTTATTGAAAGCAACTTCCATGGAGTTGTGGGGGTAGAAGCCATATTGTAGAAGATTTAGGAAGGGCTCAGTAATGAAAAATAATAGATTAATCTTTCATTCAGTTTGATAATGAAGAGAAGATAAAGAAAGGGAGAGTTTAAGAGAAAGGCAGGCAGATTATAGATTTGTTTATTTATTTTTTAGGTAGTGACGTTTGAACATATTTTTGGGTGTGAGAGGAGGTTACTAAAGCTGTAGAAAAGATTGGAAATTCAAGAAAAGGAAGATAAAATAGGAAATGTGTTGGAAAGATTGTTGCATTTGTGGACAAGGGACTAATGCTTATATGCTGACTCTGCCATTTTCCAGATATATGTTTATAGGCAAATCATTTACCATTTTGTGGCCCAAATTTTACTCATTTGTAAAGTTAGAATAATTGCACTTACCATATCTACCCTGTAGCATTGGTATTAAAATGAAATGAAATGAAATAATATTTACAGAAGTACAGTTAGAAGTGAATCTACATCCTACATAAGAGTGTATGACTGTGATAAGTGATCATTAATGTTGATTCTTTTTTTATTTGGTATAGATAATATTAATAAAGGTAATAGTGATTCTATTGAGAAAGTTCTAGAAGATAGGGTTATGGGTTCAGATAGAGTTTCTCCATGAAAATGAATTTAGACATGACTTCTTCCAAAACAGAAGGGAGTAAGATGACCAAGTTTAACGGAGAAGCTTAGAGGGCGTAATTATAGAATATTTAGGGCTATTTTAATTCTAAGTGGCTCAAGTTCAAATTAGAAATCAATTATTTGGGAAGAGCCTGAAAAAATGTGGGGATACTACTATTCTTATATCTTGTATTGCTAGCAATAGCCTATAGCAAATTATTTTATCTTCAGTTATTTCTCACAAAGTTCAATATTTGGTCCACTCTTCATTCTGTGAGTGCTTATATCATCTATGAAATTTTGTCTGGAGTTTTTCTAACAATATGATACAAGAAAATATTTTAAGAATAGTATGTTCAGAACATTATAGTATTTCCCAACTTAGTATTACTACCTTAGTAAAGTAGTATTTCTCAACTTAGGATAGTTCTAACGTTGAGATGATTCTGCCCATCTGGGGGTGTTTAAAATGTCGGGGGGCACTTTCAATTGTCACAATGACAAGATGCTGTTGGAATTCTGTGGATGGAGACGAGCTATTGAATATCCTTCCTGTTCATAGGACAGCCTCATATAATGAAGGATTGGTAATAGCGTTCTCTGCAGGGGGAGGGGGACCATAAAACCAATATTTTTTGTCTTAAAGTAGTACAGAGTTTCATTGTGTATATAAAGCATAAACACTAAAGGTTCCATAGCAGTACAAAACACTAAGAAGTATTTAAAATAAATGGGAAAGATAATGGCACTAATTAGAATAAGCTACATGATAGCAGGGACCATTCCCATTCCATTTTTTCCCTGGAAAAGAGTATGTCCCCAAGAAATATTTATTGAATGAATAAGTGAATGCATGGATGAGTATATGATATAGGATTTGAGAAGAAAGATATCCAGAGGAATAATGTGGTACAGTGGCAAGAGCATGGAATTATAAATCAAGGGTGAGGCTAGGAATTCTGATCTTTGTTGGCCCACTGACTCTGTAATTTTAAACAAATCAAGTTTCTGGATCTTGATTTCATCATCTATAGACAAAAGCATTGTACTAGACGATTTCTAAGCATCCTTCCAACTCTAAAATTCTATGTTCTATAAACTGGGGAAAGTTATGTAGAGGAGATGAAGTTTGAATTGAGTCTTAAAGGGTAGAGCAAAGGGAGAGAGTACTTGGAAGGAAGGCAGTATAAGCACTGCTGTTATAGAGCAAGCCTGAATATTCAGCTCCTTCTGGAGGGAAGAGATCTTGTTGGAAAGTAATGGTTTATAAGTTATTAAAATCAGAATGAAACACTGTTAGTGGCAGCCTTTGAAATTTAGGATAATAATTTAATCCTCTAGATGATAGACTTTGCTTCTGCTTGACTTGGTCCTGTTTTGGAGCAGCATCATAACCTCAGGTCTTTCTTACAATGCTCCCTCCACTAGATTAGCCAAAATTTGTCATATAGCCTTTGACACTATAATTTGAACTGTTGACCTTTCTCTGCAGAGCAACTTTAGCCCTATGTGATATTTCCCTATGTCAGAATTTCTCAAAGTGTAGTCTGCTGATGATAACTTCCAAATCTCCTAGAGGACATGTTAAAAATGCAGATTCTTAAGTCCCAACTGGACCTGCTGAATCTGAATCTCTAAGGGGTGCTATCTAAGAATTCACATTTCAGATAAGATAACCAGGTGAGTGTTACGTACAGAGCCAGTTTCATGAGTGTGTAACCTGTAGAATCACATAGAGCTCTACACTCAAGGGCCCTGAGCTTGGTTTAATGCTCTGTTTCTGCTCTCTTGAGATTCATAGTGATCTTTAAGAATAATTTTTGTCATAATATTTTTAACAAAGGTCCCTACATTTTCACTTTACCTTGGGCCCCATAAATTATATAGTCAGTCCCATTTGTGAGAAGTGCTAAAGTTGGAGAACCAATTTGCTAGCTCATCCTCACCTACTACAAGCTTTAATGTTTAAATGACAATAATTTTGTATATTTTTTAAAAGTTTAATATAGTGCAGTGTGGTTTGTTGAGAATACAGAACAGAGGTTGGGAGACTAGTTGAGGGGCTATTGTAATAAATCATGCCTGAATTGATAAGATTTTGAAAAAGGATGGTAGCAATAGGAATGGGAAACAAGTAATGAGTGTCAAAACTAAAACAAAAGAATCAATAAAACTTGGTAATTGATTAGTTATAAGCCAAAGGAATTTCCAAGCCCTGGGGCTTGGATGAATGAAATGGGCTTTCTAGGACAGGTATTTGGGTTTGGGAGGAGAAAGACATGCCATTTTTGATATATAGCATTTTTGAAATGTGGTGGATAACCTAGGCAGTTGGAAATTACAGACTGGAGTTGATTGATGTAGAGATTAAAGTTTTGAGAGCCTTCAAAAAAGTGGTAACACTTGAAGCCATGACATTAGGTGACTTGGACAGAAAAGATGTAGAAGTGTAAGGAAAGTGGGAGACTAAAGAGATATCTCTTGCTATCTAGCTAAGATGAAGGTAGAGGAGTACCAACAAAGTGGAAAGGAGGAGTTGACATAGATACATTAGGAATATTAAATTTGTTTCAGGTTGGAGTCCATGGAAAAGACTAGATAACCACTAATTCTTTTCAGTATAATGACTCTGTGAGTCGATCATACTGCCCAAATATAATTATTATTATATGGCTGAGTAAACTCAATATCATCAAGATGTTAAAATTTCTCTAGTCATCTTCAGTGATATCTTACACAGCTACATCATTTGTTAATATCTGTTATACTGCAGCTTGCCTTAAGCGTCTATTCAAAGAAGTAAGAAGAAAGTCCTGTCTAGAGGAGGTGATTTTTTACCTAAAAGTCAAAAGAAAACACATTGGGGATATGGGGGATACTTACAAATAAGGTATAATAGTGACTGGGTGTTTTAGTCCTTTCTGTGTTGGTATAAAGGAAATACCTGATGCTAGGTAATTTATAAGGAAAAGAGGTTATTTGGCTTACAGTTCCATAGGCTGTACAAGAAGCATGGCACCAGCATCTGCTTCTTGTGAGGGCTTCAAAGGGCTTCCAATCAAGGTGAAAGGCAAAGGGGGAGCAGGCATGTCACATGGGGAGAGAGGGAGCAAGAGAGAGAGGAGAAAGTGCCCAAGCTCTTTTAAACAACCTGCTCTCACCTGAACTAAGAGAGACAGAACTAACTCATTACCCTGCGAGGGCACTAAGCCATTCATGAGGGATCTGCCCCTATAACTCAAACACCTCCCACTTGGCCCCTCCTCTAATACTGGAAATCAAATTTCAACATGAGATTTGGAGGGGACAAACATGCAAACTATATCACTGGGTAATGCACATGCTTTAGCTATATCGTGATATAGTTCAGAATTAAAAGAATGAATATACTTTCTTGTTAGGAGACATAGGCTGCATGTTTTCTAATCCATTATGATGGAGCTTGCACAGGAAGTTTGTTTTGAAATTGCTGTCACATATTTAGTGGCTGGAAAATGCAGACTCTCATGCTGTCACCACCCACCACATCTGATGAGGTAAGTTTTGTTTTTTTAAGGGGATCATTGATCCTGTAGACATTTTTGCATGTTAGCTGGAAAATGCTGGTCATGACAAAAAGTAAGTCAAGACTCAAAACTATAATAATATGTTTTCATTTATAATTTGAGCTATGTCTCTTGCACAGAGAAACAAGTAAATTATATGAACACTTTTCTGTGATGAGAACAGATCAAGTGCTTTAATAATACTTTGCAAATCTTAAAAAGAGCTCCCGACATCAATACATCAGCTTGGAAGCTGTATGAAGCAAAAAATTAATGCCTGCCAAATCAATGTCAGTCTTTTTTCCCAAAGCTAAAATTAACAAAGACCAACCAACCTTCTAACATGTCCAAAAAAAAAAAAAAAAAGAAAAGAAAAGAAAGTCCCAATGCCCAATGTGTGCTTTAATTAATGCTCGGTGTATGTTATTAGCAAAATAGTTGATGGTCTACTAATTACCTTTGGAAATAAAGAAAACTCCTCTCTTAATTAGCCTCTTTATAAAATGTCTTAAAATTTTTATTCTTTGTGAAGACCGACTTTCAGTGTAAGAAAATCTAGTATGCTGAAATTTGAGAAATATATTCTTTAAGGAACAAAAAGCCTTTGAGAACTCATGCAACTTTGAAAAGCTACTGGGCAGTGCCCAAGGAAAGGTCTCAATTATTTTTAAGTCACATGAAGAAATGTATTGTTAAGTTGTAAGCAAAACTGTCAGCAGTCTCATGATGCCTCAACACAATGGGCATCCACTTGAATTAATATTTTAATTTGCCTTGTGTTTATTAGAGGACATATGGCAGGTTTCCGTCTTGGCTGTGAAATGCTCTGATTTTAATTTTGGTAAAATCCTTAGCAGTCATCTCATGCTGTATTTGATGGGAGGCTAATTTCCAACATTCCGTTAACAAGGTCTCTTCAATGAGTATGAGGCTTTAAAATGAAATTTGCATATCTCCCATGCAGTGATTCAACATCCAGTCTCATTGCTTCTTTGTTACTGTGAAACATGATGCAGATTAGTAAAGGCATTTGGTTCTACACCTTTCCCATTTCTTCACTGATAGATATGTTTGGATAGATCTCTTATTATGCTAATTTCCTTGTGTTATCTTTGCTTGCCTGGGACCATGGAACAAGAGAATTCACAAATTTTGGAAAATAATAAAATGTTTCTCAGCAAGGCAATCACAGGAACACATTCAGCTGTGAAATTCATCATGAATTATACAAATACTTCCATGTTTGTCCAGCATCAGGATCACTGAAAGTAGGGAGAATGGAAGATGTCTATTTAATGATAATATATACTTTTTCTATTTGGATAACACTACCTTATCCTTACATTTGAAGAGTATAAGACAAAATTCGAGATATTAACAAAAGGAAGGACTAGAGAAACATTATACAGATAGAGCAGACTGATAGGGAGACACTAGAAGAAAGAAGGATGTTGCATTTGCCTTGGGGTGGATGAATTAGGTTCCCTTGTCTATAAAAATGTAAAACCAGTGGTAGATCCAGGAAATTCATGGAGGTAACATAGGGGTTCCAAAAATGATTCCAAGGCAGCTAGTCAGTATCAGTAGTAATGCTGACAGTGATGAGGAATTTGGGGGTGTTCTGGAAACACTTTTACCAGAGTCAAATTTTAGATCATAGAAAATGATTCAATTGAAAAGGTCTTATGGACAATCAGAACAAGGGAGTAAAAATGAATGGGGAAGGTGGATGAAGATTTCCTATGTCCAGGTGAAACTGAAGCTATAAAAATAGAATTTCAGTCTGTCGGAGTGAATGTGAAGACACTAGGTCAACCTCATCTCTTAAACATTTTGAGGAGCTTGAGGGAAGAATTGTCTGTTTGGAAGGGACCATTCATTCCTTAAAAGCCTTTGGGCAGGCCACTTTTGGGTTACTTATAGTGCCATCTGCTGTCCACAAAGAGCTGCATGCCGTGGTAACTTGTTTTGATTACTATACTTTATTGATATGTAGTGAGTGAAATAAAATAACGGAGTGCATTCATTCACCAGCAACTGGGATGAAAGTGTATTGTTATTATAAAAGGCTTGAAAGTACTCAGAAGTCCCTGGCCACTTATGTAGTTAATTCAAGCAACATGACTCTCATTTTGCTAACCCATCACTCTCTCTGACAAAAAATCATTGGAATAAAAGTCTATCTTTCCAGGCAATGAAAATGAACAGGGCAGTTTTCGTAATAGCTCCAATAATAGCAGTGGACTACAGGATTTAAGCAGTCCTTCTACAGTGAATAACAAGGAACTAAATTAGTGAAACTGATGTGTCTTATATATTTATATATGTTTGTGTGTCTATCAACTCCATTTCCATCTGTAGAAAGAGGAACACTCATTACAAATTATTCCTTGAATTACTGATGCAAATTTCCTAAATTATGTCCTTTATGCTATTAACATAAATATAACCATTGTACAAGAATGCATTCTAGAAAGTCATACCCTTTAGGAACAGAATGTGTAGGTGGGCTAATTTGTATTTTAAATAAATAACTTGTGGGGAAATAAAATTTCCTTGGATTTCTCTGTTGCTCCTGTAAAAATCTCAAGCCTCCTGTGACAAGGACATGTATACAATATAAAGATAAGGGATGTTTGCTTTTATTTCTCCTAAGTACATTATACTATTTACATACAATGAAAATTAGATCTGTCATCACTTGTCTAGTTAATTGCTCTGACCCAAGAGGGATAAATGGTTACAACTCAAACTAAGTTCATAGGTTAAGACCCAAGGTGTCAGAAAGCCTGGAGGCATTTTCCAGACCTTGGAGACATCTTCAGAATTTAGCAGCTGGAGACACCTGGGGTTTATCTAACTCTTAGAAAGACATATTTACATTCCAAAAGGTTAGGTTGAGAATCTAGGATTATTTCCATTCCATCTCAAAGAAGCAAGTACACCCCCCCCTTTTCCACTAGAAAGGAAATTGGCATCTTTCTTCTGTATATAAAGGGAGAAAATCCACTGTTCTCTATCATTCATTCATGAAATGTCCATTACTTGAGTAGGAAATTTGGCACTGCTCTCATCCTGTTACCTCAGGGGTAAGGTTAGGGGTAATGTTAAGGTGAAATGTACTTATTGTTTACTGTAAGGTAATTAATAAGAAATCTATCTTTGCTCCAGAACACCTCATGTGAACACTAAAAAAGGTGAATATTAAAACCAAATAGATTGTATGGCCAAATTGACTTTAGTGAAAGGAAGACTACTACAGTGACATTCTTTTGAAACTTTTCAGATTTAATATGAGGCACTGTCCTAGGTATTATAGCATCCTATATAATTGTAGTGGTTTGTGCATATCATGGCAGAAGTTGGTGGAGCTTAATATGTATCACAGAAAGACAGGCTTCATAAGGGCTATGAGGAAACTTTTATCTTTTTATCCACAAACCTTCTGTTAAAGTGAGAAATTTAAAAATGTTAAAAAAACTTTCCTCTCAATTTCCATAAACGCCTATAATCAAAAGTCAAAAACAGCACAAATAGACAATTTAATGGATCGACTCAAAGAGCTGGAAAAAGAAGAACAGACCAACCCCAAACCCAGCAGAAGAAGTGAAATCAACAAGATCAAATCAGAACTTAACGAAATTGACAACAGGGAAGCTATACAGAAGATCAATAAAAAAAAAGTTGGTTCTTCGAAAAAATAAACAAAATTGACACGCCTTTGGCTAGACTAATGAAAAGCAGAAAAGAGAAATCTCTAATAAGCTCCATCAGGAACAAAAAAGGAGATATCACAACTGATCCCAAGCAGATACAAGATAAAATTTACGAATACTACAAAAACCTTTATGCACACAAACTGGAAAATGTGG
>VBSM01000568.1:17651861-17664316 GCA_008086735.1 Cheirogaleus medius | reverse complement strand
GCTCAGAATTGTGGGGGGAGGGGGGCAAGGGCATTATTTGAAACCCCAAAATTTTTACCCCTATAATTTGCTGAAATAAAAAAAAATGTTAAAAAAACCTGCTCAATGTTTCCATAGCATTATATCAGCATTCATGGAAAATGTAAAAGTCCCTGCTCCAAAATATTCATTTTTCATAACAAAATACAATAATATTAATTTTATTATATGTTCATTGAATAAATTTAAATGGAATTAAGTGGCCGGGTGCAGTGGCTCATACCTGTAATCTTAGCACTTTGGGAGGCCAAGGTGGGATCATTGTTTGAGGCCAGCAGTTTGAGACCAGTCTGGACAATAGCGAGACCCCGTTTCTACAAAAAAATATTTATATTAAAAAAATCAACTGTTGTTCAGACTGGACAACTAATACTTAAATTCCAGAACCCCTTCCCCGCATACACAGAAAGAGTATTGTGGCTTGTTATTTACCTTAAGTCTTTCAGTGTACTTCATATGCACACACTCAAGCTCAGTGCCTCACAGCTTTGTAATGTACTTTGGTTTATATAATAGAGTATATCACTTAACTAGTTTATAGTTGTTTAGAATTTATAGATTGTAAACACTTTATAGTTTATAAACTGTTTCATAATTGGCTAGCACATTCAATCCTTGCAACACATGTGAGGTAAGCATTTATTCCCATTTCCAAGATGAAGAAACTGAGGATAAAAGAGGTGATAAGGCTTACCAAAGTCACCAAGTTTGAGAGCTTGGCTTGAATCCAAGGTTTCAGACTCCAAATCTATATTTGTTTCAATCACCATATATCTTATAACTTTCTCAGAAAATTCAATAAAAATTTCTAAATTATTGTGGCAGCTTATGGAAATATTTTCTGAAATATTTAATATATGTAGTATAGTGGTAAGGGGAAACTTGTCCCTTTCCCCCAAAAGATAAACTCTCAATTAAGGCAGATTAATAAGAGAAATAAGAGAAATGTTTATTTACCAATACCATGTGCATGGGGAGAATCACATAGTAATTACCCAACATCAAAATGAAGTTCAGATATTTTTATCCATGCCTTTTAGAGGGGAGGGGGAAAATGAGGAGTATAGGTAATTTTGTTTAGGACCCATAAACAGTTGCTAGGGAGGATGAAAGGATGGGGGAAACAGATTGACTTGTAAATTAACCTGAGAGACAGGTATTATGTTTTAAATGACTTGGGCCAAGACTGGTTGCATTCCTGATTTTCTTTCCTGCAATATATTGAGATAACTGGGAGAGGAAGGGAAGTCCATTGTCCCCTTTGATCTTGTTGTGATCAGGTCAGTCCAGTTTATGCAGATAGAGGGAAAGCCTCTTCCAAGAGTCTGTTAATCTCTAAGAGCCTTTAATTCAAAATATTCTTCGTACTGAGGAGTCATACTTTGGGGTGAAATTTCCAGAGGTCCTTCAGTAGGCTAAAAATTGTTATGGAATTTAAGATTGTGATGAGGATAGATGGTTTTAAAATGTTAAATAACTCTTTTGATATCCTGAGAAAGAGTACCTGTGGAATCAGGGCATTCTACTGAACTCCATACTAAACCCTAATTAGTATCTTCTATTGATAAAAACCAGAAAAGTTGACTTTAGATTTTGACATATTCCATTTTGATAGTTTGGTCATTTCAAGATGAAAAATTTGGCTCCTCGTGAAAGGGGAAGTTGCAAGTTTATGACTTCAGTGAAAGATTATACATTTTACCTTGTTTGTAAGTCCTATTCCATAGTTTCCATAGCACCAAATTACATAGGAATGTTAAGATATGTAGTGAGTATTGGTTGTTGCCTGTCTGTCATCTGTTCCTCATTCCCTGTTTCTGGCAGAACTACATTTTGTTTAAGTGTCCACCTGAGACACATGTAGATCTTAGTGGTTTAAGAATAATCCCATCCTACTATCAAGTAATTAGTTCAGGGTCTAATCATAACCAATGAGATGCAAGAAGAGATTTGTTAGAGGGTTTTGGTTAAGTTCTTCTTCACTTTTAAGAGAGAGCCATGGAAAGTCACTCTCTCTCTTACTAGATGATGTGGTGACCATGTAAACAGGCTGGTCAGATCTCTTGCTGAGGTGAGCATAGTTGACTGAGAACCTCAGCTGCCACCTCTCTGGGCGAATCACTGCATTTGCAGTAAGGTTGATGACTGAACACAGTGGAAGTATTGTCATAGATCCATTCCTATGGGACATGAGTTTTCTCTAATAGGCAACACTGGCTTGAGGACTGTCCGTCAACCTGACCAAAACTTGTATAGAACTGCACTGTAGTCTGAGATTCTTTCTACCTAGTCTCTTTCCTTACACTTTCCCCTTCATCTATGCTATGATTTGAATGTGTCCGTTCCAAAATTCAGATGTCAAAACTCAATGGCCAACGTAATAGTATTAAGAAGTACTTAGGGGAGATGATTAGGTCATAAAGGCAGAGCCCTCATGAATGGGATGCCATGTGAGGTCACAGCATTCCTTTCCTCTGGAGGTTGCAGCCCTGATAAGACAACCAAATATGCCACTACCCTGATCTTGGACTTCTTAGCCTCCAAAAATGTGAGGGGAAAGCCTTGGGTTTTACAGAGGGTTTTTTGCCGGGGAGTGAGCAACACCTGCAGAGATAGGGGAGGGGCGTATTAGCTTGGTCCTTATCAGGGGGATAGGAATGTGGGCTCAGCTGTCTGTTAGATTTACAATCCTAGACTCTCCAGACTCCTGTGGCTTATTTCATAAGCCTAAAGCTTAAATTTTCCATTAACCGCATTCCATCCCATACATACTTTCGGGTTCCCACCCAGAACAAACCTAACAGTATTTAGCCAAAAAGGTATCTGAGAAGCCAAATTATATATCAGTAAAGCCCATGTACTGTACTTAGAGGAAAACTAAAGTAGGCATTCTAACATCACTTTTTTTTATTTACTTTAGTTTCATGATTATATTCAGGTCATGTCTTTTTGGCAGGAATGTTATAAACAAGATGTGTCCTTTAATGTGCTCTATCTCCAGTGATGTTAACTTTAATCTCTTGGTTGAGATGGTGTCTGCTGGTTTTCTCCACACAAAGTTATTATTTTTCCTTTTGTAATTAATACATAATTTGTGAAGAAATGCTTTGAAGCTATGTAAATAGAGAATATTGTTCCTCATGTATCACCCAATAATTTTAGTGCCTGTTAATTGATTCTTAGAATGAATTATTACTATGGTGGTAGCAAAGTGGTGATTTTCTAACTTTATTTTTTTTTATCATCACTTTGTTTTTATACAAAAGACATTCAAGTATACTTGGCCATATGATATTCCAGTTCATAGTAGATGGTGAACAACAAATTAGAAAGGGGGGTGTTCAGAAATAAAGGAAGACACACTGACAGCAGAAGTGACAGGCGATATTGGAAAAGAAGAGAGAAAAAAATAGTGACAAAATCTAACAACTTACAAAGCAGAGCAATATATGTGTGCCTCTGAGATGAACACTTTAGGTCATAATTTGTTTCCCATCCTTAGCCACAGAAACAATAAAAAGTCCCCACTGCAGCTGCAAATGGTTGCCCTTTACTTTAAATGTTTACCCTGCAGTTTCCATCGTTTTGATTTTATGCCCAGAATTTTTCTCTCTGTTTGGATTTGAAGGATTTACATGACATATCAATTTAACTTTTTTCCAAGATTATATTTTTCAAATTTTTCCATGGGCTTCAGGCACTATATCCCTTGGGTAAGTAATGCCCACCTCTAAGCTTGGGATACTAGCCTCCAGTCTAAGCCTCTGTTCCTGCTTCTCTAGAAGTTAGGAGAGAACACTCTGGTATATAAGATCATATAAACTTATACAATTTAGTAACCTTTAAGATAACCTAGATGTCATTTATTACAGACCAGTATGGTAAGTAACAATTAATAATTAGTTATTAACAATCAATACATTAATTAATGTGATCACTAATGATAATGATTAGAGAATTGATTAATATAAAAAGACTCTGAAGCATTGAGGAAATGTAAACTCATATGCAACATCATCATTTAATAGGTAAGGAAAAGAGCAATGTGTACATATTGACAAAAATAGAATTATTTTATATGCTTGTACACTTAAAAATATGACACTTTTTATCATTTTTAATGTCTGCATAGTATTATCAAATAAATCAATAATTTATTTAGCCAATCATACATGATGTCTAATTTTTCATAATTGCAAGTAATGTTGGGAAGAACTACTTGCAAATAAGTATACTTGAAAATAAAATTATTTTCTTGAAACTCATAAAAGAGGACTGTTTGAATAAAAGGGAATGGGGAATTTTAAGAATTTTGTTTTGCATTACCAAAGTATCCTCCAGAAAGATGCAATCATTTATAGTACCACCAGCTGTGTACCCTCAGCAAACTGAGTGTTAACATGACTTCGTATTTGGAATTTCATAATCAAGACATATTTTATTTCAATCACCAGGACATTGTTTTCAAATGTTTATTGGTATTTGAATATCTCCTTTTTTATCTTCTCATTTAAGTCTTTTCTCCAATTTTAATTCTTGTGTTCGTTTTTACTTACTGAATTCTAACGGGTACAATGAACACTATCTGGGTGATGGGCACACTTATAACCTTGACTCAAGCATAACAAAATTGATGCATGTAACCAAAACCATTTGTACCCCCATAATATTTTGAAATAAAAAAATAAAATAAAAAAGAGAGTCTCATATATTAAGGAGATTAATACATCTTTGCATTTGTGTGCATATTCTTTTATATAGATTAGTAGAATATTGAATGTTTCTTCCTGAACATTTCAATATTAAATTGTTCAATATTAAGGATTTCACATGTTTTGTTGTTCCTGTTTTAAATAGGATATTTCCTTATATTCAGTGTGTGTGTGTGTGTGTGTGTATGTAATTACTCTCACCAGTCACTTCCTAAGCTCTCATATTCATTTTAATAGTTTCATCCAATTGATTTTCTGAATTTTCCAGGTAGAAAATTGTATTATCTATGAGTAATAATAAACTTGCATCTTTCTTTAAAATATATTTTCCCTTTTCTCCTTATCTAATTGACTAACACTCTTGGAACAATATTAATTCTTAGTAGTAATAGTGAGCATCCTCTTCTTATTCTTATTTTAAATCGATTGAAATTTAACATTAAGTTTTAATATTTGACCTTTTAGTTTACATTGTAAGTTATTTCATTTATTCATCAACTGTTTTATTTTATTTATTTCAAAAAATTTAGGGGGTACAAGGGTTTTTGTTACGTGGATGAATTGTATCATGCTTAGATCAGGACTTTCAGTATACTAATCACCAGAATAGTGTACATTATACCTGAAAGATTTTTATCCCTTGCCTCCATCCCTCCTGCCCCCTTCTTAATCTTCAATGTCCATTATACCACTTTATGACCACATATCTCTCTTTTAACTCCCACTTGTAAGTGAGAACTTGTGGCTTTTGTTTTTGCATTCCTGAGATACTTCACTTAGGATAATGGTCTCTAGTTCTTGCAAAAGACATTGTTATTCCCTTTTATTGCTGAGTAGTGTTCCATGGTGTATATATACCACATTTTCTTTGTCAACTCATCAGTTGATGGGCACTTAGGTTGGTTCCATATCTTTGAAATTATGAATTGTGCTGCGATGAACATTTGGGTGCAGGTATCTTTCTTATAAGACTTGTTTTTCTATGGGTAGATACCCAGTAGTGGAATTGCTGGATTGAATGATAGATCTACTTTTATTCCTTGAACAATCTCCATGCTATTTTCCATAGCCATTGTACTAGTTTACATTTCCACCAACAGTGTATAAGCATTCCCTTTTCACTGCATCCATGCCCACATTTATCATTTTTTGACGTTTTAGTAATGGCCATTCTGACAAGGGTAAGGTGGTATCTCATTGTGGCTTTAATTTGCATTTTCTTGATAGCTAGTGATGTTGGACATTTTTTCCTGTGTTTCTTGGCCATTTGTCTATCTTCTTTTGGGAAAAATCTGTTCATGTCTTTTGCCCACTTTTTGATGGGGTTATTATTTTTTTCTCGTTGATTTATTTGAGTTCTTTATAGATTGTGGATATTAACCCTTTCTTGGGTATGTGGTTTGTGAACCTTTTCTCCCATTCTGTAGGGTGTCTATTTACTCTGTTGGTTATTTCTTTTGCTGTGCAGTAACTTCTTAGTTTAATCAAGTCCCATTTATTTATTTTTGTTGTGGCTATATTTGCTTTTGGGATCTTAGTCATAAATTCTTGGCCTAGGCCAATGTGTAGAAGAGTTTTTCCTACACTTTCGGCTACAATTGTTATGGTTTCAGTTCTTACATTTAAGTCTTTAATCCATCTTGAGTTAATTTTTGTATATAGTGAGCGATAGGGATCCAGTTCCATTCATCTGCATGTGATTATCCAGTTCTCCCAGCACTGCTTATTGAATAATGCATCATTTCCCCAGTATATGTTTTTATCTGCTTTGTAAAAAATCAGTTGGTATTAACTATATGGTTTAATCTGGGTTCTCTATTCTGTTCCATTGATCTATGTGTTTAACTTTATACCAGTATCATGCTGTTTGGTCACTAGAGCCTTGTAGTATAATTTGAAAACAGGTAATGAGATGCTTCTAGATTTGTTTTGTTTGTTTGTTTGATTTTGCTTAGTATTGCTTTGGCTATTCATGTTATTTTGTGGTTCCACATGAAGTTTAGGATCATATTTCTAGATCTGTGAAATATAACCTTGGGATTTTGATGGGAATTACATTGAATCTGTAAATCACTTTGTTCAGTATGGACATTTTAACAATGTTGATTCTTCTGATCCATAAGCATGGGATGTTTTTTCATTAGTTTGTGTCATATATGATTTCTTTCATCAATGTTTTGTAGTTATCCTTGTAGAGATCTTTCACCTCCTTGGTTAAGTATATACCTAGGTACTTTATTTTCTTTGAAGCTATTATAAATGATATTGGGTTTTTGATTTGATTCTCAGGTTGGCCGTTAGTGTATAGAAGTGCTTCTGATTTGTGTACATTAATTTTGTAACTTGAGACTTTACTGAATTCATTTGTGAATTCTCGGAGCCTTTTGGAGGAGTCTTTAGTGTTTTCTAGTTACAAGATCATATTTTCAGCAAAAAGGGATAGTTTGACCTCCTTTTTTCCAACTTGGATGCACTTTATTTTTCTCTCTTTCCTGATTGCTCTGGTTAGGATTTCCAGTACTATGTTGAATAGAAGTAGTCACAGTTGGCACCCTTGTCTTGTTCTGGTTCTTAGGGGGAATGCTTTCAACTTTCCCCCATCATTATGTTGTTGGCTGTGGGTTTTTCATGCATGGGTTTTATTATTTTGAGGTATATTCCTTCTATGCCTCATTTGTTGAGAGTTTTTATCATGAAAGGGTGCTGAATTTTATCAAATGTTTTTTCTGCATCTATTGAGATGTTCATATGGTTTTGTGTGTTTGCAAAATCACATAAATCACATCTATTGTCTTGCATATATTGAACCTTTCTTGCATCCCTGGAATCAAACTCACTTGATCATGGTGAATCATCTTTTTGATATGCTATTAAATTCAGTTTTCTAGTATTAATATTTTTTGAGGATTTTTGCATGTGTGTTCATGAGGGATACTGGTCCATAGTTTTCTTTTATCGTTGTATCCTTTCCTGGCTTTGGAGTCAGGGTGATACTAGCTTTGTAAAATGAATTAGGAAGGATTCCCTCCTTCTCAACGTTATAGAATGGTTTCAGTAGTACAGGTGCCATTTATTCTTTGTAGGTCTGGTAGAATTTGGCTATGAATCTGTCTGGTATGGAGCTGTTTTTTGTTGGGAGATTTTTTTATTATTATTTCAATCTCACTGCTCATTTTTGTTATTGGTTTGTTCAGGATTTCTGTTTCTTCCTGATTCAAGCTTGGGAGGTTATGTTTCCAAAAATTTATCCATTTCCTCTAGATTTTCTAGTTTGTGTGTGTAGAGGTTTTCATAGTGGTCATGGATGATATTTTGTATATCTGTGGTATCGGTTGTAATGTCTCCTTTTTCACTTCTGATTGTGCTTATTTGAGTCCTTTCTCTTGTATTTCTGGTTAATCTAAATAATAGTCTATTCTATTTCATTCAGTTCTATTCTGAGCTTTGCCATTTCTTTTCTTCTGCTGGCTTAGGGTTTGGTTTGTTCTTCTTTTTCTAGTTCCTTGAGGTGTGATGTGAGGTTGTAAATTTGTGCTCTTTCTGTCTGTTTGATGTAAGCATTTAAGGTGATAAAATTTCACCTTAGCTCTGCTTTTTTGGTTTCCCATACATTTTGGAGGCTTGTGTCATCTTTGTTGTTCAATTTGAAAAATCTTTTGATTTCTGCCTTAATTTTGTCATTGACCCCAAGATTGTTTAGCAGCAGGTTGTTTAATTTTCATTACCTGTGTAAATTTGAGAGTTCCTCTTGGAATTGATTTCTAGTTTTACTACACTGTGGTATCATAAGATACATGGTATGATTTCTATTTTTCTGAATTTGCTGAGAATTGTTTTGTGGCCTAACATATGGTCTATCTTGGAAAATGTGCAATGTGCTGATCAGAAGAATAAGTATTCTGAAGTTTTTAGGTAGAATGTTCTGTAAAGGTCTGTTAAGCCCATTTGTTCTAGAGTCCCATTTAAATACAGTGTTCTTTGTTACTTTCCTACCTTGATGATATGTTCAGTTCTGTCAGTAGAGTGTTGAAGTCTCCAGCTGTTATGATGCTGCTGTTTATTTCTTTGCTTAGATATAGTAGAATTTGTTTTACGAATCTGGGAGTTCCTGTGTTAGGTGCATATACATTTAGGGTTGTTGTATATTCTTGCTAAATTGATCCCTTTATCATTATATAATGATCATCGTTGTCTTTTTTTTTTTACCTTTGTTGATTTAAAGTCTATTTTATCTGATATGAGAATAGGCTACTCCTACTCAGTTTTGGTTTCCATTTGTGTGGAATATTTTTTTTTCATCCCTTTACCTTTAGTCTATGAATGTCCTTGCGAGTTAGAATTTCTTGAAGACAGCATATATTTGAGTTGTGTTTTCTTCATGTATTCAGCTAACATATATCTTTTATGTGGAGTATTAAGACTGTTTACATTTGATGTTAGTATTGATATATGAGATACTGTTCTGTTCATTGTGTTGAAAGATACCTAGTTGCTTTGTTTTCTCCCTTGTGTCATTGTTTTATAAGAGCTGTGAGCTTTAACTTTCAGGTGTTTATGCAGTGGTGTGTTTTGTTGATTGGTCTGTTCTATGGATATAGCACTTTTAAGCATTTCTTGTAGTGGAAGTCTATTGGTGACCAATTCCTTCAGTGTTCACTTGTCTGGGAAATTATTTATTTCTCCCTCATTTATGAAACTTAGTTTTGCAGGATAGAAAATTCTTGGCTGGCAGTTATTCTGTTTAGGATGACTAAAATTGGGATTCCCCCCATTCCCTTCTGGCTTTCAAGGTCTTTGCTAAGAATTTTGCTGTTAGACTGATGGGTTTTCCTTTGTAAGTAACTTGTTGCTTTCATCTCTCAGCTCATGTGATTTTGTCCTTCTCTTTGACTTTGGCCAGACTGACAACTAAATGTTTTGTTGATGTCCTATTTGCTATGAATTTTCCAGGTGTTCAATGACCACCTCCTATCTGGATATCTATATCTCTGACAATACCAGGGAAGTTTTCCTCAATTATTCCCTCAAATATGTTTTCCATGCTTTTGTCTATGGCCATACCAGCCTGAACACGCCTGATCTCGTCTGTTTTCCATGCTTTTGTTTTTTCTTCTTCTCCCTCAGGGATACCTATGGTTTGTATATTAGCTCTCTTTTCATAGTCCCATATTTTTCACAGTCATTGTTCATTTTTTTCCCCTACATTTTTGACTGACTGGGTTAAGTAGAAAGCCTTGTCTTCAAGCTTTGAAATTCTTTCCTCTGCTTGTTCTAGTCTCTTGTTAAAGCTTTCTGTCGTACTTTGAAATTCCTTGAATGACTCTTTCCTTTCTTTAAGTTCTGTTATATCTTCTCTTATATTATCTGTCTCTTTAGTGAATTTTTCATTCATGTACTGAATTATATTTTTGGTTTATTTGTGTTGGTTTTCAACTTTGTCATCAATCCCAGAGATCTTACTTGCCATCCATATTCTTTCTTTCTTTTTCTTTTTCTGAGCTCAAGAGATCCTCCTGCCTCAGCCTCCCAGAGTGCTAGGATTATAGGCATAAGCCATTGCTCCTGGCCACATTTCCATCCATATTCTGAATTTCATATCTGACATTTAAACAATTTTGTTTTTGTTGGAATCCATTGCTGGTGAACTATTGTGATCCTTTGTGGGTGTCAAAGCAGCTTGGTTTTTATGTTGCCAGAGTTTTCATGTTGGTTCCTTCTCATTTGAAATCTCTTCTCCTAGCTTGAGGCAGATAGGTTTGTGGTGCAGCTATTCTTCTCTACAGGGAACTGTCTAGCTCAGTGAAGAGAGGGGGAGGTCCCTGGATGGTGTACTTGAGTCCTACTCCAGAAGATTGACCTGGCAAGAGAGGGTAGAATGCACTGTGAGCATTTAACACTGCTGCACTCCTGTGTCTCACATGTCACTGTTCCCCTGTGGTTGTCACAGGCTGTCCACAAGCTGCAGAGTGAGTGATCACCCTGCCTGGTTCTGTCACCAAGGGCAATTATCTCTCATGGCGGCTTGAGCACTGCCCTGCTCACATCTGTGGGCAGCGGCTATTGTCAACACATGGAGACTTGAGTGTTTCCCCTCTCAGATCCATGGGCAGTGGCATTTGTCAGCCTATGATTGTTTGAGCTCAGCACTGCCCAAGTCCATGGGTGGCAGTGTTTGTTGGCCCATGGCAGCCTGAGTATTCACCCCTCCCAGGTTCCCTGGGTGCATGCAACTTCTGCCTATGGGACACATGAGAGCACCTGGTCTCTCTGCTTCCTACCTGGCCCAGCAGGGGTGATGGGGAGGCAATAGGAGTGGATCTGACCCCTGGCTAGATACAGAAGTCTAGATCTGGGATCTGAAAATGGTGCCAGCCATAGTGGCCGGGGTCCAGGGTCCACAGCCAGTGGGTCCCCACTGTGCCCTCTCTGGATAAATGCTGCTGTACAGTCTCCAGTCAGTTCCCTATGTCAATCTGGTGGCCTGCTGTGGCGGAGTGACCCTCTTGCATTTCAGATAGCAATGTCCATGGGGGAAGTGTGGAGTCCTGGGATTCTCTCCTCTGTCTCTTCCCCACATGTGGCTATCTTCCTTGTATACTTCCAATCTTGCAGAGTGGGTCACCTCTCTTCCCTCTCTTTCACTTTGGGTGCCTCCCATAGCCTCTCTGTTGATTTTCAATGTTCTCTCTTAGCCAGTCAACCTGAAGTGAATATCCACTTGCTTCTTTCAATCCTGTCTATGACACTGGTGTGTGCAGGCTGCTTCTAGTCTACCATCTTGCTTCTCCACATTTTAATTATATGGGAAGTTTCATTTATAAGCCTAGAACATACCTCGTCAATACCAAAAAAACCCCAAAAAACAAACAAAAAAATCCTGAAATATGGCCGGGCGCGGTGGCTCACGCCTGTAATCCTAGCACTCTGGGAGGCTGAGGCCGGAGGATCGCTCGAGGTCAGGAGTTCAAAACCAGCCTGAAAAAGAGCGAGACCCCGTGTCTACTAAATACAGAAAGAAATTAATTGGCCAACTAAAAATATATATAGAAAAAATTAGCCAGGCATGATGGTGTATGCCTGTAGTCCCAGCTACTTGGGAGGCTGAGACAGAAGGATTGCTTGAGCCCAGGAGTTTGAGGTTGCTGTTAGCTAGGCTGAAGCCACGGTACTCTAGCCCAGGCAACAGAGTGAGACTCTGTCTCAAAAAAAAAAAAAAACCTAAATAAATAAAATAAGAGTGGCATCACTCTACTAGAAGAAATTATTTATTTATTTAGAGAAATATTCTAATCTACATGAGCCATCCTCACATTTGGAATACTGAGTAAATGTGAAAAATTGGTTTATTAAAAAGAGTCTCAAACTTTTTCATGAAAAAACTACATCTATTTATGATCTATTTTTTTAAATTAGGAAATATGGGTTAGGTTTAATAACATATTTCCTTTTCTTTTTAGAAAATTAATGCATTAGGCTTTGTGGCCACTATTTTAAAGAATCTTATGTACTGTTATGATTTGTTGATTGCTTATTCTTATAAAAGAAAGATAGGTCAAAACTTTCAGTAAACTTTTTTAAACAGTCAGTAACCAGTCACACTTGTTAAACACAAAATGATTTGAGTAAAGTGCAAAGGGCAAAGCAAAACCAAAAGAGATACCACCTAACCCCAGTGAGAATGGCCTATATCAAGAAATCCCAAAA
>VBSM01000568.1:17638534-17651761 GCA_008086735.1 Cheirogaleus medius | reverse complement strand
AATGTATGTAACCCTAACAATGTTTGTACCCCCATTATATGATGAAATAAAGGGAAGGGGAAAAAAGGACTTGAAAAAAAAAGAGAGAAACATATTTGTTGAATTCAGTCAACTAACTTTTTCTTTGTAGTAGATAGATATTATTCTAAATGCCAGTTTGGTTTAACTTAATTACATCAGTATGCTTTTTCCCCCCAATGCTATGATCCCAGATGAAATTGAAGAGTTCTTTGCACATTTCCAAAGGTGTTTCAAATTAGATGTGCATTTTCCTTTCTCTTAATATAATCCATTTTATCCTCCAAGGTAGGAACATCACTATTTTCAAACATAAGAAATGCATCCAAATGAAAGCAATGATCAACAGATTTGGGTTCAAAGAGCCAGTTTCTAGTTCTGCTATTTAGAATATATATTTATTATAATATGACTACATCTACAAAATAGAGGTTTTAAGAAAAGTCCCTATTTGTATCATTCATGTTCTGTTTTTTTAAATATTTTAGCTGAGAAGCACAAGAAAAATATTGAAATAATGCTTCTAGGATTATAAGCATCCAAATCATAAAGGATGTTTTATTTTTCAAAGTGTCTCTACAATTTTAATTGCTTTTGGTTCTTAAATTAGATCTAGAAAATTTGTGTCTGACTATAGTTTTACTCTTTATAGCAATCAACATTTTGGCAAAGTTTGAACTTGATTTGTAGTTCCTATACATTCTTAAGGCATTGCTTTCTTGCTTTTCCTCCTTCCCTCCCTCCCTGCCAAATCTCCCCTTTTATTCCTTCCTTTCTTCCTTCCTTGTTTTCTTTCTTATGATTCTCTTACTCCAGATTTGAGGAAATGCAATGACATGGTCTTAAAAGTAGGTAGGTGTTATAATTATATATATATATATATATATATATATATATTTTGTATTACTGCCATACAGGATTCAAAATCTTGGCAACTGATTGCTAGTGTGATGCTGATGCATAGTGGCCTGGGATGATGAGAGAGAAGAAGAGACAGAGAGATGGAGAAAGAGAGATGTTGGGGTGGGGAATGAACGAGCGAATGAGAGAGAAGAAAATAATGAGTCTGATTTTCCATCTTATTTTCTTGAAACTTGTAAGTTGTCATATTATAGTGGAAAGTGAAGTACTTTGCGGGCCCTGAGTTCTAAATTCAGCTTTCTTGAAAGTTCACTGTATAAAGTAGGTAAGTATAAAGTAGGTAAGTCATGTCACCTGTCTGGGATTTAGTTTCTTCATCTGTAAAAAAAAAAAAAAAACTTAGGGACTTTTCATCTCTAAGGTCAGTGGAATGTAAATTTCATGAGGATAAATTTTTTTCTCTTTTTCCTCTGATGTATCTCTAGCACCTGGAACAGTGTCTGACACAGTGTAGAAACTCAATAAATACTTTTTGAGTGAATAAGTTCCTTTCCAACACTATTATTCTATAATTTTGCTCTAAAGGACAGATAAAAGCAGTAGCATGGCAAAGGTAAATATAAACTGAGGGTTATATAGTGTATTTTCTTATTTTCTCCCTACATACGAGCCTCTTGCATCTCAAAAGACAACAGTTAGTGTGGTGCTCTGATAGATAGGTGCTTAAGGATTTATATCTCCTCCCCTATGCTCCTACAAAAAATATAGTTTAAAAGAGCCACTGTGCTCAGAAAACCTAGTCTCTGGTCCTGTATTTTTCACTAACCAGCTGTATGATTTTGGCCAAAATGTTTAACCCTTTCAGAACCCGTTTTTTCTCCTCATGTGTAAAATGTCAGTATTGATTAGTTTCCTTTGATCATATATTTATTCATCCATTCATTCTATCAACAAATTTTTATGGAATGCCAATGTATGTAACGGATTAAGATGAATACAGTGACTGATTTATTGAATCATTAAATCTCTACAATTCTGTGACTGTATAAGTTTTTATAGGAATAAACATTAAAAAGGAATTACTAAATTATTTCCTGAGTTTAACTTTATAATTTTCACTTACATTTTATTCCAGATAAAAATTAGTTATTATATTTATATTAGTTGCTTAGATCCTTACCTTTATTTATTTATTTTTTAATCAGGAGAACAGAAATTAATTAAGCTATTTCAGCTTTCTCTTCAACAAGAGCTTGATTCTGGTGCACATTAGCTTTTTCTGTTGGATTTATTAGATGTGTGATTTTCAAATATCTAATTATAATAAACCCTGATATTATGTATAAGCATGCTGTTATAAGCAGAGCTTTAAATACCACAGTGTATTTTTGTAGGTTTTTTTCACCTCACAGTAGAAAAGAAATATTGGCATTTTCTAAAATTTTCTTCTCCTGATTTTCTGTGAATACAAAATGCTTATAATTTCTCATACTTTTGTAGTGTATAAAGTGGTAAAATATCACCTGATTTCTTGTATGTACATTTGACTTTAATGAAGACAGCAGTGATTGCCATCATCCATCTATGACTCACAGACCCTATCTTTATATTTGAGAGGCTTTACCTCAATGTGACTTTAAGTCAGAATCCAACACTTATTTTAGTCCACATGTGGCCCACTCATGATTTTATTTACAACTTCTATCCGTGCCTATTTCCTGCATTGCGCACTTGCCTTGGTCACAGTTTTTGTGAGCCCACAAGGTAACCCTAGCAAAAGTGAGTAAAAAACAAATGTCGCTGGAGAGCTTCTTTGAAAAACGGGAGAGACCCAATGATGAGAGAGCAGAAGACTCTAAAACTGCCAACAAAATGAAAGCCACATTTAAAAGAAAATATCAAGATTCGTGCTTAAATTATGGGTTCATTGCAACAGATAGTTCACATTCTCCAAGACTGCCTTGTATAATATGTAGTGACTGGCTATCCAACAAAGCCACAAAACCTTTAAAACTGCTTTGTCACATGGAGACCAAGCACCCTGCATTAAAAGACAAGCCTTAGGAGTTTTTCAAAAGAAAAAAATATGAACACAAAGAACAGAAGCAATTATTGAAGGCCATCACTTTGTCAAATGTGTCTGCACTGAGATCATTATTCTTAGTGGCTAATTGCATTGCTAAGAAGCCCTTTACTATTGGTGAAGAGTTGATCCTGCCTGCTTCTAAGGACATTTGCTCTGAAGTTTTAGCAGAGGCTGCAGCTCAAAAGGTGGTGCATGTTCCTCTCTCGACTAGCACCATAAGTAGACATCCTATCTTTGTGAAGCAGGGTTTTCTGCAGTGGCAGAAACCAAAAGGAGATTTTGGAGTAGACTGGACACAAACAACACGCTTCAGGTGTCACTGTCTCCCATCACCACCAGATGGGACCATCTAGTTGCAGGAAAACAAACTCAGGGATCCCACTGATTCTGCATTATGGTGAGTTGTATAAGTATTTCATTATATATTATAATGTAATGATAATAGAAAGTGCACAATTAACATAATGAACTTGAATCATCTTGAAACCATCCTCCCTTGCCCCCTAGTCCATGGAAAAATTGTATTCCATGAAACCAGTCTCTGGTGCCAAAAATGTTGGAGATCACTGCTATAAGTAATTAACTATATATCAAAACTGAGAAAAAAAGAGAGGTACATGTAAGTTGTGGGAGTGATGAGAAACTTCCCCCTCACCCCAGCAGTTTCACTGAAAGATCAACTCACAATAAAGCAGATTAATAAGAGAAAGAAATTTTACTGTGAGCACAGGGAGAGTGATGGACCAATGGGGTCCAGAGGTTTATATACGCTCATTTTAAGGAGGAGGAGGAGAAGAGGAATATAGGTAATTCTGTTTAGGGGCAATAAATGGTTACTAGGGAGAATGAATAGATACTTGGGAGAGTGAATGCATGGTAGGGAAAGAGATTAACTTGTAAATGATTCTCTTTGGAAATTAAATTAACATGAGACAGATATTATCTTTAAAATGGATTGGGCCTGATCTGGTTGCATTCTTGATCTTCTTTCCTCAAATATATTGAGAGAACAGGGAGGGAAAGGAAAGATAACTGTTCTTTTTGATGAGTCCATCTGGTTTTATACAGAAAGAGGAAAAGCCCCTTCCAAGGCATATTGGTTTCTAAGGGATCAAAATACTCTTTATACCAAGGAGTCATATTTTGGGGTGAAATTTCCTAAACTCCTTCAAAGTGCTCAAAAAGTTCAGATGATAAAGAGAGAATCTGTAGTTCAGGGGCCAGAAGGGGCATGGAGGAAGTGGCACTTGAGTTTGATTTTGGAATTTGAGTGGGTTTTCAGGTACAATCCAGATGAGGAGTAATGTGAACAAAGGTACAGAGATGAGGAAATACAGGGTATATATAATAATGATAACAATGGCTAGAAGTAAGGTAATCTTAGCACTAAATTATTGTGTATTTGAAAATAATCCTTATCATTTCATAACCACGTTTTGGCATTTCTTCATTTTTAAAATATGCCAGGACTCTAACATTGGAAATGGCCTGGTTTTCTTTCAACCTCTGAGGTGCCAAATCTGAACCCAAATTTCCCTCCAGTTTTAGAAAGGGTAGTTTCTTCTGTTCAGATTTTAGATCTTTCTTTCTCTCTTTCTTTCTCTCTTTCTTTCTCTCTTTCTTTCTCTCTTTCTTTCTTTCTTTCTTTCTTTCTTTCTTTCTTTCATCTATTTATTTATATTCATAATATTATGGGGGTACAAATATTTTGGTTACATGTAATGTCTTTGCCTCACCCAAGCCAGGGCTAGAGGCTTGCCTTTCCCCCATAGAGTGCGCTAGATCTCCATTAGTTATTAATTTACCCTCCACTACCTGACTGGCACCCAATGAATATTACTAACATGTGAACACCTTAGCATTGATCAGTTTGTACCAATTTGATGGTGAGTACATGTGGTGCTTATTTTTCCATTCTTGTGATACCTCACTTTGAAGGATGGGCTCAAGCTCTATCCAGGATAATATAAGAGGTCCTAGATCACCATTGTTTTTTGTAGTTGAGTAGTATTCCATGGTATACATATACCACATTATATTAATCCACTCATGTATTGATGGGCACTTGGGTTGTTTCTGCATCTTTGCAATTGTGAATTGTGCCTCCATAAACATTCAAGTGCAGATTTCTTTATTATAGAATGTTTTTTTCCTCTGGGTAGATACCTAGTAGTGGGATTGCTGGATCAAATGGTATTTCTATTTTTAGCTCTTTGAGATATCTCCAAATTATTTTCCATAGCAGTTGTACTACTTTGCAGTCCCACCAGCAGTGTAAGAGTGTTCCTATCTCTCCACATCCTCGCTGCCATTTGTTGTTTGGAGCCTTTTTGATAAAGGCCATTCTCACTGGAGTTAAGTGATATCTCATTGTGATTTTGATTTGCATTTCCTTAATGGTTAGAGATGTTGAGCACTTTTTTATATGTTTGCTGGCCATTAGTCTGTCTTCTTTTGAAAAGCTTCTGTTCATGTCCTTTGCCCATTTATTGATGGGGTTGTTTGATTTTTTCTTGTTGATTTTCTTAAGTTCTACATAGATTCTTGTCATCAGCCCTTTATCAGATGTGTAGAAAGCAAATATTTTCTCCCATTCTGTAAGTTGTCTATTTGCTCTAATGATAGTTTCCTTGGCTGTGCAGAAGCTTTTTCATTTGTTCAGGTTCCATTCATTTATTTTTGTTGCTGCTGTGATTACTTTGGGGGGTCTTCTTCATAAATTCTTTGCCTACCTCTCTCCTCTCATAAAAATCATCTCAAAATGGATAACAGACTTAAACTTAAGGCATGAAAACTTAAGGATTCTGGAAGAAAATGTCAGATTTGGATTTTTCTACCTCTCATCTCCCTGCCCCCCATTTATTTCTGCTTTCTCTGAAATGATGGTTTTGTTCTAGTAGTTAAACTAACACTTCTGTTTCTTTGTTCTAATAGTTAATTTTCAGCACTTTATACACATAGATCTCTCCAAACTTAAAACAAATTTCTATATCTATGACTTTCAATTTCTCTTCTTTCTTTAAATGTTAATTTTTTTTGAGACAGAGTCTCACTCTGTTGCCCAGGCTAGAGTGCCGTGGTGTCAGCTTAGCTCACAGCACCCTCAAACTTCTGGGCTCAAGCGATCCTCCTGCCTCAGCCTCCCAGGTAGCTGGGACTACAGGCACGTGCCACCATGCCCGGCTAATTTTTTATGCATATATATTTTTTAGTTGTCCAGCTAATTTCCTTCTACTTTTTTTGTAGAGACGGTGTCTCACTCTTGCTCAGGCTGGTTTCGAACTCCCGAGCTCAAACAATCTGCCCACCTCAGCCTCCCAGAGTGCTAGGATTACAGGCGTGAGTCACCACACCCAGCCTAAATGTTAATTTTATCAAGAGTATTCTTCACTTGCTGTCTCCATTTTATTCTCCTATATTTACTCCTTAACTCACTGCAACCTTACTCATAACTCCATTGAAACTGCTTAGCCAATGGAAATAGGTAGAAATAGTAGATACAATATTCAGAAAACACTTTTATAGGAAAGGGGTATTCTGTTGTCTCTCCTTCCTTCTTTCATGCTTACTGGAATGCAGGTGATGGCTAGAGTTCAAGCAGTTATCTTAGACTATGAAGTAAAGGCCGTCATTTGAGAATGATGTAGCTGCATGTGGAAGAAGCCTACATTCCTGGTCCCTTTGAGAAGCCACCCTAGCTTCCTTGAACTGTCTGCCTTTGGAAAGGGAAGTAAAATTCTTTTTGTTTACTTTTCTTACTTTGGATTTTCTGCCACTTTTAGCCAAACCTACTCCTAACTTATTGAATAATGTTAACCACTCTTATAGCTTATAATATTACTGATATAACAATGACTCTCAAATCCAGATCTCTGTCTTTCTTCTCTACATCAGGAGAGTCAGGATTTTCTGCTGTATGTATCCACATCTCAAATTCAACATATTTACAGATGTTTAAAGAAAAAATGATTTTCCCTGACTCCTTTCCTTCCTTTCCTATGTTTCCAACCTCAGTGAATGTAACCCAGAGCAGAGCCCAGACAGGAATTATGGGGCCACCCCTTGAATTTTATCTGTTCCTTTTTCTTAATTTTCATTATTAAATCCCCAGTTTAGGCCCATCATTTTTTGCACTACTTCAATAATTCAAACTTTATCTACTTCAGATCTTGCCACATCTCTAATCCATTTACCAATCTGTCACCATGGTTATGTTTATGAAAACATAAATCTGTTTATGTCTGGAAAAAATACTATCTTGCTTAAAATTCTTCAATGGTTCTATATTATCAAGTGTATGAAATAGAATATTCTTGGCATGGTATGTAAAGCCTTCCATGTTCTGTATGTATACTGCCTACATCTCTAGCTTCAGCTTTATCTCTATTGAGTAGCCTACTGAATGCACCATTTCCTTTACATTGTGCATTATTCTTCCTACATTTTTTCTGCCTTGAATACCCTTTACCGCCGTCAGTTCTATATCTGAACTTTTAGTTGAAGAATAATATACACACTCAATTCTATTTTATGTCCTTTTTGAAGACTTTTTTCACCAACCCCAGGGGAAATTGACCATTCTCTCAGGTATGCATTGCTTCACTGTTAGATTTCTATACTAGTATCCACACATTTGAAGATAATTGAGGGTAGAGAGTAGGCTATATTCAGCCTTTTATTCTCAGCCCATACTAAGGCACCTGCCATAAGTGGGTACCTAATAAGTATTCATTATATTAATTAATTGAATTAATTAAGTGGATTATAGTAGCATTAGAAATGGAAAGTAAATTTCAATTAGAGGAATATGAAACAGGTAAAATCAGCAGGGCTTAGTAACTGATTGAAGGAAGGAGGTAAGGTAAGGGAAAGAGAGAGTTCAAAGATGACCCTGATATCTTAAGCCTGAATGATGAGAGGATATAGATATCTATAAGGAAAATGTGGAATGCAGGGAGGAGAAAATTTGGATGGAAGATAAGGTCTGCTCTGGGCATCTTGACTGCAATATGCTGGTGGTATAGACAAATGATAATTGGATAAAAATGTCCTGGAATGCCATTAGACTCCCTGGACAACTAGAAGATCCTTTTAGTGTATTATTAGTGGACATCACAGGATGTAATTGATCAGTTTAGGCTGAGAGAAAAAACTAGAAATCATAAGATTCACAAAAGCAAAAATGAGGCAAGATTCAGGTATGGACCAGGAAATGAGGCATCATTAGGATTAACCAGTCTGATTTAATTCAACATGTAGGGACCTCTACTACCATATCAGGTTCACATGGATAGCCACTATGTTTCAGATGTTTGACTCTTACAGTTTGGAACAATTGCCCACGCCTGATCCCAAAACACTTGATAACTAATCTCTGAACCTTTCTGTCAATGGTGAGAATATAAAAGATTTGTTAAAAGCCCCCTCATATGGATAAATTCACTTATTAAAAAATTATTGAAAAAGCATGACAATGCAGTCATAAGATGGGGACCAGACACATCAAAGAAATCACAGACTGCTAGTTTGGGCTTCTTCATCTGTATCTCTTTCTGGAAAAAAGACTAAAATAAATTTAAAAATTGAAAAGCCTTCATTGTAGTATTATTCTCCACCTTATTTTATGAAAGAAAGCAGAAAACAAAGAAGCAAAAGAGCTCAGTGTAGCTCCTAGGAATTGCTCACAGAGACCTTTGCAGCAGCCTGCCAGAAGATATCTTCTCAGAATTATTGTTACTTTTTGATGAGAATACCTAAACATTCAATCTCCAAGTTAAGCCAGAATCTAATAAATAAATTCAATAAATTAAATATTTATGGAGAATGCTAAATCCTGAGGATAAAAATAAAAGGAGACACACTTCCTGTCCTCAGGGAACTCACAGTTTACTGGAGGAACTCTCTGTCTCAGTTTAGAAATTCTTTCAAAGCCAGTCTTATCTCAGGAAGTCACTTGCAGAAGGGAATTATGCAAACATATAACGGAATTATGTACTTTTGTGTTCAGAGCCCTACAGTTTCTAAGCACTTACTATAGCAAATGACATGAAAACTCCTCTGATTCTTGAATTTGCTATCTTTTGGGAAGGTCATTGATTTATGAAGCTATAAAAGCATCACTGAGTTTAGTATGCATCATTGCTAGAGGGTTAGCAAAAACAGCAGTTCCAAATAACTAGGGAAATCTGGACTCATGTCACCAAATAAATTATGTGCTATTGGTAGGGAATAGTTCTGGATAAATTTTTAAGTAAAGCTAAACATACCAGGAAGCAGTAGTTGTGAAATTTTCAGTCTGGTGATTTGTTAGATATTTTGATTAGCTGGATAAATTAGCAACGTATCTTGGATTAACTGGGTAACTCCATCATGAATTAGATATGTGTTTTGAGGTAATAATACTTTATTACCATCAATGTACTTGAAGGATTATTTCTTACTTGTGTCACTGTCAGAGGAACAGGCCAGAATCAAGGAGGAGTTCAGGATCAGGATGATCAAAGGAAATCATCAAGTACAGGGAGTTGTTAGGTGTCAGGCAATAAGCTCTGGATAAAACATGAATGAGCATTGAAGAAATAATATCTATCATTTGCTAAGGCATTTTCCTAAGTCGTGAATATGTCATCTCATTTATTTTTACTGTCTTATTTTTTTTATTTTATAGCTGACAAAATTGGATTAGAGAGGTTAAATAATTTGCCCAAATCTCATAACTGATACTTGGTGTCAGTGAGATGCAAATCTAAATCTGCCCAACACTAAAGCCATTGCTCTTAACCAAATATTTTGAACTGTCATAAAGTTGAAAACATGATCTGGAACACAGTAGATCAGAGTCAGGCTGATGAGCCTTACAAGGGTGTAAGAGAATAAAGTCAGGTGTGTAAAGAAACACCATGCATACTTAAGGCTTAGAGGCTGGGAGGGTAGAGGAGAGGCAAATCAATTATGGAGAGTTTCTGGGATATTAAATACATCATCATTCTGACTTGCTGGTTTATATCTGCTAAGATTTTCTCTTTTTAGAGCTGTGGTTTGAATGATTACTGTGCTTCTGATACTATGATTGGTAGTTATTGAAAATAGAATTCTGGAGCACAGGGACAAAAACAATCTTAGCCTGAATGGGAAATGTCAAGGTAGCTCTATGGTAGTTACAGTTTTTTTTTTTTAGTGGATGGGGTAGGGAGAGAGAGTGGAGGGGGAACCATATCAAGTAATGATATTATAAGTTCTGTATTTAAAAAAAGAATTTCTACAGTCATTAGTCACTTGAATAGAATTTCACTTTCAGAAATAAATCTCCATATGGATGACATTGCATTATGCACCCTTCTGCTTTCATCAGGCTCTGATTTTGTTCCTCATTTCCTTTGAAAAAAATGATGGTACAGTATCCATATTGTCCTATGGATCTGTACCTGGCTCATTAGATATATTGTATTGATGAAAATCTCCAAATATTATTTTATTGAGTACAGAATTATTTGTATGTTTCAATATGTGTATGTCAATGTAGGTATGGGATACCTAGACATATTTCATTATGTGATTATCATTTCACAGTGTTCATCAATGCTCTCTAATTACTTCAGTCCCTAGAAACTACCATGCACTGTTTATATGTAATTACTTGTTTAAATTTCACAGCAATGAGGCCAGGTATAATGGCTCAAGCCTTGTAATCTTAGTACTTTGGGAAGCCGAGGTGGGAGAATTGCTTGAGGCCAGAAGTAAGAGACCAGCCTGAGCTATAGGGAGATCATGTCTCTACAAAAAAATTTAAAAAAATAGCTAGGCATGGTAGCATGTATCTGTTGTCCCAGCTACTTGGGAGGCTGAGACAAGACAATAGATTGAGTCCAGGAGTTTGAGGTTGCAGTGAGCTATGATGACAGCACTGCAGCCTGGCCACAGAATCAGAGTGAAGCCTTGACTCAAAGAAAAATAAATAAATAAATAAATTTCACAGAAATAATTTTTGTTGTTACTTTTTTTAAATTTCAGCATATTATGGGGTTACAAATGTTTAGGTTATGTATATTGCCCTTGCTCCCCCTACGCCCGAATCAGAGCTACAAGCATGTCCATCCCCCAGACGGTGTTCATTGCACTCATTATATATGTATATACCCATTCCCCCTCCCCCCTCCCATCTGCCCAATGCCTGATGAATGTTATTCCTATATGTGCTCTTAGGTGTTGATCAGTTAAAACCAACTTGATGGTGAGTACATGTGGTGCTTATTTTTCCATTCTTGGGATACTTCACTTAGTAGAATGGGTTCCAGCTCTATCCAGGAAAATACAAGAGGTGCTATATCACCATTGTTTCTGAAAGCTGAATAGTACTCCATGGTATACATATACCACATTTTATTAATCCACTCATGTATTGATAGGCACTTGGATTGTTTCTACATCTTTGCAATTGTGAATTGTGCTGCTATAAACATTCGAGTGCAGATGTATTTGTATAGTATGTCTTTTGTTCTCCTGGGTAGATACCCAGTAGTGGGATTGCTGGATCAAATGGTAAATCTACTTATATCTCTTTCAGGTATCTCCATATTGCTTTCCACAGAGGTTGTACTAGTTTGCAGTCCCACCAGAAGTTTATGAGTGTTCCTATCTCTCTGCATCCGCACCAACATTTGTTGTTTTGGGAATTTTTGATAAAGGCCATTCTCACTGGAGATAAATAATAGCTCATTGTGGTTTTGATTTGCATTTCCCTGATGATTAGAGATGTTGAGCATTTTTTCATATGTTTGTTGGCCATTATTCTGTCTTCTTTTGAAAAGTTTCTGTTCATGTCCTTTGCCCACTTTTTGATAGGGTTGTGCTAAAAGTCCTTGCTAGAACAATTAGAAAAGGGAGCGGAATTAAGGGCATCCAAATGGGAGCAGAAGAGATCAAACTTTCACTGTTTGCTGATGATATGTAATTATATCTAGAAAACCCCAAGGAATCATCCAAAAGACTCCTGGAATTCATAAATGAATTCAGTAAAGTCTCAGGATATGAAATCAATACACACAAATCAGAGGTATTCATATATGCCAATAATAGTCCAACTGAGAACCAAATCAAAGTCTCAATACCCTTTATAATAGCAACAAAGAAATTAAAGAACCTAGGAACATATTTAACTAAGGAGGTAAAAGACCTGTATAGGGAAAACTATGAAATACTCAGGAAAGAAATAGTAGAGGACGTAAACAGGTGGAAAACAATACAATGCTCGTGGGTCGGCAGAATCAACATTGTTAAAATGTCTATACTACCCAAAATGATCTACAGATTCAAATCAATCCCTATTAAAATAACAACATCATTTTCCACAGATATAGAAAATATAATGTTATGCTTCGTATGGAACCAGAGAAGACCTCGTATAGCAAAAGCAATCCTAGGAAATAAAAACAAAATGGGACACATCAATTTACCAGATTTCAAACTATACTACAAGGCTATAGTAATTAAAACAGTTTGGGACTGGCACAAGATCAGGGACATTGACCAGTGGAACAGAACTGAGAACCCAGATATAAAACCATCCTCATATAGCCATCTAATCTTTGACAAAGCAGACAAAAACATACACTGGGGAAAAGAATCCTTATTTAATAAATGGTGCTGGGAAAACTGGATAGCCACATGTAGAAGACTGAAACAGGACCCACACCTTTCATCTCTCACAAAAATCAACTCATGCTGGGTAACAGACTTGAACCTAAGGTGTGAAACTATTAGAATTCTAGAGGAAAATGTTGGAAAAACTCCTCTAGACATTGGCGTTAGGCAAAGAATTCATGAGGAAGACCCCAAAGGCAATAACAGCAACAACAAAAATAAATAAATGGGACCTGATCAAATTAAGAAGCTTCTGCACAGCCAAAGAAACTGTCACGAGAGCAAACAGACAACCTATATAATGGGAGAAAATTTTCGCATGCTACACATCTGATAAAGTGCTGTTGTTACCTTTTTTTTCTTTCTCTAAGGAATTTGGGGGTTTTGTATATTTCTTAACTTCCTGAGAGTACCATCTGGATTACACATCTCTAGATTTCTGAAAGAAAGATAATTCTGCTAGTGGTGATCACTATCAGTATGTCCTTGCAACTAGGATATAAACTTCCCAATCCATTGTCAAATCCTGTGATCCAGGCACTGTGTTAGGAATACAATGGCCTATATCCAGAAATCCCAAAACAACAAATGCTGGCGACGATGTGGAGAGACAGGAACTCTCA
>VBSM01000568.1:17602725-17638434 GCA_008086735.1 Cheirogaleus medius | reverse complement strand
TGGTACTGACTGTTTAAAACTATGGTGCTCAAAGGGTGGTAGTGTACACCAGGGCTTCGGGAGGGAGTGCAAGACCCACATCATAGGGATGTGGAGAGCATTGTGGGGGGGGGAAGGGCATACCTCTAACCCTTCTTAGGGAGAGGCAAAGTTATACAATGTATCCAAAGTATAAAAAAAATCTTTTGTTGGATGGAGGGCAGGCGGGAGGGGGGAGGAAGTGTAGAGTTACATAATGTGTTCTGTGCATGCCACTTGGGGATTGGACTCGCTTGGAGCTCTGGCATGTGGGGGTGAGAGGAGTGGTAGGGGCAATGTATGTAACCCTAACAATATTTGTACCCCCATTATATGATGAAATAAAAAAAAGGAAAAAAAAGGAATACAATGGCGAGCAAGACACAGTGGCTCTATCATAATTCTCTTTATACTTGTTTGACTCAAAGCCAATGCTCAATGAACCCTGGTTAAAAAATTGGTTGTGTTGAACTCGAGTTCTATATGATCTGCTATACAAACATAAAGATATAGTTTGTGGCTGAAAGTATTCTTTGCAGTGACTAGTCCAGTGTTTTACAAAGGGCAAGTTTCCTGGGCTATCTGCATTAGAATCCCCTGAGATGGTTAATAAAACTACAGATTTCTTGCTTTTACCCCAAAGATTCTTATCTAGTAGGTCCAAGGCAATGATTGGAATTCTGCATATTTTTAACAGAGGTAAAGTCCTGAAAAAGAGCAAAATGTTTTATGAGCTATGTCTTTAATTCCCCCACTCCCCTCTTTTTGGGAATTAAAATATGCATCCCTGCCTGAGGCCAGGAATTAGAAGGGCAGAAAAATGTTCTTTGTTGTTTCTTGTCTCTTAAACCACAGGAAATGGCTCAACAGAACAGAGGTCACAAAATCATCTTCACCGGAGATGGTATAGTTGAACAGCAATAGCCTGAAGCCGAAAACCCCCTTGTAAAAGCTCTGTGTTTCTGCTAAAAGGGAGGATGATGGTACTTTAAGATGAGAGTCTGCTATCCTTCTCATTTGCTGGCAAATTAATCAACTTCTCTTTCCTTTTCATCAAACCACTTGTCTTCATTCTTATTTTGTCCGCCAGGACAAGTACCAAACTTTCAGTAACATATTAATAGGGTTTCCAGGGGATTCCAATGCAACTCAATAACTGTGATGCTCAGCAACATTTATTGCATATTTACTATGCCAGGCATTATCCTAAGCACTTAATATAGCTCATTAATTCTCATAGCAACCTTATGATATAAGGTCTTTTTGTTGCTATTAGAAGAGAAATCTAAAGCACAGAGATGTTATGAAAATTTTAGAACCACTAGTAGTCCTATGTGATTCTATCCCTCTGATTGAATTTACTTGGTACCAAATTATTCAGATTATTCATTGAAAAATTCAGTAAATTTTTGAATAATCTGACAAATAGATACATTTCTTTACTCAAAGATTAGAGCCCCATTCGCTTGTGCGTTCATTATAAGAGGCTGGGTATGACAGCAATCTTGTCAGTCGGAAGTCTATGGCAGGGTTTGAAGACTTGCATATTTACTGATCTTTTCTCCCTTTTCTAAAGCCCTAAAAAGAGAGTGATGAAAAATTGCCATGATAATTGCTGCAGGTAGGGTTTGGGTTTCTTCTGTCTGTTAAGTACTATCTTTTAGGGGTGTGTGCTCTTAAGAAGTTTAAACTATTAGTGTTCAAATGGAGTAAAATAGAGTATTTGCCAAACATCTTATCATATACATTGCTAAGTAATCAAACCAAAAGATAATTGAAGAAATTGGTTGCCATCCCTAATTATTGTTATTCTAAGGCAACAGAGTATAATGTAAATGGCACTAGACTGTGTGGCTCTATAACCTTGGGAGGACAGTTGACTTGAAGACTAGAGAAGAAATCATAAATGATACATATGAGATAGATCCCTATAGCTTAGGCCAGTTTCTAGTTTTATCTGGATACAGCACCCAAATCAAGAGGAATTATTCGGAGTCCTCTGCATACATAGAAGACTAGTATAATATTTTAACGTGTCTTATTAACAAAGAACACCTATGAATTAGAAGCAGATTCTATGAAAGGACAGAAAGAATGGAGAAAGGAAACACCATGCCTGAGAATATCCCTCATTAAGTACAGAATTCATTAGAAGGAAATTCATGGGATAGTAATTTTAAGGGTATATAAAGTAATTTGATGATGTGTTCTTCATTTTGACTAAGAAGTACCTTAATTGCCTAATTTGATTAAGAATAGCTATAATCTAGGTTACTTGCACAATAAAGTGTGAATTGCTAAGCTATTCCTTATTTATTCTTGCTTGTAGTATCTTCATAAAATAATCCCTTATATATGCTGATTAGAGCCTGGATTGCCTTGGAAATGTTTTTGGTTTTGTTACATGGATAATTATTTAATTTAAAAAGATTAAATCAAGATTATACTTTACTCTGATGTTAATGGCTAGGAAATTAAATGCACTAAGAAATGAAAGCCATTTGTCTAAGCCATTTTGTCTAGGAGTCAATAATGTAATTTAAAAAAATAAAGTAAAATACGCTATGTAAAAATAAAATGTATTTGTAATGTATGAAAATAAAATAATATAGGTATTTTTGATAAATGATTCAACTTGATCTATTCTTGAGTGAATGAAACATATTTAAAGGAATGACATCCCTTGTATTTAACTAGATTATTATATAAACTTAATAACATATATATGTAAACATACACATCATAGCTAGACATGAATTTTCCTTCTAGAACACCTAACAACTGGAATTCAGAATAGCTTTATAGTGACTGATATAAAGGAAATTTTAGGTCTTTAGATTTTGGCTCTACAAATAAATATGAATACAACTATAATTCATTCAAAGGGGTTTCCATAAGTAAAACAGAATAATATGAAATTATAATTGATCTTGGAAGGGGCTAACTGGATGAAGTAAAAAAGATTAAACAAATTATTTGGCATAATGTAAACCAAAGAAATAATAGAATTTGTTGCACTGCATTAAATCTTTTAGGAAATTGAATTCTTATAGTGGGTATGTTTACACATGATACAAGGTACATAAGAATTCCCACTACATACTATTAATAACATGTGTTTTGAAGCTGTCATAAGTAACATAGCTGCATACTGGAGAAGAACTAAGCCAGAGGTAAACGGATTATATCAAGAATACACAAATAGACCAAAATAATATATGGAAATTTGGATATATTAAAGCTGTTATTTCTCAACAATAGAGAAATAACAAATGGTTTTGAGACAAGAGGAAAAAAAATGAACACAGATTTCTACCTCTCTGTATGAAAACACATTCCAGATGAATCAAGTACTTAAACATAAGATAATGAAAGTATTAAAGTAAATAAATAAATGAATGAAAGAATTTATTTATAAACTTGAAGTTTGGTAGACCTTTATAACTAGGACATAAAACCTAAAACACATGCATTTGACTACATGAAAATTAAAATAAAAAATAAAAATATGCTATGGTGAAAAAATGAACACAGTCTGAAGGGAAACTGGGAAAAAATTGCAACATATGAGAGAGGGCTATTTTGTTTAATTGACCAAATACTCCTATATACCAATAAGGAAAAACATGGACAACACAATACCAAATTTGCAAAGGATATAATATAAATAGACTGCTTACAGAAAAGGATATAAATCTAGAAGAGACTTATGGAAACTCAGGGGCAGAAAGGTGTGATATGTTTCCTTACCCATCATGAGGGTCATGGCTGACACTCCCATAACAAAAGACAGGTTAACAAGACAAAAGCAGAACAAATTTATTTAATCAAAGTTTTACATGACATGGGAACCTTCAGAAATGAAGATTCAAAGACCCAGGGAAAACTGTTTTCATGCTTAGATTTGATAAAGAATAGATAGCCATATAGAAATGTGATTGGACATAAGGGTGTGATCTAATGGTTATAGACTAAGTGAGGAAAACCCAGTAAAGCCTGCCTCTTCAGATTCTTCTTGGCCTCTGTGTGTTGCTTTCCTTCCTCTGGGTATGGGTAAGGACCCCTCTGGAATGTGGGTCTTCAGTGGAGAAGGGAGAAGTGAGAGAGTGACTTTTCTAGGTTTTATGGCTTGCTTTGAAGGAGAGGGGTTCTAGTTTCTATGACTTGCCTTGGGGAAGAGCAATTTGTGTTTCTGTGATTTGCACTGGGTGAGAAAGAAGGGCTGGAGATAGGAGGACAGAAGGTCAGAAAGACCTTGCTCCCAATGCCCTTATAATCTTCAGTTCAAAATAGTCAGCATACCAAGGTGCCGAACTTTGGGGTATCATGTTCTGAGTCCTGACAGAATGATGCTCAACTCTGTTCATAAATTAAAACAACAATGGAATTTCATGACCGATGTATCAGATCAAAAACATTAATAAAAATAATAATTTAAAAATGACAATACCTATTGGAGAGATACAGGAAACAGACACTCTATATACTATTGATCGTAGTAAAAATTGGGGCAGCATTTTTAGAAGGCAATTTTGTAATATTGATCAAAATTCAAAATTACTCTAATTCCTCAATTCCACTATTAAGAATTTAACTAAATGATATACTTGCAAGAGTGGGCCAAAATATACCCACAGAGATATTCATTGCAGCATTGTCTGTAGTAATAGTAAATTGAATAACTTACATGTCCATCAGTAGAGAATTAGTTAAATAAATTATAATCTGTTTACATTATTGAACTAAAGGAAGAAACTGAAGCAGAATGAATAGAAGTAGAGAGTTTATTTGGGCCAATGTTGAGGACTGCAGCCCAAGAGTCAAGATGCCCTGAATATATGCTTTGATTAGCAACAGTTACAAGTGGGTTTTTAAAGGGAAAAAAAGAAGTTAGGGGGCAGTTCCTGAGTTGTTTACCAAGAATTTACATGGGTTCATGAAAATAACATAAGCTATCAACTGACTATACATTGTTCTTTGTATCACTAGGAACATGAAAATAATGAGAGTCACATTGTACAACTTGTTGGTAACATTTTAGGTAATTTGTCAGCTAGTCAGGAAACTACAGGGAAGTAAGGAAAAACAAAATGCCTTTAAACAATTACCCCAGGGTATAGGTGTGGGGGACCTGACTAATGTCTCTCTGAGCCTGATGAATTATGCATACCTCACATTCCTCAGACTGCTCTGAGCTACTTTTCTTTCTCAATATAATTAAATAATACAATTAATTGGATCTCCTCATGCAGATATGGGATAATATCTAACATACATTATCAATTGAAAACAGTAAGCCACAGAACAATATGATCCCTTTTGGGTAGTGGGTTGTCCAACAATGCCCCAGGGTGCTCTTTTTGGCTTCCTTGATATCTGGAACCACCCAACCACAAGGGCAGCTTCACAATTCAAAATCTCACTTCTTCTCACCAATAGGCAGGTCTATAACTTCCCATGGGCTTCCAAGCTCTCTAGACGCTGGGCAACTGATGTTTCCCAGCATTTATCTAAACTGCTGGCATTCATACTGTTGTGGCTCAGAAAATGATACCCCAAAATAAGGCACTATGACATGCTGAGCTAAAGAAGCAGCCTCAAGGTCTCTCTCTGACCTTCCCCTGTCTCCCTGTCTCTCTGATCCCCTTTTTCCCAAAGCACTGGGAAGCATTCTCTCTGGAAGTTCCCTTATCTGACTGAGAAAACTTTTTCTAAAAGGAGTGCATTTGTCTTAGAACCCCCTCCCTAGTAATCTCATTAAATAACCAGGAAAGATTAACTACTGAAGAGAAGAGATTGGGAGTTGTCGTCACAGCCCACATGGACTTTTTTTTTATGTCCCTTGCCACTAGCCACTCCAAAAAAAAAATCAATTTCATGTAAGAATGTCCTTGATGAATCTGTAAAAGTTAATCATTTTATTAAATCTCAACCCTTGGGTTCTTTTGACATGCTGTGTGATGAAATGGTAGTAAGTTCTAATAAAGTACTTCTGCTGCATATGACAGTATCATGGTTGTTGCAAGGAACAGTGCTCATGTGATTGAGTTGCAAGCTGAACTAGCCACTTCTCTTCATGGAACATAAAGGGAAACAATGAACAATGAACACACACAAACTATATTTATTTGGACTTGGATATTTTCTTGAAAATAAAAGGAGTGAGCCTATCATTCCAAGGAAGGCAATTGAAAGTATTTGTTGAGAATGGTTGAATCTAAGCTTTCAAGTGAAAATTAGAGTTTTGGGAAAGTTGACAGCTTGCCATTATTTATGAAGTGATATTAATGAATATGGTTATTTGATCCAATATGATGTAATATGTCAACATTCAGTAGATATGTATAAAATAGTGCATAGATATTTGCCAAATGACCAATACATGATCAAGCATAGGAAAAAGTTTCATTGAAAGTTCAAAATAGATAAATATATTTTAATGCAAGATTAATGCAAAATTTTTATTGATTAGGTTTAAGATTCTACATTGCAACTTATTACGTTTTGGTGTGGTATCAAAGAATAATATCCCAAATTATCTGCAAAAGCCATTATAGTGCCTTTCCCTTTTTCAACTACATATCTGTGTGAGATGGGTTTTCTTCACATAATTCAACCAAAATAACATTGCATCAGTTTGAATGCAGAAACAGAAGTCAGGATCCAGCTGTTGTCTATTGAGCCAGACACAAAGAGATTTGTAAGACTGTAAAACAATGTCAGTCTAATTTTTTGAAAATATAGTTATTTTTCATAAAAAATATGTTCTTTGTGTTAACATGTAATTAGTCTATTATTTGGATCCTTGATAATTTCCAAGAGTGAAAGGGGCCATTAAACCATAAAAGTTTGAAAACTTCTGCAAATGCTTTTTTTTTTCTAAACTATTGCTCTTCCTACATTTTATTCTAATTATTGGTGTGTGAGCCTCTCTCCCTAGCTGGATATGCAAGCGCCTTTAGGATAGCTTCTTGTTTTTGTTTATATCCCCATCAACTAATACGTGGCAGGAAAGGCAGTAAATGTTTGGTAAACATTTAATGAATGGGATAATGCATGTTAGATTCTCTCTCCATCTGTAAAAGTGGCATCTGCTGCCCACAGGATTTCCTGAAATAATATCAGGTTATGACTTTAGACTCTATGGTTCAAGAGACCTGGTTTCCATTTATATTTGCCCCGTAGTATCTGTGTGTTTGGGCAAGTTACTTGATATCTAGTCTGAGACATTAATCCTACAGTTGGGAAATACAAATTCCTTGGCCCCAGACCAAAGCCTGTTGAATTAGAAACTCTAAGGGTGGGCGGAGCAATATGTACCTTGACAAGCCCTCCAGATGATTCTGATGTGCTCTAAAGTTTGAAAAATTCTAGGCAGCTTTTATTCTCCTGTAAAGTGGAAAATATAACTCTACTGGGGCTGCTGAAAGATTACATGAGATAATACTCATAAAATGCTTAGCAGCAATGCCTAAACACTCGATAAGGAATAACTATTTTTATTTTTTTCAATATATTCTTTTTTTAGTATCGTTATTCTATGAGCTTTTTTCTATTTTTAAATTATTTGTTTATTTTATACTTTTTAAAAAATTTAGTTAAGCATATTATAGGGGTACAAATGTTTAGGTTACGTATAATGCCTTCCTCCCCTCCCCCACAATCAGAGCTTCAAGTGTGTCCATCCCTCAGATGGTGGGCATCGCACTCATTATGTATGTATATACCCATCCCCTCCTAACCCCTCCCATCTGCCTGATGCCTGATAAATGTTATTCCTATATGTCCACTGAGGTGTTGATCAATGAAACCAAATTGCTGGTGAGTACATGTGGTGCCTATTTTTCCATTTTGGAGATACTTCACTTAGTAGAATGGGTTCCAGCTCTATCCAGGAAAATACAAGAGGTGTTATATCATCATTGTTTCTTATAGCTGAATAGTACTCCACTCCATGGTATACATATACCACATTTTATTAATCCACTCATGTATTGATGGGAACTTGGGTTGTTTCCACAACTTTGCAATTGTGAATTGTGCTGCTATAAACATTCGATTGCAGGTGTCTTTTTTGTAGAGTGTCTTTTTTCTTTTGGATAGATGCCCAGTAGTGGGATTGCTGGATCAAAGAGTAGTTCTACTTGTAGCTCTTTGATATATCTCCATATTGCTTTCAACAGAGGTTGCACTAGTGTGCAGTCCCACCAGCAGTGTATGAGTGTTCGTATCTCTCCGCATCCACGTCAACATTTATTGTTTTGGGACTTTTTGATAAAGGCCATTCTCACTGGACATAAGTGATATCTCATTGTGGTTTTGATTTGCATTTCCCTGATGATTAGAGGTGCTAATCATATTTTCATATGGTTTTTGGCCATTATTTTTTTTTTTCTTTTGCAAAGTTTCTGTTCATGTGCTTTGCCCACATTTTGGTAGGGTTGTTTAATTTTTTCTTGCTGATTTTCCTGAGTTCTAAATAGATTCTAGTTATCAGCCCTTTATTAGATGTGTAGCATTCGAAAATTTTCATCCATTCTGTAGGTTGTCTGTTTGCTCTCGTGACAGTTTCTTTGGCTGTGCAGAAGCTTTTTAATTTGATCAGGTCCCATTTATTTACTTTTGTTGTTGCTGTGTTTGCCTTTGGGGTCTTCTTCATAAATTCTTTGCCTCAGCCAGTGTCTAGAAGAGTTTTTCCAACATTTTCCTCTAGAATTCTAATAGTTTCACACCTTAGGTATAAGTCTGTTACTCAACATGAGTTGATTTTTGTGAGAGGTGAAAGGTGTGGATCCTGTTTCAGTCTTCTACATGTGGCTATCCAGTTTTCCCAGCACCATTTATTAAATAAGGATTCTTTTCCCCAGTGTGTGTTTTTGTCTGTTTTGTCAAAGATTAGATGGCTATATGACGCTGGTTTTATATCTGAGTTCTCAGTTCTGTTCCACTGGTCAATGTCTCTGTTCTTGTGCCAGTGATAAGCTATTTTAATTACTATAGCCTTGTAGTATAGTTTGAAATCTGGTAAATTGATGCCTCTCAATTTGTTAATATTGCCTAGAATTGCTTTTGCTATACAGGGTCTTCTCTTGTTCCACACAGAGTGTAAAATTATTTTTTGTATATCTGTGAAAAATGATATTGGTATTTTAATAGGGATTGCATTGAATATGTAGATCACTTCGGATAGTATAGATTCTGCTGACCCATGAGCATGGTGTGGTTTTCCACCTGTTTACGTTTTCTGCTATTGCATTCCTCAGTGTTTCATAGTTCTCCCTATAGAGGTCTTTTACCTCCTTGGTTAAATATATTTCTAGGTACCTTTTTTTCTTTTTTACTATTGTGAAGGGCATTGAGTCTTTGATTTAGTTCTCAGTATGACTGTTTTTGGCATATATGAATGCCTCTGGTTTGTGCATATCAATTTTGTATTCTGAGACTTTCCTGAATTAATTTCTCAATTCCAGGAGTCTCTTGGTTGAATCCTTGGGGTTTTCTAGATATAATATCATATCATCAGCAAAGAGTGTGTGTTTGATCTCTTTTGCCCCTAATTGGATGCCCTTAATTCCCCTCTCTTGTCTAATTGCTATAGCAAGGACTTCTAGCACTATGTTGAATAGAAGTGGAGATAGTCGGCAGCCTAGCCTGGTTCCACTTCTAAGTGGGAATGCTTTCAATTTTTCCTCATGCAGTATGATGTTGGCTGTGAGTTTGTCATATATGCTTGAATCAATTTTAGGTAAGCCCCATCTATGCCTATTTTGTTGAGTGTTCTTATCATAAAAGGGTGTTGAGTTTTGTCAAATGCTTTTTCTGTGTCAATTAAGAGGATCATCTGATCTTTGTTTTTGCTACTGTTTATGTGGTGAATTACATTTATAGATTTGCTTATGTTGAACCATCCCTGCATCTCTGGGATGAAGCCCACTTGGTTGTGATGGAATATTTTCTTGATAAGCACCTGGATTTGGTTAGCTAGGATTTTGTTGAGAATTTTTGCATCTATATTCATATGGTATATTGGTCTGTAGAGTTCTTTTTTTGTTGCGTCCTTTCCTGGTTTTGTTATCAGGGTTATGTTGGCTTCATAAAATGTGTTGGGGAGAATTCCTCCCTTCTCAATGATGTGGAATAATTTCTTCAGAATAGGCACCAGTTCTTCTTTGTGGGTATGGTAACATTTGGGTGAAACCATCTGGTCCAGGACTTTTCTTTTTAGGAAGGTTTTTTATTGCTGTTTCAATTTCAGTACTTGATATTGGTCTGTTCAGGAATTCTATTTCTGCCTTCTTGAGCCTAGGGAGGCTGTGTGTTTCTAGGAATTTGTCCATTTCCTCCACATTTTCCAATTTGTGTGAATGAATTTTTTTGTAGTATTCATAAATTATATCTTGTATCTCCATGGCATCAGTTGTAATATTTCCTTTATTGTTCCTGATGGAGCTTAATACAGATTTTTCTTTTCTGATTTTTGTTAATCTAGCAAAGGAATGTCAATTTTGTTTATTTCTTCAAATAACCAACTTTTTGTTTTATTAATCTTCCATATAGTTTCCCTGTTGTCAATTTCATTTAGTATGATTTCATCTTAATGATTTCACTTCTTCTGCTGGGTTTGGGGTCAGTGTGTTCTTCTTTTTCCAGCTCTTTGAGTTGATTCATTAGTTTGTCTATTTGTGAACTTTCTGATCTTTGCATATAGGCATTTATGGAAATAAATTTTCCTCTTAGGACAGCTTTATCTGTGTCCCACAGATTTTGATAACTTGTGTCTATTTGGCATTTAATTCAAAGAGTCTTTTGATTTCCATCTTGATTTCCTTGTTTATGAAGCAATTTTTCAGCAGTAGGTTGTTTAGTTTCCATGACTTTGTGTAGTAATGAGAGTTTTTGTTAGGGTTGATTTCTACTTTTATTCCACTGTGATCTGAGAAGATACATGGTATAATTTCTATTTTTTAAAATTTTTTGAGACATGCTTTGTGTCCTAGGATATGGTCAATCTTAGAGAATGTCCCATGAGCTGATGAGAAGAACATATATTCAGTGGTTTGGGGGTAGAATGTCCTGTAAATGTCAGTCAGCCCAATTTGTTGTAGAGTTCTTTTTAAGTCCATTATTTCTTGCTAATTTTCTGTTTAGTGGATCTGTCCTGTGCTGTCAGCAGGGTGTTGAAGTCTCCAGCTATCATGGTGTTGCTGTTTATCAATTTGTTTAGATCAAGTAGAGTTTGCTTTATGAATCTGGGTGCACCTAAGTTTGGTGCATACATATTTAAAATTGTTATGTCTTCTTGTTGAACTGTACCCTTCACCATTATATAGAGACCCTCTTTGTCTTCATTACTTTTGTTGATTTAAAAACTAAGTTATCTGCAATATAAACCACCATGCCAGCCTTCTTTTTGGCTTCCATTTGCTTGAAATATTGATTTCCACCCCTTTACCTTTAGTCTAAATGCATTCTTGCAGGTTAGATGACTTTCCTGAAGACAGTAGATACTTGGCTTTTATTTTTTTATCCATTCAGCCAGCCTGTGTCTCTTGAGTGGGGAGTTCAAGCCATTTACATTTATGGAGAGAACTCATAGGTGGGGCAAATTTCTGTTCATTATGTTGGGTTGACCTTTTTGCGTTATTTTCTCTCTTGAGCCCTTGTGGTATCTGGCTTTTGATCTTTGGCTTTTAGTGGCTTTACATTTATGAGTGTATCGTGCTGATCTGTGCATAATTCTGTTTTGAGTACTTCTTGGAGGGCTGATCTTGTCTTGGTGAATTCCTTCAGTCTTTGCTTATCTCAGAATGTCTTTATTTCTCCTTTGTATATACAAAACTTAGTCTGCATGGTACAAGATTCTAGGCTGGGCATTATTCTGTTTCAGAAGAGTGAGAATGAGGCCCCAGTGTCCTCTTGCTAGTAAGGTTTAAGTTTAGAAGTCTCACGTTATTTAGATGGGCTTTCCTTTGTATGTTACTTTCTTCTTTTGCCTTACAGCTCGTAGAAGGGCCTCTTTAGTGGATATTATGGTCAGTCTGATGACTGCATGTCGTGGTGTCTTTCTGTTTGCTTTGATTCTCCCAGGGGTCCTTTGAGCTTCTTGTGACTGGATATCTAGATTTTTAGCAGGGCGTGGGAAATTTTCCTCAATTATATCTTCAAATAGCTTATCCAACCTTTGCATGTTTTCTTCTTCAACTTCAGGGATGCTCATAACTCTCACGTTAGGTTTCTTCATATAATCCCACATTTCTTGTAGGCTTTGCTCTTTTATTTCTGTGCTCTATCTCTGTGACTGACTTATTTAATTGGGAGGTGTTATCTTCAGTCTCTGAGATTCTTTCTTCTGTTTGATCTACTCTGTTCTTGAGGCTTTCCACTGTGTTTTGTAGTCCCCTGAATAAATTCTTCATTTCCAGGAGTTTGGTTTGATTTTTCTTTAATATTTCAATTTCTTTAGTGAATTTTTCTTCCAAGTCCTGGATTTTTTTTTCATGATTTCTTTGTGTTGGTTATCCATTTTTTCTTGCATGTCATTGAGTTTTCTTACAATCTATGCTTGAAATGCTTCTTCTGTCATTTTAGTGTTCTGACTTTGGTTAAGGGTCCATTGCTAGAGAGCCTATGTTCCTCTTTGGGGATGTGCTTTCCATTTGATTCTTCATACTTCCAGAGTTATTTCACTGATTCCTTTCCATCTGGATCAGTTGTTGCTTCTTACCTTTAGGTTTTTGTTTGGATAATGACACACCGTGTTTAGTCTCTGAGCCAGTAGGTGGTGTTTGTGGGTGAGATTCGACCAAACCCTTTATGCCGAGTCAGTAGATGTAGTAAAAGGGTGTGTAGAATGACCTCCCTGTCAGTAGTTGGTGCTTGCTGTGGGGAGCAGGTTGCAGTGTCGTTTTTGGCTCCTGTAACCACCTCTTGTTCCTCTGGAGAGGCATTCTTGTGTCTCATGTGGTGGGTGGGTCCCTGGGACTTCCAGGTGTGTCCTTATTCTCCACCTCAGTGGGGGCAGGTCCAGGAGTGAGTCTGGATGGAGTTGGGTTAGGTAAGCCTGCCCTCAAGCACTACAAATGCTATTAGTAGGGGTCAAAGTTCTGTTCTCTTCTCTGGGCAAAGCTGTCAGGGAGGGACTGGAATGGTGCCACTCAGCCAAAAAATCTGCATGTGGGGGTGAGGCTGTCTGAGACCTGCTGTCTGGAGCAGGCCTCACTTCTTTCCACCCTCCCCTATTTCATGGTTTCTCCTGGGCCTCTGCCAGCAGGCAGGACCTCACACCAGTGAATCTCCCCTGGCTGTGATGCAGGCTGGGATGATCCCTGCCCAGGATTGCAGGCTGGGCTGGGCACACGGCCCTCCTATGAGGGGAGAGTTGCCCCTCAAGCACGCTGATCTGACCCTGAAAGCACACACACCTTAGTAGGCTCATTCACAAATATCCCCTCTGTGCCCCAGGGCAACATGATTGAGACCTGGGTGTACAGGAATCTGGTCCGCAGGCCTGTCCCTTGGGTCCTGGAGATCAATCTCTGACCCTACCAGGGAGAGGAATGCTGGTCTCAAGTCACCCACGGGGTGCCCAAGCTGGATTGATGTCTCTCCACCTCGGGATTTGCCCCGTTCTCCTGGAGTCACCAGGCTAACAGCTCCTGGGAAGGCTGGCAGGTAGGGAGCTCACAGTCTGTGTACCCCTCAGTCTACTATAGGGCCCCCAAAGGAAAGGTCCCATTCCTTGGAGATGCCTCTGTGTGATGGCTAAATTGTCTCTATGGGCACCTGCAGGTAGGGAAGGGGAAGGAGAGAATGAAGCGATATGGCGCCTGCCGATCAGCTGGGGTCTGCATGTGGGGAGGTACCCCGAGGGAGCTGGGAGCCTGCTGCCTTGGTGGCAGCTATCTCTGGGCTGGTGTTAGCAGGTCTCTCCCACTGCTCAGGAGCCCACGAGAATTCTGAGATGCAAGGGAGGGGAAAGTTAACTGCTTCACCTACCCTTGTCGCTGGTCTCCAAACCTCTCAGGAGCCTTTCTCCTAGTTCTCCTCCACACCTTCTTCCCATGGAGTCTTCTGTATTCTCAAGTACCCTTCCCTCTGACCCTCGTCTGATCTATGTTTGTCTGCTTGTTTATTTTTTTTCACTTTCTTCTAAAATCTGTCTTTTTTGCAGAGCCACTCTGGCTGGCAGTTTTTCTCATTGTCATCTTGAATTCTCCCTGCACACAGACTTTTAATCTATGCTTCTGAGGGCAGCTCTGAGAGATTAACTTGGCGACCGTATCTGCATAATAAGACCACCTTTGTTCACAGTGAAGTTCCACCCATCACCGTCTTACCACCTCCCACAGATCTGAGTTCCAAGCCATTCTTCTTTGGGCTTATTCATTTTCCCCCAACTCCCCTCTCCCCAATGAAGAGGGTATTCAAGTGTTAAACCTTGGTGCTTTGTTTGAGTTTGCATATTTTGTATGACTCTTGTATATACATGTGGACAACATAAATTTGTTAAGCATTTATCTTTTTAACCTTTCTTTTGTTATGGGGTGTAGACCCTATATGATGGGGAGGAAAGGATTCACCCCCTTTCTGCCCCTACAAAGCCCTTCAATGTTGGAGCTCACAATATTTGTCCCCCTTTGGTAAGACCATTTTTAGGCTCCTCCTCCGAAAAAGCAGGGGCAGCAATAGTCATGATCTGTTTTCTGGAGCACAGTTATGGTGTTTCCAACAGATTCTGGGTTTCTCTACTATATGTGAGTAGAAGAGGAGCCTCCTGACTCCTCTTGCTGACACTTAGCTTCCTCAATAAGATCTTAATTTGTCCTACACCACCTTGCTGAATTAGTCCTCACCATGTCACAGTATATATTTTTGATTATCTGCAAAAATGTTTTTTGAAGACTATCCAAGAAACTTACCAGGGGTTAGGGAGAGAGAAGAGTGATTTGTGTGGTCAAGAGGATTTTAACTTTTAATTTTCTACTCTTCATCACAGAGTTGAATTTTAAATTGTTAGACTTTATCCTTAACTTCTGTATTAGAAGTATGAAAATAATACATGCTTATACAGAAGTATATAAAGAAAAAATATATCTTCCCTACCAATTCTTTCCCTGTCCCCATTCTGGGTAACTAGTATTAAGAATTTGGGGTGTATAATTCCACATCTTCCTCTATATTAATGCAAACAGATTCAAGCATATATGGAAATTTCCTTTAATTTTTTTAATTATAAAGTGGGTTTTACTGTTCAGTTTACTTTACAAATTATTATTTTTATTTTTATACCTTATTGGCCATTACATATAAATTTAACTATTCATAGCTGCCTAATATTCCATAGTATGGATAATTTATTTTACATTCCCCTAATGATAGATATCCTATGCAATAAACAAACAATAGCCCACAGTGAGATTTCTGGGTCAAAGGTTATGCACATAACCTTTTAAAATAGATTTGGCCAGAATATTTTCTACAGTGTTTCATAATTCTTTCTTCCACCAGCAATGCATGAGTGCCTGTTTCTCTACCCTTTGGCTGCACTGAAAGTTTTTAATGTTTAAAATGTTTCTCAATAAGGTGCAAGATGAGAATGTTTTGATTGCATTTTTTGAGTAATGTTGAGCTTTTTATATGTTAATTTACAGATTTGAATTTCTATGCAAAAGGCAATAGGTCCAGATGCTTTTTCAAATAATTCCCTTGTTATTGCACAAAGGTAGACATTTCCCTATTTTACAAATAATATGTAAATTTTGAAATACATTATTTCAAAAAGGTAAAATTTTTCCAATTCATTTTATGCAGATAACATAATAATATTATCAAAATCTGATAAACACACAAAAAGAAAACTAGACCAATGGTTCTTAATCCTGGTTACACAATATAATCATTTGAAGAGTTTTTGAAAAAGGCTCATGCCTAAGCCCCACTTGAGAGTTTCTGATTTATTTGATTTGGAATATGGCCTGGGACTTATTGTGTCTAATGTACTACAGACCAATGTTACTTATTCATATAATACCAGATTGTAAATGAAACGCTACCAAATTGAATCAAGTAGTCCATTAAAGGAATAATACTCCATAATTGAGTAGAGTTTATTCTAGAAATATAAGGATGGTTCACCATTAGGAAATTTATCAACACAATCCATTACCACCAAAAACTGAAGGAGAAAGTCCATCTAGTTTAATCAGTATATGTGTAAATGTTATTAGCCAGCATTTCTAGGAAAATCTCTGAGTAAGTTCGTATTAGACACCCATTACCATGATGAAATTACTTATCAAAACTTATAAAAACATTATTGTAAAGAGAGATATACCAAAGTTATCAAATTCCCATTAAAGTTAGGATCAAGTCAGGAATGCTCATTTTAATCAATATTAAATATTTTGGAGATCTAGCTGATATACTGAGACTACTGACAAGTAGTATAAATTTTGGAAATAAAGAGATATATACAATCAAATCATGCAATTGTATATGCAGAAAAGCCCAAAGACTATAAAAAATATTAGTGCTTACAAGATAATTTCACAAGGTAAATGGATAAACTGTAACTATAGAAAATAAATAGCTTTTCTTTATACTAGCAGTAAACAATTAGAAAAGCAAATGGAAAATATATCATATCCAAAATAAATACAAAAATATAAAATACTTAAAATTAAATTTAATAAAGAAAATATGGGACCTATGGGAAGGTAGCTATAACATTTTCTTGAAATATTTAAAATAAGTCTCCCCAAATAGACAGTCATCCCATGTTTCTATATAAAGAGTATTCTAAAAATGTCATATCATCCCAATTTCCTATACAAATGTAATGCAACTAAAAAACCCCACAAAAACAAAAAATACACAACATCCTTAATGTTGTCTTTTATTGAAACCAGATGAAATTTTTAAGTTCAAATGGAAGAATTAACATCTGAGAATATTTAAGAAATCTTTGAAAATAAGAATACCTCAAGGAGATTAGTTTCGCCAGATATTAAAACTTAACTTGTAAAACCATCAGAATAGATAGATGGATAGATGGTAGATAGATAGATAGACAAATATAAATTCAAAGGCATAATTAAATCTAGAAACAGATCTGAGTTTGTATATATCTTGGAACCTAATTCTTGACAAATATTGTCTTTTAATTCTGTGTGGAAATGATAATTTTTAAGTATAATGTTGCTGGCATAATTTGCAATCCATATGGAGGAAAATAAATATATATCCATATCTCACAACATAGTTTTATATATAAAAATAAATTCAAAATGGAATGATGATAGAAATGCCAAAAAGTAAAATGCATTATTATTAGAAAAAAGTTTAGTGTTTTTTCTTTAATCTTAAGCAAGAAAGGATATATAGATATCATAAGTGAAATTATCACAAATTTTGCTAGGTAAAGATTTAAAACTCAAGTCCTGCAAAAATAAAATAAAAACCATAAATATTGTTGAAAGACAACAAACTGAGAAAATATTTGTAATACTTTTAGAAGATTGCTATTCCTCATGAGCAAAGACTTCAATAAAAAATGAAAAGTAAAAGACAAGCAATCCAATAGAAAAATGGGCAAATTACACTTGACCCTTGAGCAATGCCAAGGATTAGGGGCTCCAATCCCTCACACATTAGAAAATCCATGTATAATTTTTGATTCCTTCAAAACTTAGCTACTAGTAGCCTACTGTTAGCCAGAAGCCTTACCAATAACAAACAGTTGATTAACACATATTATGTGTTTTATGTGCTATACGTGTTATATATTGTTATCTTACAATAAAGTAAGGAGCTTATCTGTAAGGGCAGTCCTGGTCATAACCTGACTGCATTTGCACAAAACAGTTGAATTAACCTATCACTTCCTGCCTTTAATCATGGTGGCTGCCTCTCTTCTTTACTAATAAATGTCCTTTGTGGTATTTTTTTCCCCATGGCACTTTTGTCTATATTAAAAATCTGTTCAGGCAGATATCATTTCTCCTCAATGATTATATATAAATATATATATTTTATTTCAGCATAATACTGGGGTACAAATGTGTAGGTTACATATATTGCCTTTGCCCCACCTGAGTCAGAGCTTCAAGTGTATCCATCCCCCAGATGGTGTGCACCGCACCCATTAGGTGTGTATATACCCATCCCTTCCTCCCCCTTCCCATCTGCCCAACACCCAGTGAATATTATTACTATATGTGCAGTTAAGTGTTGGTCAGTTAATACCAATTTGATCATGACTACATGTGGTGCTTGTTTTTCCATTTTTGTAATACTTTACTTAGTAGAATGGGCTCCAGCTCTATCAAGGATACTACAAGAGGTGCTAGATCACCATTGTCTTTTGTGGCTGAGTAGTACTCCATGGTATACATATACCAAGTTTTATTAATCCACTCATGTATTGGTGGGCACTTGGGTTTTTCCACATCTTAGCAATTGTGGATTGTGCTGCTATAAACATTCTAGTACAGATGTCTTTTTTATAGAATGTCCTTTTTTCTTTTGGGTAGATGTCCACTAATGGGATTGCTGGATCAAATAAATGGTAGTTCTACTTGTAGCTCTTTGAGGTATCTCCATATTACTTTCCACAGAGGTTGCAGACTAGTACAACCTCAATGATTTTCTTAATGGCATCTGGGAACTCATCTGCTGTCTTTTGGTTGGCAGAAGCTGCTTCTCTTGTTATCTTGACATTTTTTAAGCCAAATCTCTTTCTAAAATTATCAAACCATCCTTTGCTGGTTTGAATTTGCATTAAATTCTCCAGCTTTAGATCCTTCACCTTCTTTTTGCTTTAAGTTGTCATATAATCTTGCTTTTTCTCAAATCATATCAGAGTCTATAGGTATTCCTTTCTTACAGCAATCCTGCACCAACAGAAAAGCTATATTTTCAATATGAGATAAAAAGCAATTTTGCAGAAAGTGGAAAGTTTTCATGCTTGCTGGCATAGCTGTAGTGACAGCTTCACAACTTTCCTTTTTTTTACAATGTTCCTTAAGCTGGATTCATCTATCTTGAAATGGCAGGCACCTGCAGCTGCAGATCTCAATCTATCGTACATTTCAAACAATTCCATGTTTACTTGGAATGTCATGGACTTTCTCTGCTTCTTGGGAGCATTACAGCATCACTGGTGGCACTTTGTATGGGTCCCACGGTGTTATTCAAGATTTATGGTATTGCATTAAACACAATGAAAAATACACGGGAATTGTGAGAGATCACTTTTTACTCTGATACTCAATTTACTGGAGAGACTAACTGTTCACACAGAGATGATTGGTGTCACAGGGCATTTTAAGCGGATACTCACAACACTTGAGCTCACTGCAGTAGTAACAGGAGGTGGCTATGAAATTGTTACAGAAGTATATACTATGTAGAGTTAATGTTATACAGTTATGATTTAATACTGCATCTTTATACATGTTTGCATTTCTCTCAACTGTGGATGGTACCATGTACAGCCTAAGTGCACAAGTTTTGATAAATTTTAATTTTTCATATTAGATTTGTATATATTTTATAATAGTAAATGATAATTTAGAGTAGTATCTACATATATTTTATGTATCCATGATATACCTAACCTTTCCTTAATTTTTCCAATATTTCTAGGCTATATGGTTCATCTGTGAAGTTTTACAAAGTTTTACAAATCTCAAAAATTTTTGAATATAATTATTGAAAAGAATCCACATATAAGTGGACCCACACAGCTCAAACCTGTGTTGTTCAAGGATCAACTGTATATGAAGAAACAATTCATAGAACAGTAAATGATATAATTTTTTGAATTTTTAAAGCCATATATGTGCATTACTTATATGTAAAAATCACAATATAAAGTTGAATTTTTTAGTCAAATCATTTATGATAGAAATGTTCAGAGAATATGGCTTATATTAGATCTGATTCTTTATTTTTTTATCTTTTAAATTTAAATTTTTTTTTAATTTCAGCATATTATGGGGGTACAAATGTTAGGGTTACATATATTGCCCATGCCCCCCTACCCCCTTGAGTCAGAGCTTCAAGCGTGACCATCCCCCAAATGTTGCACATGATTCTTTATTTAAGTCTGATTTTCTGGAAGGTGTAAGAGAGACCTGGGAACAAGATAAAAATGAACTACAGAGCTAAGTTTGGCAGTTTTAATATTGGTTTTTGAATTTATGATAATATTTCCACTTTGAAATGTTTAGACATATGAAAATTTCTCAATTATAATGTTTTAAAGCTTCCCTAATCATAACAACTGTTTATAGGACTACACATGTATTATCTCATTTAACCCTCAGGACAATTTACAAGATAGGTACAATTAGTGTCTGCATATTAAATATAAGAAATTGAGGCTCAGAGAGATTATATAACTTTCACAATATTGCATAATGGTGAAGTGGGGCCTTGGCCTAGGTCTTTCTGACTCTATAGCTCATGTTCCTAATGTTTTAACTGCATATGTTGTAAATAACAACCAAATGGAAATGAAAGTATTTTCTAAGCCTGGGTGTCTGAACTGTTTATACATCAATACTTCTTTACCTTTTGTTCCCATCATGTATCTCCTTGGAAATTTGATGAAATGTATAGACCTACTGTTGAGAAAACTGCAAACACACACACATACACACACACACATGCACACATAACTTTGCATATACTTTCCAAGAAATTATGGACTCTCTGAAGTGCACCCTGGATCCCCATGTTATGAACCTCTGTTCTACCCAATGGAGACCAGAACATCTGGAAACATTGGTTTTACTGTTAATGCAAAAACATAACAATGCTAGGGAAACTGTATTTACCTATTTTCTAAACCTCCAGGCTATTTTTATGTGAATGTGGATTAAAGAGAAGTTTTAGGTTAATTATTAAAATAAATTAGGAGAGGAATGAGCTTCTAGAGAAGAAATAAAAAGAATTCCTGTGTGCTAGATCTCCATCTATCTAATAACAATAATAATAACTAATAACAATGTGAAACAATCCATAAAAATTTGAAGGAATCAGTTATTATTAATAACAGTAATGTCAGAAACACAAAATATTTTTGTTGTAATTATATCACTACACACTCAGTTCTACTCCAAAGGGTCCTCTTAAAGAGAATGACTTTACCTTTATGTCCAGTTTACCAAGGGTTTACTTGTCAGTCTTTAATCCAGGTCTTAAAATCTCTAAGGGGTTCTTATACATGCCCAATGCTGAAATAACGTATTTCCTGTGTGCACCATATTCTTGTTAAATCTACTGGGTAGCTACTTTGAAGACTGCAATTTAGTGAAAAATAACACCTCATAACTTCATCAGTTATGATGGTTCCATTACTAACAGACGGGACACACAGCCAGTAAAAGCATTATATATACGAGAAAGTTTGATTAGCCAAAATGTCTTCTACACTGATCTCTAATACCTTGTTTGTGGCTAGTCATATAATAGATAAGAAAATATAGAGGAGTATGATACTCTTGTTGAGAGTGAATAATGGTAAAAGCTCCTCAAAGCAGTGACAAAAATATGAGTTATTGAAAATGATGGGATTTTAAGAAGTGTGTAGCTAGTAATGGATCCATTTGGGTTAATTGAGAACTGATGAAAATATAGACTTGATGAATAGGCATCAATTACATAATCCTTTAGTTTTTGTTTTTGCTCTTTTTTCTTTACACCTGTGTATCTTGCCAACAAACTCAGCCAAAGCTTTTCTTCAGCAATCCTCTTATATAGCAATGAATATCCTTTGACCTTGTGATTGTACAATGATTTTTTTTTTGAGACAGAGTCTCACTCTGTTGCCTGGGCTAGAGTGCTATGGTGTCAGCCTAGCTCACAGCAACCTCAAACTCTTGTGCTCAAGCAATCCTTCTGCCTCAGCCTCCTGAGCAGCTGGGACTATAGGCATGCGCCACCATGCCCGGCTAATTTTTTCTATTTATTTTTAGTTGTCCAGCTAATTTCTTTCTATTTTTAGTAGAGACAGGGTCTCGCTCTTGCTGAGGCTGGTCTTGAACTCCTGAGCTCAAACAATCCTCCTGCCTCGGCCTCCCAGACTGCTAGGATTACAGGCGTGAGCCACTGGGCCCAGCCCTGTACAATGATATTAAAGCACACAAAGAAATACTGATAACTCCAGAATGAAGTATTCACAGTAAAATAATTAACTGCATCTTATATGGCTTCTTACTACATGTAGTTTGTCTGGGTCTTAGCTGGGATTGCTTGTGACATGGTCACCTACTTTGGAATTGAAGATAAAAGAACGTTACTCTGTGCACTTATGATAGCTCCCATTTATGTGCATCAGAGGATTGTATTTTGAAACATTTACCTCATTTTGCCAGAATTTCAGTGTCACAGCCTCTATATTACCTTTACTTATGCCCTCTTAATACTTTCACTGGTTTGACACTATAAATTTTTGTATTGTCCAATTAATTTTACATTTATTTTGGATCTAGAAAAAAATCTCATTGTATTGAGGAAACCTTAATATTAATATAATAACTCACACTCGAGTCTCTTTCTGCCTAGTTATTATTTAAAGTCATTAAAGCACCTCTTGGCTTCTTAAGTTGATGTCACTTTGAGGGTACACCAGGCAGTGCATTCCTTTGGTCAAAGATCCATGCATGGTAAATGAACATGTTACATTAAGAATTTGCCAAAAATAGTCTTAAATACTCACATTTATATTCTGCTTAAAAAATCTGTAGAACTTCCTCATTTTCTAGAGAATTTTTTTTGAGGGGGAGACTCTTGGATTTCTACAGATGTGTGGAACTGGATGGACCCCGTAGGCTGCAGGTAGCTATTGTTTTGATCACTGAGCCTTACTTCATTTTTCCTAATGGAAAGCTCCTGTATAATATACCTGCATGAATGGGTGGCTCGTTTCATCTCAGCATCAGACAAAGCAACCCAGGCTCTGATGCACTGATGTGAAGGGGTAACCATTACTTTTCCTCTCTCAATTTTATCATAGGTAAATACCATTGCTGTAAAGATTCCCATTCACTTCTCTCACCTATTTTTGGTATAATTGTTCCCTTGCATGATAATACACTTACCCCACTAAACAAAAGTTGATAAAACACAGCTTTCTAGTAGCATGATAATTTAGATATATTTTCTTCATCATGACCAGCATAAGGTCAGACAACTGATATGAAAATTCCCTGTGTGTGTGCATGCGCTTGCATTCGTGTGTATGTGTTTCAGGCTTGAGAAGAGTAAAAGGTTCTTTACATTCTTAAAATAGATTTGCTATGATAAGAAAATCATAAGCAAATAACAAAATGAACCATGGACTATATTTCTAAAGGTATGAAATGAGCCAAAATTGCCACTCTGCCCTGTAGTTTCAATGAACTTTTTCTCTGATGAAATGCCTGCAAAACTGCCCAGGTTTGTTCCTACTATTCTGTCAGCTAATTGGTTATGTTATTTGAAACTGATGCTCAAACTCTATTCTGTGTGCTGCATGAACTGAATTGAATCCTAGATCATGTTGAAACTAAACATATGAAATACAGTGCTCTACTTTCAACTTTCAACTTTCTGCTTGCTGGCTTCCCTCTTAATTCCCTGAATTTTCTTCTTTTGTTTTTCTGCTTTCATCTTTTGTTCTTTTATTTTTAGTTGATGCAAAAAATATTGCATATATTCATGGGGTACAGAGTGCTATTTTGATATATGTACACAATGTACAATGATCAAATTAGGGTAATTAGGATATCCATTACCTCAAACATTTATCCTTTTTTTGTGTTGGGAATATTCAAAATCCTCTCTTCTAGCATTTTGAATGTATAGGATAAATTATTGTTTGCTATATCTACCCTAAAGTGCTATAGAACAGTTGTCCACAGCCTTTTTGGCACCAGGGATCGGTTTCATGGAAGAAATTTTTCCATGGGAGTGGGGGAGGGGGGACAGAGGTAGGAGGGTGGGGAAAGTTAGGGGAAGCGGGGTGGGGGGGGGAGGTGGAGCCCAGGCAGTGATGTATGGCCCTGTTTTCCTAACAGGCCACAGACCAGTACCAAGCCGCTGCGGTCTGAAGGTTGGGGACCACAGCAATAGAACACTAGAACTTATTCCTCCTATGTAGCTGTAATTTTGTATCCATTAACCAACCTCTCCCTATCCTCCCCTCCAGTTGAATTTTCAAAATAATAATAGTAATAAATGGTCATATGAATAAGATGTTTTTGAAAAGTGCAGTAAACCAATGATCAAGAGACTAACTCTCTGATCCTGGCTTTTCCACTAACTAGTAATAGATGAATGATCTAAGGCAAGTCACTTTCCCTCACTGGGCCCCATATTATCTTCAGAAAATAAGAGATTTGGACTCATTAAATTCCCCTTTATTTCTGAATATCTATAATCTATTTTTAAGGATACCTTTGCCAGGCAATAACATTTATTATAAGGTATTGGTTTTCAACCTCTTTAGAAAAAATATTTTCAATTAATTTACAGAAGTATAGCAGCCATTTTGAAGTCCTCTGCTCTTTTTTATCATCTTGAGAAACAAATCAGCATTGAAATATGATAATATCTATATCTTCCTCTAACTTGCCACTCTTTAGCAGTGCAGTAAAAAATAAGTTGACAGAATATATTTACAAGAGAGAAGTTCATTGTATGAGTTTATCTTATTTCCTATGATACATTAATGACCTCAATAAAGACCATCCCATTTTGTTCCCACACTTGTGGAGAAAAGTTTAGAATATGTTCCAGACAATAATGCTTGTGTTTAGAGAGTCAGAATCAGAGGAACCACAGAAAAACATAGAAGGAAATTTGTAAGAAAAGAAAATCCCTAATGTAAAGGAAGGGAAATATGGTGGAGATAACTTGTTACTCAACACAGAAAGCAAAGGATTTATTTTTCTTTCTCGCTTTTGTTTTCAGATTCCTTATGTTAAAATTTCTCCTAATGATATTGTTTATTCAAGCTGGCATTGAGAAGACATAAAGTTTAGGCCCTTGGATGCTAAAGGTAAGACAAGGGGAAGAAGTTCAATTTATATGGTTGTGTTTTATAGATTAGTTAGTTCGTTTCTTTATTTATTCAATCATCAAATATATCAAGTACACCAATGTGCCAGGTACTGTGCTTTGATCTATGTACAGTTCATATCAATCAGTGTGTTTCCTTTTTTTAGAAAAACATTCTGAGATGTGTCAAGTTGCTAGAGAGGAATATATAACTAAACAGATGTCTTTTTGCTTACTACTAATCTTTATCATTTTTCAACATTAGATTCATATAATTTTTAAAATAAATGAAATATTAGAGATACTATTCCTGTTCCTATTGCCTTCACTTATTCCCATGATGCAATCAACATCCTTCATTTGATAGATTTTCATACATTTTCTATATATGCATGTATCTATATATGCATATATCAATTTATAAGATAGATTTGTATGTTTTGAAATTCTATATAAATTGCATATAAATAGTATTACTCTAACTGTACCATTCCACAACCTGATTTTTTCTCAAACTTATATTTTTGAGCTTAAATTCATATTGACACAAGTAGCTCTACTTTTTGCATTTTAATTGCTATAAACTATTCCATTGTTTAAATATTACACAGTTTGCCTGTTCTCTTTTTGATACACTTTTAGAGTCTTTCTGGTTTTTAGGTACTACTAACAGCTTTATGAGAAAAGGAAAAAGAATATTATAGGGATATTCTTATACAAATGTGTGAGAATTTTTCTAGTTCTGTACCTAGGACTAGTATTGTTGGGTCAAAGGGTATGTCCATCTTGAAATTTACTAGAGATTGCCAATTTGCTGTCCAAATAAGGTACATAGAATTGGCATTCCTGTAAGTAGAGTGTGAGTGTTACCACTGATTCACAACGTTATCAACAAGTGTGGCTTAGAGCTGTTTGTCTTACTTCTCTGTTTTCTGAACATTTCACATAAAATAGGGATTCTGTTTCCTTGAATTTTTGATAAAAGTCATCACTTAAAATCACCAGGGACTAGTGTCATTTTTTTGAGTAGAAATTTTTTTTATTACTGATTTAATTTACTTAAAGGTTATTGATTTCTTCATGCTTTCTAATTTTTTCGGTCAATTTTGGCAATTTATATTTTCTAGGCAATTATTCATTTCATTGAAGGTTTCAAATTTATTGGTATGGTATTGTTCATAATATTTTATTATTGTTTAATTCTCTATTTTGTCTATAGCTATATTCCCTCTTAGGTTTCTAATATTGTTTATGTATGACTTGTGTTCTTTTTGATTAGTCTTGTTAAATACTCTTACAGAATCATTTTTAAAAGGGCCAGACTTTGGTTTTGTTAATTCTCTATATTATTTTTATTCTATTCTATTACATTATTCTGTTACCTTTTTTTACCTTTCTTCAATTTTCTATACGTTTATTCTCTTACTTTTACAGCTGCTTTTTTATACCTTTCTTGATTTTAATGCATGCATTTACTGCTGTAAATATGCCCCAAATAACATTTTAGCTGCATCCCTCAGTTTTGAAAAATAGTAATACTTCCACTGGTAAGTTCTAAATATTTTATATATCTCTCCTTTTTTTTTGTCATTTATAATGAGTGGAGCAATTTTAGTTTCTTATTCCTCTGTGGCCTGACTCCTGGAAACCAATTCTTGCTTTCAGGCTTGGAGCTTTGAAGCCCTGTGCCTTAAGCTTTGCTCACTTCATTGCATTTCAGTTCTGTTTCTGATGCATGAATCTGTTTATCTTCTATTTGATGTCAGTTGTGTCTTTTCTGATCTTCTTCTATTTTTCTATCAACACTATATTTTCATGAATCTACTGCACCATCATCACTGGAGGACACTTCTTTTCACTTTAGCTTTATAGATTACTTGACTGTCTCAGACTTTATTAGGCTGGGTAATTATAAAACAGGAAGTAAGTATCTATACTTTAGACTGTACAGCATGTTGAATTAAAGGGAGAAGAGTACTGAGTCAATTATATAGATAATTTGGTGTAAGCATTGATAAATATGAGAATCGATGTGGAGAATGAAAGAGAAACAATCATTTACTTTGTCAGTATGGTTGGGAGTTCCATGTCCCCAATTTCCAACATAGGGTAATTTAAGTCAATTCAGACTGAGGTAAAACTTCAATCTCTACACAGGAAGTTATTCTGCATAGTCCCGTAGCCAGACATCACAGCAGTTGCCTGTGGAAGGACTGTTCTAATCTACAGATAAGGACACATCTCTGCAACTGCAATTCAAAGAAGATATAGCTGACGTGTGATTGAAACATAGGCTTCCATTTTTCCCTTGTGTTTTGCTTTTTCCCCTTGGAAAAAGTAGGGGATTTGTTTATTTTAAAGTGCTCTTCCGTTTAGATGACCTGCTGGGTATTTGTAAGACAAACTTGGCAAAACATTTTGGAAATACACAGAGTAAATTTTCTGGAAACAAATGGAATCACTAGTAGAAAAGATGAATTCTGTGCTCCCAAATTTTATGTTTATGGTCAAATTCCTGTATCTTTCTCCTCCCCCGTTTCTCCTTTTCTTCCCCTTTTAATTTGTTGTCCCTGTTGCTTAGTGACTGTGGTTGAGTTAGAGGGGATAGAAACAAACAGAAAATTGTTGGCACGAGCTTCCCATTTAAAAAAAAGCACAATTCTTAGTGGAAGAAGATTCAGACTTTTGGCCTTGATGAGAAATTAAATTTCATGCTTCCAAAAACAATAAAAAGACACAATTTAGAATAGAAAAAAACCCCCATATTTTATTAGTTTTAAAACAAATTGTTTCATAAAGATTAAACCTTTTTATTTATTCTATACTTCTTTTTCCTTCCTGAAATGATGATCCGTGATTGGGATGATTAATTTTATGTTTCAATTGGACTGGGCCATGGAGTGCCTAGATATACGGTCAAACATTATTTTGGGTATCTGTGAAGGTGTTTGGGATCAGATTAACATTTGGATTGGTAGACTGAATAAAACAGACTGTCTTTCATAGTTTGAGAGGGCTTCATCCAATCAGTTGAAGGCCTGGGTAGAAAATAAAAGGCTGACCCTTCTTGAGAGTGTGTTGTGTGTGTGTATGGGTGGGTGTGTGGGTGCGAGTATCTGTACTCCTGTTAGTTCTGTTTCTCTGGAGAACTCTAATAGAGCTGCTTATTGAAAGTATAATTTAACAATAAAAACCTTGAAATAAAGCCTTTAAAGTCTGTTGTAAAATAAATGAAAAATCCAGGAACAAGAGTACTCAAAAACTTTTATTGTAGGGCATAGCCAAGAAAAAATCCTCAAGGATCAAAATAAAGTACATATTCTAGGAAAGAACAATTCCTCTGCCTAATTTTTGAGAAGTGTCTTTCTGTCATTATTCCAAGCAATTTAGGGAATCAACTATCTCTAAGTCATATAAATATCAAGAATCTTACTCTTGCTTCCTCCAAAATGTGAAGTCATTATATGAACAACACCTGTAACTTGGATACTTAATCAAATATCTTCATTTCCCCTCAGGATAATACTTTTCTAATTGTAAAAGTAGTACAAGCTTATGAGAGAAAATACAGAGCACATTCAAAAGAATAGCGAATATGACTAATAATAATTGATAATCACACTATCCAGAGGTTATGACTCTTGACAGTTTAGGATATTAGAGTATTTGCCTTTCTTATGCATTTATCTTACAAAGTTGGGATCATACTCTACACAAAGTTCACATCTGACATGTTTACTTAATATTCTACTTTAAGCATTTCCTTATGGCATTAAGTATTATTTTACAAAATTTAACATGATAATAATATTTTTCAAATGGTTACATTTTAGGCTTTTTAATGGAGGGAACATGATTTATTTAATGATTCCCTTGTAGGACATATACGTTGTTTCCAGTGATTTTGCTATTATAAATAATGTTGTGATGTGATTTGTACATAAACTTTTTGTATGTTGAGATAATATGCTAAAGTAGATATTATCATATTAAATGGTATAAACATTTAAAGGTCCTTCGTACCTTTATACTTACTTTATAGACCATTGCGCTAAATTATACGCCTTGTAGCAATACATGAAAGCACTCATTTTATGCAACCCTTGTCAATATTGAGTGATATAAATTTTAAAATTCTTGACCAGTTTGTTTAAAATAAAATGACTTCTTGTTTTAATTTTATTCTATGTTTATTTGTCTTCACATATCTCATGTGAATTGTTATTATTTTCTAAATAGCTTTATTGATATGTGATTCACATACCATACAATTTCCACATTTAAAGAGTACAGTTCAGTAGCTTGTTGATATATCTATCACATTATTATTTTTTAATTGAGCTAAAGTATATATAACATTTGACATTTTAACATTTTAAAGTGCCTAATTCAATGACATTAATTATGTGTTGTGCCACCATCACCACTGTAACATCAACCATCCATTCACAATTTTTTTCATCACCCAAATGGAAACTGTAAACATTAAGTAATAATTTCCCATTGCCCTTCCTGCTACCCACTGGTAACCTCTAATTTATGTTCTGCATCTGTGAATTTTCTCACTTAGGTACCTCATGCAATTGGAATCATACAATATTTATCCCTTTTTTATATAGCTTATTTCACTTAGCATAATGTTTTCAAGGTTCATCCCTACTATAGCATGTATCAGAATTTCATTCCTTTTTAAGATTGTATAATATTTCATTGTATGTATATACCACATTTTGCTTATCCATTCAACTACTGATACATCCTTTGGTTGTTTCCACCTTTTGGATATCGTGAGTAATCCTGCAATGAACATTGGCATACAAATACCTCTTTGAGTTCCTGCTTTCAGATCCTTTGGGTATATAACTAGGAGGGGAATTGCTGGATTACATGGTAATTCTATGCTTAGCTTTTTGAGGAGCCGAAAATCTTTTCTACAGTGGCTGCATCATTTTACATTCCCATCAGCAATATACAACTATTCAAATTTCTCCACATCCTCACCAGCATTTATTTTCTATGTTTTGATGATACCTATCCTAATGGGTATGAAACAGTATCTCATTGTGGTTTTGATTTTTATTTTCCTAATAACTAATGATGTTGAGTATATTTTTATGTGCTTACTGGCCATTTGTATATCTTCTTTGGAGAAATATCTCTGCCCATGTTTGAATTGGGTTGTTTAATTTTTTGTTGTTGAGCTGTAGGAGTTTTTTAAAAAAACATATATTCTGGATATTAATATTTTTAGGATATATGATTTTTGAGTGTTTTCTCCCATTCTGTCAGCTGTCTTTTCACTTTCTTGATAGTGTCCTTTGATGCATAAAAGGTTTTAATTTTGATGAAGTCCAATTTATCTAATTTTTTCTTTTACTGACTATGTTTTTGATGTCATGTCCAAGAAATCATTTCCAGATCCAATTTCATGAAAATATTCCCTAGGTTTTCTCCTAAGGGTTTTATACTTTTAGCTCTTAAAATTGGATCTTTGGTTCACTTTGAGTTAATATTGGTATATGGTATAAGATAAAGATTTAGCTTCATTCTTTTGCATGTGAACATCTAATTTTCTCAGTACTTTTTTTGAGAAGACTGTCTTTTCTCTGTTGGATGATTGTGGGACCTTTGTTGAAAATCAATTGACCATATATTTGATGGTTTATTTCTGCATTCTCTATTCTATTCCATTGGCCTATATGTCTGTCCTATAAAAGTACAACACTGTTTTGATTACCATAGCTTTGTAGTAAGTTTTGAAATCTGGAAATGTGAGTCTTTTAACTTTGCTCTTCTTTTTCAAGATAGTTTTGTCTATTTGTGGTGAGATTCCACATGAATTTTAGGAAAGGTTTTCCATTTCTGTGAAAAAAAAATGGTGTTGAGATTTTAATAGGAATTGCATTGACTCTGTAGATCATTTTGGGTAGTATTGTCATCTTAATATTAAGTCTTCTTATACATGAACTTGAATTGTCTTTCCATATATTTAGGTTTTTTTAAATTACTTTCAGCATTGTTTTATAGTTTTCAGTGTAGAACACTTTTGGCTCCTTGGTTCAATTTATATCTGAATATTTTTTTCCATTATATTGTAATTTACAATTGATTGTATTGTAAATTATTTTTTAAAATTTTCTTGTTAGATTATTCATTGTAGTGTAAGAAATGCAACTGATATTTGCATTTTGATTTTGTATCTTGTAATTTTGCTCATTTGTTTATTAGTTCTAACAGATTTTTTGTGTGGAATCTTTAGAGTTTTCTACTTATATAAGATCATGTCATCTGCAAACACAGATAATTTTACTTTCTTGTTTTCAATTTGAATGTCTTTTTAATTCCTTTATTTCTTTCTTTCTGTTTGTTGTTTGTTTGTTGCCTAAATTCTAGCTAGAACTTCTAGTACTGTGTTGGATAGAAGTGGCAAATTGGGCATCTTTTTCTTATTTCTGATCTGAGAGGAAAAGTTTTCAGTCTTTCCCCATTGAGCATGATGGTAACTGTGGGTTTTTCATATATGGCTTTTATCATATTGAGGAAGTTTCCATTTATTTCTAATTTATTGATTATTTTTATCATGAATAGGTGTTGGATTTTGTCAAATGGTTTTTCTGCATCAATTGAAATAATCATGTAGTTCTTTTCCTTCATTCTCTTAATGTGGCATTAGAAAATATTTTCCTACTTTCTATTTGCCCATTAATTTTGCTATTAATGTGTATTTTATTTATGTTATGAAATCTGTTGCCTTTTTTCTTTGAGATTTAGAAATTCCTTCTCCTTTTCAAGATCAATTTTATATATTTACGTATATTTTCTTCTAGATATTATGGTTTCACTTTTTGTATTTCATTTTTTAAACCATGTGGAATTTATTCTGATATATGGTATGTGGTAAGGATCCAACTTGTTATCTTTATAAATTGTGAGTAAAAGTTCCCAGCACCTTTTGTTTAGTAACTCTCACTTACCCATTGGTTTTGAATAATGCCCTTTATCATAAATTTAATTATTATTCCAGTGTCTTATTCTGGCCTATCAATTCTATTGCAATGATATGCCTATCAATTTCTTTACTTATCCAACTAGGATTTAAGACTATACATGTGGTAAACTGGATTATTCCAAATATTTATTCTCTCCCCAGTGGTAAGGTTGTTTATTCACATCTTTTGCCATAAACTTTGCAGTGGGCTTGGCCATGTAACCTGCTTTGGCCAATGTCATTTTAGGAAATTTGATGCAAAAAGAGACTTCAAAAGTACTTCCAAAGTTGGGCCTACCCTGTTGAAGTTCTTTAATTGCCATAAGAAAAGCATGCCTAGGCTACCTTGTTCTGGTAGCACATATGAATCCCTACATTCCCATTTATTTCATTACCTATAATGAAATTTAGAACATTTGGTGTCATATAGATGCAGCCTTTTTTTAGATGGATTTTATTTTATTCTATAGCAATGGTTATTACAATTTTTATCAAATGGCATGTGCTACCTTAAGTTGTGATAGTGTTCATAATATAGGAGCCACATAGACAGTTTTCATATGTCTTTGTTTTTCAATTTTGCTTTAGTTCACTCTCCTTCTGGCTTACTCTGGAATCTCCATTACTGTCCTTATTTTTATGACATGAAACGAAGTAATATTTAAATATATATGAAAGTGTTTGAAGCAGGCAGACAACACTGATTCACCCAAGAAAGTAACATTTGCAGATTTTTCATGGGGTTTTTGTTACCTTATAGGTAATGCTTTTGAATAATTGCAAAGTAGATTCATTATACATAACTTATGAATTGGAAGTCCAAATTGCCTGGCTTTTGATTTTGCTTGAGAAAAAAAGGTGGAGGGGAAGAATATCAGGGCCTAGTGAATATATCACCAATGTAATACTGATTAATTTCCTTGAGTGGGAAAGTATTTTTTATTTTACTATCAGGATTTGCTGGAACCATCTTCCCCTCCATATTTATCCCACTAGAGATCTTATTAATGGTACTTTATCTTGTGGCTGCACCTTTTCCTCTTTCCATCTGTTTGTGGGGCATTTTAATAGCCTCTACAGATCTCTACTACAACTAAATGCTTTCTGAGGCAGCCTATGATAGATGATTCTGCTATTGTGTTTAATCATTTCCATTAAATATTATACTAAAACTGAATTATGATGAACTTAAATAAAAGAATAATATATTATGTTGGTTTTCATTTAGAAAACCTCATTAATTTATGTTTGCATTTAATAAAACTAACCTCTTAAATCATTTTTCCAAAGTTTAAAGAACATATGTTTCCCAGAAGGAAAAGGAGTTAGAAAAGGGTAACTAAATTGCTGGTGTGATGATAGCGCTTTTGAGACGTTCTAGACTTGTGTCTTAGGATGTATGAAAAGCATGTAACTTCCCTAATTTTCATCCAGTCAGGTTATTCTCAGGACCTTGTGCAGGTCATATGACCTTGTCCAAGTCACATAATATCTATGAGCATCTGCTTTTGAAAGTTTTTATTTTCCCAGCTAATTATCTTACTCTGTACATGGTAAAAGGAGATAGCTATACTAATTTAATAATTATTCTCAAGATATTTACAGTACAATTATTATAAAACTATATATTAAAAGAGAGTCAATATGCTACTCTTCTCCTATCTCCTGAGCCTTACAAATACATCTGCCTCTGTGTAATGAATATAAATGGCCTCTTCTTGTTACCTACATCTGACTAGTGGGTGTGCTGAAGTAATGGTACCTGTAGTACAGTGTCTATCATATAAATAAACAATAAATATTTATTATGTTGAATTTTTACCTCCAGAAAAATAATTATCTGACCAGATGATTAGGTCCCTGGTTACATACAGGAGTACTAGCAATAATATTTGCATAAATTGATACTAAAATTATCACAAATAAAAGAGCATATATTTATTACTTGTTATTCATATAAAGTGGTATACTGAGGAACAAACATCTTTACATAGAAAAGATCTTATAATGTTACCACTGTGAGCTGAAAAGCTAGTTTTTGAAGACATTTGTGAACAGGCAAATCCAGTGATGAAGCAATTATTGGAATAGTTGAAGGAAAATATTGTTGAGGCACTTAGAAATTTTGACCATGGCATTGATTTATAAAACATACTACATGGCTCTCATTTGTCTTTCTCCAAAATGGTTGCCATGTTGAGAGCACAAGCAATTGCAATTTTCCTTGGTTCTTCTAATCTGCCCATACACCTACCCCCATATACCCCATCTTTTAACATTTTTTTTTTCTCATTCCTTTTTTTTTTTTGGAGACAAAGTCTTGCTCTGTCTTCCTTCTTCACTAGAGTGCAATGATATCATCATAGCTTATGCAACCTCAAACTCCTGGGCCCAAGTGATCCTCTTGCCTCAGCCTCCTGAGTAGCTGGGACTATAGGTGTACACCTCCACACCTGGATACTTTTTCTATTTTTTGTAGAGATGAGGTTTCACTCTTGCTCAGTCTGGTCTCAAACTCCTGATCTCAAGCGATCCTTCTGCCTTGGCCTCCCAAAGTGGTAGGATTACAGGCATTAGCCACCATGCCTGGCCTCTTTCTTTTCTTAATGCAGAATAATATACTCTACCTCCTTTTAAAATATACCATGAAAGGTGAAAGATTCCGACATGTGAGGCAGGTTCTGATATTCTGATGGAAAAGAATGGGTCAGGGTCAAGAGCATGCCTATGAGAGACACTATATCCAAAACCATTCCCGGAACCAGGGAATGAGTAAGTAGAGTTCCACACCTCTCACCTCTCACAAAAATCAACTCACAGTGGATAACAGACTTAAAACTAAGGCATGAAACTATAAGAATTCTAGAAGAAAATGTGGGAAAAACTCTTATAGACATCAGCCTAGGGAAAGAATTTATGAAGAAGACCCCCAAGGCAATCACAGCAACAACAAAAATAAATAAATGGGACCTGATCAAATTAAAAAGTTTGTGCACAGCCAAGGAAACTATCATGAGAGCAAACAGACAACCTACAGAATGGGAGAAAATATTCACATTCTACCCATCTGATAAAGGGCTGATAACTAGAATTTATATAGAACTCAGGAAAATCAGCAAGAAAAAAATCAAACAATCCCATTAAAAAGTGGGCAAAGGACATGAACAGAGACTTTGCAAAAGAAGATAGACTAATGGCCAAGAAACATATGAAAAAATGCTCAATATCACTAATCATCAGTGAAATGCAAATCAAAACCACAATGAGATATCACTTAACTCCAGTGAGAATGGCTTTCATCACAAAGTCCCAAAGCAATAAATGTTGGCGTGAATGAGGAGAGATAGGAGCACTCATACACCTCTGGTGGGACTGCAAACTAGTTCAACCTCTGTGGAAACTAATATGGAGATACCTCAAAGAGCTACAAGTAGAACTACCATTGATCCAGCAATGCCATTGCTGGGCATCTAATCAAAGGGAAAAAAAAGACATTCTATAAAAAAGACATCTGCACTCGAATGTTTATAGCAGCACAGTTCACACTTGCAAAGATGTGGAAACAACCCAAGTCCCCATCAATACATGAGTGGATTAACAAAATATGGTATATGTATACTATGGAGTACTATTCAGCTATAAGAAACAATGGTGATCTA
>VBSM01000568.1:17546058-17595485 GCA_008086735.1 Cheirogaleus medius | reverse complement strand
TCATTGTGAAGATAACTTGCAAACATGAAGAATGTTCATTTTTAACAAATGTCATACAGTGGTTGCAAGTATGTAAAAATATGCATATGGACAAGGAGTAAAATGTTATGTGCAAAAATAAAAATTGTTTTACTAAGATAAAAAAATAAATAAATAAAATAAAAAAAGAATATATATTTCACATATTAAACTAAAAATTTTAATGGAAACATGAAAATTAGAATGGAAATAAATTACTATTGGGAAAAAAAGAAGATTGATTTAAAGTCTGGATAAGTAGTAAGACACCAGAACCCCTTAAGAAACTCATTTCCCATCCTTTAGGCAACAGTAATGGAGTAGAACATATATATTTTTCAAAAGTTCTTTGGTACCTTCAAATATAAATAATATACATATAACTATATTTGTATAATTTCATTACAATGCACAAGAAACTTATAATCATTTGATAGCCTGGACTATTGCAATTCTCTACTGCTGTTCTCTTGTTAGCTTTATGTGTGCCTTTCAGACAACACAGTGTGCAGAAAGTACATTTTCAATAAATATATAATTGAACTTCAATGAACAATGTGTGTGAATTGGCTTTTTTTTAACTGAATCAGAATTTATGGAATGGGAGATTTCTAGAACCTATAACTTGCAAAATCTTTATTGATAAGGTGTAAGAAGGAGCAGCAGATGGGAACCATACATAAGGGGTGAGGTTGCAGAGACCTGGGAGAAGTAACAAATTGTGTAGGAAATATCCACTGCGGAATTACATAGCAAATTTACAGCATGCTTTGTATTTTTCATGGGTTGCAGAGAATGACTAGTGCAGCATGGAGATAGGATACAGAAAATCCAGTCTTTGGGGAATAGAAAAATAATAAGACTTAAATAAAAGGTAGGTGGGTTATAAAATAGGATGAAATTATGTTTCATATGAGCATGGTATGTGTTATGATTTTGAATCCTTTTCAATTTTCATATCTCTCTAGTGCCAACTTGGGAGACATATTATCATGACGGAATTGGAGAGTTGACAGTATACCAGAAAGTGTCATTATATAGTTTGGAAGATGGAAATCATAATACTTTTTTTTTCCACACAAGCACCCCAGGAAATTAACCTCCAGATACAACTGGGGAATAGGCACTGTTATGGCTTTTTTACGGATCAGTAAACTGATGAAATATTGTGAAGCTATGTTAGTAGACCAAAGATGTACGAGAAGACATACACTGAGCAGAAAATAAATTTGAGCCCTGCTTCTGAACTCTTGATTTTACCAGAGACAGTTCTATCCCAAATGCGAGGTTCTATATAGAAGCAGGAGGGAATTAGGAAGTAAAATCTGATGAGCATTTTTCCTGAAATATTACAGCTGTCATTCCCAGGGCCCTAGTCCTGAGATAGTGGCAGGTTAAGATATTAAATTTATATTTTTCTGGGAACTCTTCATGGACTGTTGCCATATCAATGACAATACAGACAGAAACACAGGTGATTTTAAAGAACAGACTGCTTGCTGTACCCTGTATATAGTATAGTTACACTCTAGAGCATCTAGCAGTATTTATCTGAATTCTTTATTCTTTGACAAGAGGATTACTATTTTCTGACATAATCTTTCTTTTCTAAGGAAAAAAAATCAGTAGTGCATTTTGTAACTATGCGTTAACATTCAAACCTCTGTCCTAAAGATCAAAATATCAAGATGACCCCAAAAGAAAAAAGTGATATGGATATAAGTCAAGTATTTTTCAATTTAAAAACCTGATATCCCATTTCTCTTTCTCTTTTTTCTTTTAACGCATTAAATATCATCTCATACAACCATGAATGTAAATTATGACCAGTTTTCCAAGAAAAACTATCATCAAAAGAACATATACTGATATATTTGTCTTTCGTTTCTTGTCTTTGCATTTAATTTTCATGTATATCCATGTTTGTGCAGTGACTTTGAATTTGTCTCCTGGAGGCAGATACTCATGCAGGTTTAACTAGCGAAGGCAGTAGAGAGAAACGATAGTCAGGAGAGGATACGTTGGGAAATGTGGACAGGGCCAGAATATATTGCATGAGTAGGAAGCAGGCTTCTGATTCCAAAGGGAGCCAGAGTATGCACTTTTGTTTGGTGAGGAAACTAGCACATAGATAAGAAACTATCTTTTGCTTTTCTCCTTTATATAAATCTAAAGGATGTGCTTTCAAATGGATTCCTTTGAGGCCTTTTCATTATAGTTTTAATAATGGCCATGCCAACATATTATCTTTTAAGATTATTGAAAAGGGACCAATTTGGGAGACTGTGGCCAGGGTGAGTGTCCACTTTACCAGACTTCCTCTGCTAAGCTCTGGGAGTCTGGGAGTTGGGGAATGAAATGCTCTGAAGATATACTGGAGGCAAATATTTTCCCTGCTAGTCTTCTTTTCTCTCAGCAAAGTGACTACAAGGTCTTTTAGTCCATTAAATAAATTGGACGGATGTGTACCCTCATAAAATCAATAATTAGATAAAATAGATTAAAAGAACAGGTACAATGAGTTTTAAAAATTTACTCGGTAATGATAAAAGCAACAAAACTACAAACTCAAAGAGCAAGTCCTATGTGCCAGGCACTCTTAGAAGTACTTTAAAATTATCATCTCATTTCATAGTAACAAACTCTGTGCCATAGGTACTGATATTTTCATTTTACAAGAGAGGCAGATGTGAGATTCCTTCCCAGGTAGTGTGGTTCCAGAGTCTGCACTCTTTATTACTATGAAGTACTGCCTCTCAGAAAACTAAGCTATGTGTCTTTTGACTTGGCTTGATGACAGGACCACAACTTAGGCATATCTGCGAGTAGGTAAAGTTTGTGCTCTGCTTCATTCCATCTTCCCTTGCTCAACCTTTTCTTACCTTTCCCAGATGCTCCTATCCGAGTCCCCCAACCCCAGTGTCCCATGCTTTACTGCTTCACTTTCTTTCTTTCTTTTTTATTTCTGAGATGGAGTCTCACTCTGTTGCCCAGGCTAGAGTGCCATGTGTCAGCCTAGCTCACAGCAACCTCAAACTCCTGGGCTCAAGCAATCCTGCCTCAGCCTCCCGAATAGCTGGGACCACAGGCATATGTCATCATGCCTGGCTAATATTTTTTTTATATAATTTTAAGTGTCTAGTTAATTTCTTTCTATTTTTAGTAGAGGTGTGGTCTCGCTCTTGCTCAGGCTGGTCTCAAACTCCTGACCTCAAGCAATCCTCCGCCTTGTCCTCCTAGAGTGCTAGGATTACAGGTATGAACCACCATGCCTGGGCATTCCCTGCACTTTTGGTCTAAGACAAAAGCACCCAATAAAATATATTCTTCATAGTATATATTGTTTTGTCCCTCTTAGAAATATCTTCCTTCAGGCATATAAAATATACCTGAGGGTGTCTTGCATAGAAGTTATAGGTTATACAGGAAAAATCTTTATAAAAGACAAAGAACAGAAATTCATGGACTTTGTTTCAGTTTCGGGGAGCAAGAAGATTACATAAAATAATCAGACTGAAGAATAAGTTGAGTCCTGGAGGTCGAATAAAGTTTAGGGGATTAAGCAAAACTTAAATGTTATTTCAGGCCATTACACAGACATCAGAAGGCCAGTTAGTTTGCTATTGAAAATTTAACAACCAGAGATACCATACTAAAGAGAAAGTGTTAGTCTTTTAATATCATATAATCAAACTCCTATATAAATAAAGAATATTTATACTCTGTTCTAGAAAAAGGGAAAAATTCTGAACACTTGATAGCTATTTTATGATGTCACAAAACACTTCAAGCATAAAAGAGAATCTAATTTCATTTCCCATGGAGTTATAGAAGTTTGCTCCCCCCTCAGGAGATGATTCCTCAAAGAGTGGATGACAACTAGTGGCTAAATTAGGAAATACAAGTTAGATTTGTAGAATTGGTTGTAATGTGACTCTTATTTTCTGTTCTAGCCAGAATGCCTATTTGGTATTTTGATTTATTTAATTTAAGTTGGATTTCAAAAATTAATAAATCATTGTTCATATTCTAAAGTGAATACTTAATCAGACAGCTCTTGCAAGATGCTGAAGCTGAGAGTTAGAATACAGTGTAAGAAAAGCATTTTAAATATAAAGACAGTGTTGTACAGAATACACAGTAGGGAAAGAGCAGGGTTACCGTGGGAACCGTAATCCTGAATTTCATGACTTGTCTTGTATGATTACAAATTTAATGCTGTAGGAGGACTGTATGACTTTTTCCTTTATTTTGAGGATGATTTATTTGTGAATAATCAGGAAAGAATCAGGCTTAGATGTGACCTGAATCTGCACAAACAGGAAGGATCCTGCATCCTTCAGGAAGGCAGAAGTAAAAACAAAAAAACAAAACAGTGTGGGAGGGCAATCTCCTAAAAGTACAAGTTCAGTGCACTGCAAGTTTTCATTGTAGAAAAAGACAGAAAACAATTTTGCACTTTGACTTCATTTGCATCTGAGGATTTCCAAAACGCTTTGAAATGGGCACAGAAGCTTTGCTATGTTTCTTGAAACTCCACAGGGGTAGTCATGACAGTGAATGAATTCCAGGGGAAAAGCAAGAGAAGCTAGAGGAACACACTTTTACCTGGATTTACTGAAGTACAACTTACAACAGTGAAGTATGAGTACAGTTGTCTAAAAAATAACAGCAGCAGACAAGCAAAGTGTGTAGCAATGTATTGTCTTGATCTTAGGAAAGGTATAGAATCAAATATGAGTAGGAGATTGCATGCATACATAAAGGTATGTCAAGCTGACCATACTTCAGCTTGCTACTTGTGCCTGTACATCATGCATTTTGATGGAAAGTGAGTGTAAAGTCAATAAGTGGTTTTTTTTTCAACTACAGTTCTGAACATATGGATGTCTCTAAAGATTTGGTATTTTTTGACACATTTTTATATTGACTAGCTTATTTTTCTCTGGATATTGCTAGAGGCAACAAATTTTGAGGTTATGCCAATTTTGGCGATAGATATTCCAAACAACATTTTCTGGGTTCAGTATGTATTAAAAAATTGATATGGCACAAGAGACCCATACATACACTCCCACAAAACTGGAAATCTTATTAAGGTCAGGGTCCTTTTGGGTTCTTCTAGAGACTGATTTAATATAGGTGGTGCTGCCTAAACAAATTTAGCTTAAATTCATATGCTTATTATTAGTATTTATGGTTTCAATCTATTTTCAGCTGAAAATGTGATATTACTAATGCTAATCAGTTTAAGCACCAGAGGCCTGGAGATGCAGTATGTGCTCTACAGAAAAAAATAAAATAAAAATTATTGCTATAAATGACAAATAAGGAAGAAAATGGTAGATAGACTACAATTTTAGAGTAACAGATATAAATGAATGAGTGAATAAATGAAATTTGCACTTCAAGTCATGGAGTACCAAGCATATCATTAGAGAAAGAATTTGGTTAATGGAGGGGAGAACTATTAAAAGTTTGAAACAGTGCTTAGCATCAGTATAAAAAATCAAACAATGATGAATGAATTAAAATGTAGAAAATCAGGCAAAAACAATCACTCTAGTCTTTTATAAGGAAATAGTAAGAAAAGTAATCATCCTGGTTTTGATCACCTTATGATAAACGTGGGTTATACTAGAGTGGAGAGACAAACAAAAAAGAATCAAGTTTTAAGTTTTCTCAGAAATAAAAGAAATAATTAGAAGACTGTAAGACCTAGGCACAACAAAATGAAAAACATTTAAGTATAAAATCTTTTGCATGAATAGACTGTACTACCAATGAAATGATAAAAGCATTTGCATGTAAAAGATAGGATGTTAAAGCCTCAGAATTTGATAAATATTTGGCATAATACAGTAGTTACTTTGCCTAAACTCTTCTTGTTGCTTTTTATCACCAATTTCTCATGAAATGCCTTACGTTGTTATGGAAGAGCAGTGTTTTAATAAGATAGCCATGAGTCCTTTTATAATTGAAACAAAAAAGATTGTGCTCTATTTCATCAAACAGATATAAACCAGAAGCTCTACAAGATGAAAAAGGAAAGGGAAAAAGAATAGGACAAGAATAATTTAGAAATAAATGCAGCATCAAAACTGATCAAAGCAGAAGACTTGCTTAAATGTAAGTTTGGATGAAAATTATACAAATGGACAAAAGTAAAAGGAAGAGCATAATGAAATTTAGTCAGCTATAGATGAGGCAAATTAATGGAATTCATATTAAAAATGTGCATTGATGTCCAAAGTTGTGTCAGCAATTCCCTGAATATCCTGATTTGCAGTGTGCTTTAGAACTTAAGTATAATGCATGCACTATCTCTACCTGCCCAAAGGAATTTTTATAGCTTATTAATAATTTAGAAAACAATCAACTTGGTCCCTTTGGCTCTTCAAACTCTAGTTTCTACAGCAGCTCTAGTGGATTTTAGACGTTGCTGTTCCTATTTATAATTTCAGCTAAAATTGTTTAGGCAGCATCAATTATATTAAATCTTCTCCAAAACAAACAAACAAACAAACAAACAAACAAAAAACCTTTTCAGATCATATGTAAATTTGTCCTGAATTTTGGGACCTATATTAAAAATTATGCAGTATATTCTTGAACTAAAAACGCCCTTTTGTTTTCTCTATAAAATAGGACTGCAAAAAATATGAATGTCAGAATAACATATACATGCCTATACTTATTTTTAAAATAAAACATTTCTATAGGTAATTTTTTAATGATCTTAGAATAAATCCTAGATATGAAGTCCAGAAAGGTCTCTTTTACTTTTTTCCCCATTATTTCTATTTTATGATTTTTCTTGGATGTTATACTAGAAATGTTAGGATGTTATATTGGAAAACTTAACCCTTTTGTAATATATGTATTTAAAAGGATATTTTGTGTCTGTTTTCATGGCAGTACCATACTGTTTTGAGTACTGTAGCTTTGAAATATAATTTGAAATCAGGAAGTTTGATGACTTCAGTTTTATTCTTCTTGCTCATAATTGTATTGACTATTTGAGGTCTTCTGTGGTTCTATGTGAATTAAGATTTCTTTTTATATTTCTATAAAAATTCCATTGCAATTTTGTTAGAGATTGCATAGAATCTGTAGATCACTAAGGATAGTATGGACATTTTAACAATATTAATTCTTCCAGTCCATGAACATAGGGTAACTTTCCATTTATTTGTGCTTTCTTCAATTTTTCATCAATGTTTTATAGTTTTAAGTATATAGATTTTTCACTTTTTTCTTTAAATTTATTCCTAAGGATATTTTTATGCTATTGTAAATAGGATTGATTTCTTACTTTCTTTTTTGGATAGAAACACAACTGATTTCTTTTATGTTTCTTTTGCATCCTGTATACAACTTTACTGAATTTACTTATTAGTTCTAACAGTTTTTTGGTGGAATCTTTAGGGTTTTATATAAATAAGATTATGTCATCCACAAATAGAGACAGTTTTACTTCCTCCTTCTCAATTTGGATCCTTTTTATTTCATTTTGTTGCCTAATTGCTTTTGCTAGGACTTCCAGTAGTATGTTGAATAGGAGTGACAAGAATGGTCATCCTTGTCTTGTTTGTAATTTTAGAGGAAAAGATTTCAGCTTTTCACTATTAAGTGTGATGTTAGCTGTGGGCTTGTCATGTATGGTATTCATTGCATTGAGCTACATTCCTCTCATACCTCATTTCTTGAGGGTTTTTTTTATTGTAAATGGATGTTGAATTATGTCCAATACTTTTTCTGCATCTATTGAGATGATCATATAATTTTTATCCTTGGTGGTATATCACATTTATTGATTTTTGCATGTTGAACTACCCTTGATTTGCAAGGATAAATCCCACTTGGTCATACTGAATGATCCTTTTATTTTGCTGTTGAGTTTAGTTTTATAGTATTCTTTTGAGGATTTTTGCATCTATGTTAATCAGGTATATTGTCCTATAATTTTTTCTATATGTATTGTTTTTGTCTGCCCTTGGTATCAAGTAATGCTGGCCTTGTAAAATGAGTTTTGAAGTGTTCCTCAATTTTTTGGAAGAGTTTTAAAATGATTGGCATTAATTCTTCTTTAAAAACTTGGTTGAATTCACCAGTGAAGCCATCTTATTCTGGGAATATTTTTTTTTGCTGTTGGGAGGTTTTTGATTACTGATTCAATCTATTGACTGGTTATTGGTTAACAGAATGGATAAAAAAATTGATCCAATTAGAGGTTGTCTATGAAGGACTCAATTTAGCTCTAAAGACACATATAGGTTTAAAGTGAAAGGATAAAAAAAATATTTCTACAAAGAGTAAGCAAAAGAGAGCAGAGGTAGCTATGTCAATATCAGACAAAATAGACTTTAAATCAAAAGGTATTACTAGAGAAAAATAAGTATATTGTATGTTGATAAAATGGTCATTAGTCAAGAAGAAATGACAATTATAAACATATACATACCAAGCAACTAAGCTGCTAAATACATGTAGCAAATATTGATATGATTGAAGGGAGAGATAGACATTTTGACAATAATGGCTGAAGACTTCAATACCCCACTAGTAATAATAGATAGAACATCAAGACAAAAGATAAATAAGGAAGTATACAATTGAAAAATACTGTAAACTAAGAGTCATATATAGAACACAATTCAACAACAAAATACACTTTTTCAAGTGTACTTGTAATATTCTTCAGGTAAGTCATATATTAAGCCACTAAACAGTCTCAGTAAATTCAAAAAGATTGAAATCATACAAAATATCTTACTGACCACAGTGGGAAGAGGCTAAAAATTAATAACAGATGGAAAACTAGAAATTGCACAAATATGTAGAAATTAAATAACAATTTTTTAAAAACTATGCATTTATTTATTTTAGAGATTCGGTCTCACTATGTTGTCCAGGTTGAACTTAAACTCCTGGGCTTAAGCAATTCTCATGCCTCAGCCTCCCTAGTAGCTGGGACTACAGTTGTGTGCCACAATTCCCAGCTAAACAACAGACTCTTAAACAACCAGTAGGTCAAAGAATAAATCACATGGGAAATTAGAAAATATAGATGAATGAAAACAAAAATAAAATATAACAAAACTTAAGGAATTAAGTAAAAGTAGTGGTGAGAGAGAAATTTAGAGATGCAAATGCATGCATTAATAAAGAAAAAGAAAGATATCAAATTAATTATTTAACTTTATACTTTGATGAACTACCAAAAGAAGAGCAAAGCAAACTGAAATCTAACTGAAGGAAGAAAATAAAAATTCGAGCTGAGATAAATAAAATAGAGAATAGAAAAATAGTTGAGAGATTCAATGAGACCTAAAGTTGGTTCTCTGAAAAAATGAAACAATTGCCAAGCAATTCGTTAAACTTACAAAGGTTAAAGGAGAGAAAATGCAAATAACTGAAATCAGAAATGAAATGGGGACATTATTAGTGACCTTACAGAATTAAAAATGATTGTAAGAGAATACTATGAACAATTGTACCCGAACAAATTATATCGCCTAGAAGAAATGGAAAAATTTCTAGAAACCCACAAATTGCCAAAATTGACCCAAGAAGAAATAGAAAACCTGAACATACTTATACATAATAAAGAGATTGAATCAACAACCAAACATTTTTCAACAAAGAGAATTTCAGGACCAGATGACTTCATTGGTGAATTCTACTAAATATATAAATAATTAATACCAATTTCTCAAATATTTTCAAAAATAGAAGGGCAAGAAACATTTTATAACTTATTTTTTGAAGCCTACATTACCCTTATACCAAGGCCAGACAAAGACACTACAAGAAAACTATAAACAAATGTGATATACATGCAAAATTCTCAACAAAATACTTTCAAACATAATCCAGCAGCATAGTGAAAGGTTTATTCATCATGTCCAAGTGGGATTTATCTCAGTAATGTAAGGGTGGTTCAACATGAGAAAAGCAATCAATGCAATATGTCACATTAAAAGAATGAAGAGAAAAAATTGATAATCTTAATTGATGTAATAAAAGCATCTGACAAAATCCAATACCTTTTTATGATAGGAACATTCAGTACATTAGGAAAAGAAGGGAACTTCCTCAGCATGATAAATGGAATTTATAAAAATCCCATACCTATTAATAAAATCATAATTAATAGTGAAAGCATGAAAGTGTTCCCCTGAAGATCAGGAATAAGACATGGATGTCCACTTTCACCACTGCTATTCAATATTGTACTGGAAGTTCTAGCTACAGCATTTAGGTAATAAAAAGACATAAAAGGCATCCAAATTGGAAAGGAAAAAGTAGAACTATTTATATTTGCAGATAACATAATCCTATCTATAGAAAATCCCAGAAAATGCATACTCACACACATACGCGCGTGCGCACGCGTGCGCACACACACACACACACGTGCATACAAAGTCCATATTTGCTATGGTTTGAATTGTGTCCCCCAAAGAGCTATGCTTATGTCTGAAGTACCCTTAAGTATCTCAGATTTTAACATTGTTTGGAAATTGGGCTATTGCAAATATAATTGGTTAAGATGAGGTCATACTAGAGTAGGGTTGACCTTAATCCAGTATGCCTGGTGTCCTTTAAGAAGAGGTGAAGGACACAGATAAATAAAAGAATGCTATGTAACGATGGGCACATTGCTTGGAGATGCACCTACAAGCAGAAGAATACCAATGCTTGCCAGGAACTACGAGAAGCTGGAAGATAACTCTTCTCTAGAGCCTTTGGAGAAAGCATAGCTCGGCCAACACCTTAGTTCCCGACTTCTAAACTCCAAAACTGTGAGAGAATAAATTTCTGTTGTTCTAAGCCATGAAGTTAGTGCCAATTTTTTATGACAGACATAAGCATCTGATACAGATTGTGGTATCAGGGAGTAGAGTGTTTCTATAACATATGCAAAAAAATTTGGAGTTGACTTTGGAATTATGTATGGGTAGAAACTAGAAGAACTTTGAAGTGTTTGATGGAAAAATCATAGATTGCCTTAATGAGAGGGTTTATAGAACTATGAGCAGTAAATGTACTTCTGGTAAAGACTTAACAAGAAATGATAAGCATGTTATTGGACACTGGAGGAAAGATGATTCTTGTTATAAAGTGACAGAGTTTTGACTGAATTATGTTCTATCACTAGGAGGAAAGTGGAATTTGTAAGGAATGAGCTTAGATATTTAGCCAAGGACATTTCTAAGAAAATGTGGAAGGTGCGGCTCGGTTGCTTTTTCTTGCTTATAGTAAAATGCAAAAGGAAAGAGATAAATTGGTGAATGAACTGTCAAGCACAATAGAATCAGCACCTGATCATTTGGAAAATTCTCAGCCTATCCTGATAGTGTGCTCAAAAAGCAGTGGGTGGTTGGACAACTGCTTGCTAAGATATTAGGCATGTGAATTATGGATTTAATCAACCATCTCAGCAGAAGCCATGAATAGAGGTATGTTTATCCAGGAAGTATCTGTGGAGAACCCTTTTTCTAATGGCTTGGACCACCATAAATTGGATAAGAGACCAACAAGTTTTTTGAGAATTTTATATCAGCAAAATATGCTGCCAGTTGGAACTGAATGGGACAGAGATGGAAAAAAAATGAAAGAAAAATTACTCCAAAGGCAGGGCCGTGGATACAGATGGTATAGCATCGAGCTACAGAGGAATATTCTCAGGCCTTGAAATCTGATGGAATTTCTCCTGCTGGGTTTTGGACTTACTTGGGATCTGTGGCCATTTTTTTCCCCTTATTTCTCCCTTTTGGAATGGGAATATCTATCCCATGCCTGTCCCACCATTGCGTTTTGAAATATAACTTGTTTTCTCCTTTCACAGGTCCACAGCTGAAGAAGTGGAGTTTTTCCCCAGGATCAACCATACCTTGAGTCTCACCTATGATTGATTTAAATATTTAGATGAGAATTTGAACTTCGTCAGAAATGAAAGGTTTTGTGACTCAAAGGACATTATCAGGAAAGTGAAAGGACAACCTACAAAATGGGAGAAATATTTATAAATCATATAGCTGCCAAGGATCTGGTATCCAGAATATACAAAGAACTCTTACAACTGAATAACAAAAGGACAACACAATTAAAAATAAGCAAAGGAGTTAAATAGAGTAAAAACCACTGAATTGTTCACTTTAAGTTGTGAATTGTGTGTTATGTGAATTATATCAATAAAGCATTATGTTTTTAAAAGAACAGCTTAATTAAGAAAAATGAGTGGGAGCTGTGACATTAGGTTAGGCAATGATTTCTTAGATATGACATTTAAGTATAAGCAAGAATTAAAAATAGATAAACAGGACTTCATCAATATTAAAAACTTTTGTACAATGGAAACCATCAAGAAAATGAAAAGAAAACCCACAGAATGGGAGAAAATATGTATCATATATCTGAAAATAGTCTAGTATCCATAATATATAAAGAAATCTTACAAGTAAATGATGAAAAGGAAAATAACCCAATAGAAAAAATGGGCAAAGGATCTGAATACACATTCCTCTAAAAAAGATAAACAAATGGCCAATAGCACAAGAAAAGATGCCCAACACTGTAAGCCATCAGGGAAATGCAATCAATTTCAAATCCAATTTGCAATTGATAATCACAATGAGATACCACTTCATACCAACAAGGATGGCTATAATCAGAAAGAAAAACAACAACAAATGTTGGTTAGGATGTGAAAATATTGGAACCCTCATACTCCCACTGCTGGTGGGAGAGTAAAATGGTACAGCCACTGTGGAAAATAGTTTGGTGGTTCATCACAAAGTTAACATCAAATTATTAATATCATATGACCCAGAAATTCCCTATCTAGGTATATGCCCAGGAGAAATGAAAACATATGACCACACAAAAATGTGCACACACATGTTCATAGCAGCACTATTCATGATAGCCCCAAAGTGGAAAAAACACAAATATCCATAAACTGATAAATGGAATAAATGGATTAAACAAAATGTGGTATATCCCTATAATGGAATGTTATTTTGGCAATAGAACAGAATGAAGTAGTGATACATGCAACAACACAGAATATCTGTGAAAACATTATACTGAGTGAAAGAAGATAGTCACAGAACAAACACTTATTGTATGATTACATTTATATTAAACGTCCAGAGTAGGCAAAGATATAGAGACAGATATTAGCTTGTTGGTTGCCTAGCACTAGGGTGCCGGGGTGCTCTGAGGGAATGGAATATTTCTGCTAATGGATATGGAGTTTCTTTTGGTGGTGATGAAAATGTTCTAAAATTAGATTGTGGTGATGATTGCACAGCTCTGTGAATATACTATAAGCCAGTGAATTGTAAAGTTTAAAAGTTTGTGAATTATATTTCAACAAAGCTTTTTAAAAATGGAACTGCACAGGAGTTTGAAGCTGCAGGAAGCTATGATTGTGTCACTGCACTCCCTCCTGGGTGACAGCATGAGACCCTGTCTCAAAAACAACAACAACAACAACAAACAGCAACAACAACAAAAACCCACCAAAAAAACAAAAAGCAAAAACAACAAAAAAACCCCACAAAGAAACAAACAAAAAATGGGACTGCAATTATTTCAGGGGATGTTTATCAGTAATGAAGTCAAATCTGGTATTTGAGGTTCTAATTGAAAACTAATAGTTAATGACAAAAACACATTTGCTCACTAAAATTTAAAAAAATAGAACTAGTAAAATGTAGAAAATATATTTAACTAAGAATAGAAAATAGTACTGTGCCATTTCTATTACATATTTTTTCCCAATTTTTTATTTGTATAAATTTATGGAGTGCAAGTGTAATTTTGTTACATGCATAGATTGCATAGTACTAAAGTCAAGGATTTGAGGTATTCAGTGGTAGAATTCTCTAGCACATATTTCTAAGGTATTTAATAACCACTTTAGGCATCATGGAAATACTATGGCAGCACCAACATTCCAGTCCTAATACATATACATATACATATACATACCCACAGAGACCTATGCATTTTTCATGAATGCAGGTGAATATCTAAACTTATCTGAGTTCTGCAAGATATATTTAGTTTAGGTTATTTTCAATAAAAATTGGATAGAGAGCTAAAAAGCCATTTTTTAAATTCATATAACCATGTTCTTCTACAATCTGTGCTGTGGGACAGAAGTTGTTAGGCCTGATGCAATGCCTGGTGGCCTCATGTGTAGTATAATGTGAGAAGTGTCTCAAACCTCTTTGTCCCACTGGTTACAATTCAGAGCTTTGAATTCTCACCCCTAATTGGAGTTACTCTTTTAGGCTTGTGGGGTAGCAATTGTGCCCCACATCTGTATAAAGTAGTACATTGCCATTTTCAAAGTACTTTTGCATATATTCTCTCATGGAATTCTCACAACAACCTTAGGTTAGAGGTACTGTTATATAGCTTTCATAGGTAGCAAAAACGAATGCTCAGTGAGGTTAATTTACTCATCTAAGGGCATATTAGTCACAAAAACGCTGAGACCTTGACAGTCTAATGTTAAGTACATTTTCCATAGTTTCCAAGCTCTGTCAAAATTTGAGTGCATCCAGAAGCATCTATTTAAATTGGACTCCTATATGGGGTACAGAGAGGAGGGGAGGAGTAACAAAGTATCCCATTAGTAGCAGAAAACTATAGAATGAATTACTTTCTCAGACTCACTGGCTGTCATCCAGGACAGAGCAAGGGCCTGAATTATGGAAGTTTTTATATATGAGGAGACATAGCTCCTCAAACTGTGTCTCCTCAAATAACAGAACAAATGTTAACTCACAGCATAAAATAGACATTAAGGAAATATATGTTGATTAAATATAGTCAGTATCCTAGGATATTTTACTAGCATGGAAAATAACTTTTAATTAGAAATAGACATTTTATTTGTTTTATTTTGGCCTTTTCAGTCATTTAGATGAGCCCCAGCTATGTATAAACATGATAGATATATTCCATGAGTGTGCATGTGTGTATCTTGGATAGTGTGTTTTGTTTGGAATTATACTTAAAACATTAGAGGGTTTAGATGATTTACATGTGTTGTGTTTTTGGGTAGAGGTCTAAATTTCTCTGACCTATCCTTACAAAGAGTTGAGGCCTTTGAATTCTTTACTTCTGATTTTCTTTTGGTAAAACCTTGCTTTTCATTTTGTTTCCTTTTTTAATTCTTCAAAATAACCCTGTAATGTGGATCTGTATCAACTTCTTTATCCATTTTTGCAAATTAAATTAGTTTGCCTTAGGTCCCACATAAATAAGTCAAATGCAATTGTTCAATTATAAATTGTACCTCATCCTTGTCTCAGCTGTTTACTTAGCCCATTACTTAGAATACTTTACTTTCGTCTTCTTTTTCTTTTTAAATGTATTGTTCAGGGGACACTTCAATGTTCAAAGGCTGATACTCAACCAGTTTATTTCCTATGACTGAAGAAGCATAAAGCTCTTCTGCTTATCTGGCCTCATTTTCTTTCCTTTGGAGATAAATGTTAGAAAACAACCTGCTGTATTTTTCACAGTTGCAGATAAACTAACCCTGCTTTTCAATGTATTGCATGTTGTTATTTTTTTCTCTTCAGGAAAGAGATGAAGTTTAATGTTCTTGTTTAAAGGATTAAAGATCAGTCTGTGATTGAATTCTCATTCTGATTCTATTCCCAATTCCATCTGGTCATTTCTGTCAAATACTTTGGGGTCAGTCAGTTGATTTTTCTTTTTTCTTTTTTTTTAAGTAACTTTCTCCATTCCTCCACTTGCAAATCAGGTACAATAATGTTACTGTATGTGTACCTCAGGGAGTAATTGAGAAATAGTGAAGATTGTCATTATTTGGCAAAACTAAATTTTTACAAGTGCTAGAGGAGGTCTATATTGTTTATATTACTTACAATTTAAGTTGAAAGTTTATATTTGTGTCTACATATGAAAAATCAAATGAGTAAGTCCATTTAAATACTTTATAAAGTTAAATTTAGTACTTTATAATTAAGAAATCACTTTCACATATATTTTAAAATAATTTCATTAATTTATATATTTCACATATACCCATTTTCTTGCTCTCAAAACATACTCATATACAACTCACAGTTTTTTTACAAAAGGCCAGGTAATTAATTCAAGCAAAAGGGAATTGTTTGGATAATTATCTCCATTTTCCATTTCAGATTGCCTGGGCACACATAGAGTTAAAACAAAATATTGTTTTTCTTTTCACTTAAACTGTGTTTTTGTTAAATGGTGCCTATTTAAGTTTAGTATACTCTGGATCTTTATAGCAGTTTACCTTCCATTTTTAACTTAATGTCAAATTTTTTGAATTGTTGTTTGCTATATGGAAACTTCCAGCCACTGAGCTACCTAGTTATTACTTAGTGAGTTCCTTCCCGAAGCTGCAATAGCAAAGCCATTATTACTTATAATGTCTTCAGCTGCTTCAAGTAATAAAAAACCAGACAAAAGTGGTATAAAAAAGGAAGACATTTATTTCCCCTATAACAAGAAATTCAGAGTATGCATATCCTGTGTAGGTGATTTAATTGGCTCTGTGACATCATCAAGGACCCAGGTTCTTTCCATTTTTTTGCTCTGATACCTTCAGTGTAACAGCTTTGGCCTTGGGCTATTTTCTCATTGTGACAAGCCGTCCCTGCCCCAGAAATGACAATGCCCAACAGAAAAAGAGGGATTTTTTTTTCTTTTTTGTGTCTCTTTTTAAGAAGAAAGATTTCTTTACCATAAGCCTCCAACAGATCTCTGTTTATGTTTCAATGGCCAAAAATGAATCACATGACCACTTATAAAACTTTGGCCATAGTTAAGAAGTCACCATGTTTATATTAAAATACTCAGGAGTTACCCTTGAGTCACATGGTGGTGTGGTAGGGTTCCTGTATTAAATTGTATTTCAAGTGTCAAGTAAGAAGGGAATAATTACTAAGTAGAACAGTGTCTGCTCTATCTAGGAATTGGCAGCTAGGCTTCTTTCTGAAAAAATTCCATGAAGATATTTCTGGAAGCTTCTTCACTTAATCTTTGCTAATGGGGTTTCCTTCAAAAATTTCCTATATTACTTTGAAGGTAGGCCTCAAAAGCCCTGAAATTGTGTCTTTATTTCACTTGCATTACTTGACTTGTGTTGCTCATATGCATTTAATTAAAAAAATTATTGAGATACAATTTACATACATTAAGCTATATCCATCTTAAGTGACAGTTCAGTGAATTTTAACATTTGTGTATGCCTGTATAACCATCACAATAATCAAAATATGCAACATTTCCATAACTCAACATGTTCCCTCAAGCTACCATTCTAGTCAGTTCTTTCCAAACCTGGCTTCAGGCACCCGAACTATTTTCCAAAGTTATACCATTTTACATTCTCAACAGCAATGTACAAGAGTTCTGATTGTTCCACATCCTCCCCAAGACTTGGTATTGTCAATCTATTAACAATTTTAGCCATTATAAATTTCACCATTGCACATTTAATTTTCATTTCCTGGATGACTAAGGATAGTTTATGTCTTTTCATGGGTTTATTGTCCATGCACAATCTTCTATTGTGAGATGTCTTTTCAAAACTCTTCCCAAGGACGGAGGCAGACCAAGATGGCCAAATAGAATCCTCCAGTGATGATCCCCTTGCAAGAACACTAAATTAAACAAATATTCATGTAAAAAAGCACCTTCACCCTCATTAAACCAAAGAATCAGATAGGGAATTCAAAATAGCTGTCTTGAGGAAATTTAACAAGCCAAGATAACACAAAGAAGGAATTTATAATTATATCAGAGAAATTTATGGACATGCTTGAAGCTCTGACTCAAGTGAGACAAAGGCAATATATGTAACCTAAACATGTGTACCCTGTAATATGCTTAAATATAAATAAATAAATGAATAAACCCCAAATGCTAGCAATCTGATTTTAATAACACATTGAAAATATTAATCATGATGATCAAAAGGATTCATCCCAGTGATGCAAAGGATGGTTCAACATATGCAATTCAATAAATGCAATACATTGTACCAACAGAATGAAGAAAGATAAAACATTTGATTATTTATTTATTTATTTGAGACAGAGTCTCACTCTGTTGCCCAGGTTAGAGTGCCATGGCTTCAGCCTAGCTCATAGCAACCTCAAACTACTAGGTTCAAGTGATCCTCCTGCCTCAGCCTCCCAATTATCTGGGATTACAGGCATGTGCAACCATGCCCAGCTAATTTTTCTTCTATTTTTAGTAGAGACGGGGTCTCACTCTTGCTCAGGCTGGTCTCAAACTCCTGACCTCAAGCGATCCTCTTACCTTGGGCTCCCAGAGTGCTAGGATTACAGGCATTAGCCACCGTGCCCGACCTACATACATATGATCATTTCAATAGATGCTGAAGAACATTTGATAAAATTCAACACCTCTTCATGATAAAATCTATCAAAAAATGAATATAGAAGGAACATTCCTCAAAACAATGAAAGCCATATACAGCAAACCCACAGCTGGTATCAAATCGGGAAAAACTGAAAGCCTTTCCTCTAAGATCTGGAATTAGACATAGATGCCTACTTTCACTGCTTTTATTCAACATAGGACTAGAAGTCCTAGCCAGAGCAATCAAACAAAAGAAAGAAATTAAGGGCATCCACATTGGAAGAAAAATGTCAAATTATGCTTATTTGCAGGCAATATGATCTTGTATTTATAAAAGCCTAAAGGCTCCACCAAAAACTATTATAACTGATAAAAAGTTCAGTGAAATTGAAGGTTATAAAATTACATGCAAAAATCAGTAGCATTTCTGTATGTCAATAGCAAACAATCTGAAAAAGAAATCAAGAAATAATCCCATTTACAATAGCTACAAATTAAATAAAATACTTAGGAGACACTTAACCAAAGAAGTGAAAGATCTCTACAATAAAAAGTATTAAACTTTGGTGAAAGACATCAAAGAGGCACACACACACACACACACACACACACACACAAGTGGATAGCTATTCTATGTTCATGGATTGTAAGAATCAATAGTGTTAAAATGTCCATACTGCTCAAAGCAATCTACAGATTCAGTTCCATCCCTATCAACATACCAATGACATTCTTCACAGAAAAAGGAAAAAATAATCCCCAAATTTACATAGAACAACAAAGAAAGACCCAGAATAGCCAAAGCCATCTTGAGCAAAAAGAACAAACCTGGAGGAATCACATTACTTGACTTTAAATTATACTACGAAGTTACAGTAACCAAATCAGCATAGCACTGGCATAAAAACAGACACATAGACCAGTGGAACAGAATAGAGAACCCAGAAATAAACTCATGCATTTACAGTCAACTCATTTTCAACAAAGGTGCCCAAAACATATGCCAGGGAAGAGTCAGTATTTTCAATAAACGGTGCTAGGAAAACTGGATATCCATATGTAGAAGAATAAAACTAGACCACTCTCTGTCACCACACACAAAATTCAAATAAAAATGGATTAAAGACTTGACTTATATCTAAGATCTGAAATGATAAAAATACTAGAAGAAAACATTGAGGAAACACTCCAAGACTTTGGTCTGGGCAACAATACCTTGAGTAAGAACTCAACGTCTCAGGCAATCAAAGCAAAAATGGACAAAAAGGATCACCTCAAGCTAAAAAGCTTTTGTACAGCAAAGGAAACAATTAAGAAAGTGTAGAGACCACTCTCAAAATGGGATAAAATATTTGCAAAGTACCTATTTGACAAGGGATTGATAACTTGAATATATAAGGAGCTCAAACAACTCAATAGGAAAAAAAAAACAAATAACCCTTTAAAAATGGGCAAAAGATCTGAATAGAAATTTCTCAACAGAAATCAAAGAAATGATGAAGAAATATATGAAAAAATGCTCATCACCAATCAGAGAAATGCAATCAAAACTACAATGAGATATCATCTCAGTCCAATTACTGAGATGTGTACTTCCATGTTTATTGCAGCACGATTCACAATAGCCAAGGTATAGAAGCAACCTAAGTGTCTATACACAGATGAATGGATAAGGAAAACGTGGTGCACATACACAATGGAACATTATTCAGCCATAAAAAAGAATGAAATCCTATTGTTCACCTGTAGGACATTATGTTAAGTGAAATAAGCCAGTAACAGAAAGACAAATGTTGCATATTCTCACTCATATGTGGGAGCTAAAAAGAAACTTTTAAGGAGATAACTTAGGGAGATAAAGAGTAGAATGATGGTTACCAGAGGCTAGGAAGGGGAGTGGGGAGGGAGCAATAAGGAGGGCCTGGTTAATGGGTAGAAAAATACAGTTAAATAGAAGGAATAAGATTTAGTATTTGGTATCACAATAGACTATAGTTAACAATAACTTATTGTATATTTTAAAATAAAAGGGTAGAATTGGAATGTTTGTAACACAAAGAAATGATAAATGCATGAGGTGATGGATATCCTAATTACCCTGATTTGATCATTATGCACTATATGCCTGTATCAAAACATTACATGTACTCCATAAATATGTACAACTATTATGTGTCATAATAATTACAAATAAAATTTAAAAAAACCTCTTCCCAATGTATTTGTTGTGCTTGTTGTCTTTTTATTATTTAGTTGTAAGAAGTATTTATATATTCTGAATACAAGCTCCACAACAGGTATGTGAATTGTGAATCTTTACTCCCAATGTATTACAGGCTATTTAATTTTCTTAACATCATTTCAGAGAACTGAATTTAGTTTTTAATTTTTTAAAGTATAATTTATTGATGTTTTCTTTCATGATTTATGTTTTTTGTGTACTATATAAGAGCATTTTTCCTATCTCTCATTTGCGAAGAAGTCCTCCCTTGTTGCCTTCTATAATGTGGTCAGAAAAATTTCACTGTAAAGGAATACATAGCAAATATTTAAGCTTTGAAGTTTGCATATAGTCTCTGTCATGTATTTTCCTCTCCTATTCTCCTTGGCAAATGTAAAAAAGAAAATCCTTAGTTTAAGTGCTTGCCAAAACAGACAGTAGGCCAAATGTGGTCCGGGGGCCATATTTGTTTTGTTTTTCTCAAAGATTTATAGCTTTAGTTTTTATATTTAGGCCTATGAGCTATTTCAAGTTAATTTTTGTATATGGTGGTATGAGCTAAGAGTTGAATTTCTTTTTTTTTCTATATGTACAGTCATGGGCCGGGCGCGGTGGCTCACGCCTGTAATCCTAGCACTCTGGGAGGCCGAGGCGGGTGGATAGCTCAAGGTCAGGAGTTCGAAACCAGCCTGACCAAGAGCGAGACCCCGTCTCTAAAAAAAAAAAAACCTATCTATATGTACAGTCATGTGTCACTCAACTACAGGGATACATTCTGAGAAATGTGTCTTTAGTTGATTTCCTTATTGTGCAAACACTATAGAGTGTACTTACACAAACCTAGATGGTATAGTCTATTGTTCCTATGCTACAAATCTGTACAGCATGTTACTGTACTGAATACTGTAGGCAATTGTATCACAATGGTACTTGTCTATCTAAACTTATCTAAGCATAGAAAAGGTACAGTAAAAATTCAACATGAAAGATAAAAATGGTACACATGCATATGGCACTTACCATGAATAAAACTTGCAGTGCTAGAAGTTGCTCTGAGTGAGTCCATGAGTGAGTGGTAAGTGACTGTGAAGGCCTAAGACATTACTGTACACTACATTACTGTAGACTTTATCAACACTGTACATAGGCTACACTAAATTTATTTTAGAAATTTTCCTCAATAATAAATTAACCTTAGCTTATTATAATTTTTTACTTTATATACTTATAATTTTTTTTAACATTTTGGCTCTTGTAATAACAGTATAAAACACAACCATCGTATAGATGTACAAAAATATTTTCTTTCTTCATATTCTTATTCCATAAGCTTTTTTCTTTTACAAACTTTTTTTTTTACTTTTAATACATTTTTTTCTCTTCTTATTTTTTATTTTTTATTATTATTTTTATTTCAGCATATTATGGGGGTATAAATGTTAAGGTTACATATATTGCCCATACTCTCCTCCCCCCTCCAGTCAGAGCCTCAGGCGTGACCATCCCCCAAACATTGCACATCTCACTCATTATGTTTGTATATACCCATCCCCTCCTCCCCGCTCCCACCCGCCCAACACCTGACAAATATTGTTCCTATATGTCCTCTTAGGTGTTGATCCGTTAATACCAATTTGTTGGTGCGTACATGTGGTGCTTGTTTTTCCATTCTTGAGCTACTTCGCTTAGTAGAATGGGTTCCAGCTGTATCCAGGATTTTAATACTTTTTTGTTAAAAACTAAGACAGAAACACACACATTATCCCAGGCCTACACAGAGTCAGAATTATCAATATCACTATCTTCCTCCTCCACATCTTGTCCCAATGGAAGGTCTTCAGGGACAATAACATGCATGGAGCTATCATCTCCTATGATAACAATGCCTTCTTCTGGAATACCTTTTAAACAAGGACCTGTCTGAGGATGTTTTATAGTGAACTTTTTTTTTTCTCACAATTTTGTCAAACCACAGTTCTTTATTTAGGACATAATCTATCTAAGGATGGTAAAACACTCTCCCCTGGTAGACTAAAGACTGTTAGAATTTATCCTAGATGCCTCACAAAATGAGGATTTATAGGTTTCCTTGGCTTGACTTGATATTGCAGACAATGGATGCTATATTTTTCTGAGCTTGAAATACCTTTTAACGAATTGGCCAAATCCTCAGTAAGGGATCCTCTCTTTTGCAGGCCCAGATATGAATTCTCTAACCTTAAGGAGGCTCTTCAACAGCCTCCTTCCCTAGGCACCCCTAACTATAAAAAGCCACTTTATCTTTATGCATGAGTGATCAGAACAAGCCCTTGTGCTTTTAACTCAATTTCATAGGAACCATCAAAAACCCATCACTTACTATAGCCTCACTCTTGAACCAGTTGCGAAGGCTTATAGTCCTTAACTTTTTTTCTTAATAAGTAGAAGAAGTTTCTAAAATAATGATAAAAAGTATAGTATAGTAATATAGTATATACATAAACCAGTAATATAGTCATTTATTATCAAGTATTATGTACTATAGATAATTTTGTGTACTAGACTTTTATATGACTGGCAGTGCAGTAAGTTTATTTACATCAGCATCACCACACATGAGTAATGCATGGCAGTACAATGTTATGATATCTACACATCACTAGGTTATGGTAATTTTTCAGCTCCATTATAATCTTAAGGGATCACCATCATATATGTGATTTGCCAATGATCAAAACATTGTTATGCAGTGCATGACTGTTTATCAATTGTTTTAGCACCTGTATTGAAAAGATTAGGATTTCCTCAGTAGAATACCTTGTCACCTTTGTAAGAAAGCAATTGACTTTATTACTGTGCTTCTATTTCTGGGTTCTCAGAGCTATGTAATTAATCTATGTGTCCAGCCTTAGGTGGATAGCACGCTGTGCTGATTGACATCTTAGCAGTTTTAAATCTTTCAACCCATATACTTAACATATCTCTCTAATTTGGTTTTCTTTAGCTTCTTTCAACAATGTTTCATATATATTTTGTTATGAAAATGGATATGCATACCTTATTTCTCATCTTAGAGGGAAAGAATTCAGATATTTGCTGTAGAGTTTTTCATATTTGTCCTTCCTCAAGTGGAGGAAGTTCCCTTCTCTTCCTATTTTAATGAGATTTTTTTTGGTCATGAACCAATATTGAGTTGTGTTGTGATTGCATTTGTTTTGCCTCCTCTTAAACAGCAAACTTTGTCTCACCTGCAGTATACAGCAGCTGATATTGCTGCTCCATTCTTAAGGCCTTCCATGATTTTTTTTAGCTTGACCCCTTCAACTTCTTTCCTGTACATGGGTAATTTTGCAGTCACTTCATGATTTGGGGAGAGTTTTAGCTCATTCTCTCTGTGATTTCCTTGCTTTTAGGGATTGACTCCTAATTTCTAGCTATTCCGCTGCCTCCAGCTCTGTCCTCTGACACTTGAAGCCCGTAAAGCTTTAGCTTTGTGCTGCTGGAGCTGAGCATGACTAGGAATATATTTCAGTTATTGATCTATAATTTAATTATGTTGTCAGAAAACACTGTCATTATGATTTCACTACTTTGTAATTAATTGAAAGTTTTATGACTCAATTTATGGCTATTTCATGTGAACCTAAAACAAATTTGTGTTCTCTTGTTGGGTAGGTATTCTATAAAATTTCAATTCAGTCAATTTGATTTGTTGTGTTGTTTAAGCTTTCTATATCCTTCCTTATTTTCCATTTACTTTTTCTATTGATTAGAAAGAAAGGAATTTTGAAATTTCTAACCACAATTTCAGATTTATGTATTTCTCCATGTAGTCATATCAGTCTTTCTACATGTATTTTAAAGCTTTAATAATTATGTGCTCACACATTTAGGATAGTAATATCCTCCTGATAAACTAACTTATAATTATTAGGAGATATCCTTCTTTCCTCTGACAACATCTTTTGTCCTGAAGTCTACTTTGTCTGATGTTAATACAGCTACTCCATTAATTTTATAAATAGTGCTTGCATAGTGTTATCCTTTTGATTATTTTTACATTGAAGTTGTCTTTTTATCTTTAAAGTGCATGTTTTAGGTCATATTGTTGGGTCTTTTTAAAAATCCATTCTGACTACCTCTGCCTTTTTATTGGAGTGTTTTGACTATTCACCTTTCATGCAATTATTGATATAGCTGATATATTGATATAACTACCATCATGTTTATTTCAACATGTCCCATGTAAGTTGCTCTAGAGTTTATGATATGTACATTTACATTTCACAGTCTACCTTCAAATACTATCATCTGACTTAATGCATAAAAAGAAATCATTATAAGAGAATGCTTCCCACTTCAACATGTTATAAACAGCACAATAGTTTGATATCATTTTTACTTTAAATAATTATCTTATAAAGAATAAAAAACAAAAAGTAGTCTTTTACTTTTACCCATATATTTACTGTTACTGTAGCTTTTTATGCCTTACTATAGAAAACAAATTACCCCCAGGTATAATTTCCTTCTGCTTAAAGAACTTCTTTTAATAATTTTGTAATGAAGATTTGATGAATATAAATTCTTTCAGCATATTTTTGTCTTACATAGTATTTTGCTTTCATATATGAAGGTTATTTTCACTGAATATGGAAATCTTGTTGGACAGTTTTCTGTCTTTCACCACTGTGATGATATCTTTCACTGTCTTCTGGGTTGCAGATATTCTGAACAAAAGTCTGGCATTATTCTTACCTTTGTACCTCTGGACAGATCTTCAGTACAAATATGTCAAAGCAAGTTCCAATTATATATATGTTAGGTTGCCGAATAACTTTCCACGTGTTACTGAGGCTCAGTTCAGATTTTTCAGTTTTTGTTTCTCTCTGTGCTTTAATTTGGACAGTTTCTATTGCTTCAAATTCATTGAACTTTTCTTCTGCAGTAACTTTCCTGATTTAAGCACAGTGTATCTTTATTTCAGATATTGTATTTTTCATTTCTAAAAGTCCCATTTGGTTCTTTTTCTACCTTTCATTTCTCTCTTAATTGTGTTCATGTTTCTCTTTTATCATTGAGCATATTTTTAATAGCTATTTAAAAATTTCTATTTGCTATCCCATCATGTCTGTGTTTTCAGATTCTGTTGTTATTGACTAGTCTTCCTCCTGCCCATAGGTGAGATTTTTCTTCTTCTTCACATGTTTATTAATTTTAATGGGATGCTGGGCATTGCAATTTTACCTTTGTTGATTGTTAGCTTTTGTTATCTTCTCTTACCTTTGATATTTTATGGCAGGCAATTAAGTTACTTGTGCGATAGCTTGATCCTTTTGAGTTTTTTTCTTTTTAAGCTTTGCTAGTGTGGTTCTAGCATAGCCTTTACTTTACTGCCAATCTAGCCTTCCTACTAGAGCATAACATTTCTTTGGTCTCGACTGAATGATATAGTTGTTCAATTAGGACTCCCCAATCAGTAATCTCCAGTTTATAGCATTTGCCTCACCTCATGTTGTTTCCTTCTATGCATAATGCTCAGCAACAAACACAAGCAGATCCCTATGCAAGTATTTGAGGCTCCTTGCTGTGATTCTCATTCCTTTCTAGTAGGGGTCCTGCAAATTCCAGCCCCAGCAATCTCCAAGGCTCCAATTTCTATCTCCTGAATTCAGTGAACCTGTGCTATGCTCTGCTTGGGTTTTCCCTCTGTGTATGCTGGTCTGGAAAGTGCCTCACTGGCCTAGAGCCAAAGTGATCATAGTGAAACCACCCTTTATAAAATTAATAAAGGGCTACCACGTAGGAACTGTGGTGGGGGCCTGAACTCTGGAAAGGTATAGGCATAGTTAAAAAAATAACAAGCCATTGTTCCCTAGCTTGCTTTCCTATAATTTTTTACTACTCAGGAGTCACATAACTGAGAGTCATAAGATTTATAGCTTTCTTAATCACTTCTATAGATAACATCACCATTGTGATGACCTAGGACTGGTCTTTGAGATACTTTCCAGACTCTGTATTCATGTAGACCAGCTGATGCCATCTGGACCAGTGGCCATTAGGAACCGACTCAACAGGTCCTACAACCCTCTACCTGGGAACTGACTCAGCACAAGAAGACAATTTCTGTTTCTCAACACTATGAGTTTATCCCCAGCCAATAAGAAGACCCAATTCCTTAGCTATTTCTCTGCTGAAGTATCTTTAAAACCCTGGCCCCTAAATTTTCAGAAAGACAGATTTGAGAAATTCCTCCCGTCTCCTCCCTTAGTGCCCTGTGACACACTTTCTCCATTGCAAACCCCACTATCACAATGTATCAGCTTCCTTCCATGCAGTGGGCAATATAACCCAGTTGGGTGGTAACAATAGGTATCATCTCTTTTGTTTCCCTTGTCTCTTGGCTCCTAGTCCTATGCTGCCCTTTGACTATTTTTAAAAATTGTAGTTTCATATATTTTGTTCAGTTTTATAATTGTTTGTTAGAAGAGCAGATGTGATTCCAGATATTTCATCATGACCTGAAGCAGATTTTTCGTATATGCTTTTGGCTTATGTTGGAGCTCCTTGCCATGGAGAAAAACACCATCTTTCAAAGCTGAACTTTAAGCTTGGGTGTTTAGATTTCTTTCCACAACAATCAATGAGACTACAACTGAAAATGAAAATTTCCTATAAACATATTAACTTTATAATTATAGTCCAAAATGAAAGTGAAAAAGAAAGCATTTTTGAAGACTGAATTAAAAAGTGGAGAGAATAGGCCGGGCGCGGTGGCTCACGCCTGTAATCCTAGCACTCTGGGAGGCCGAGGCGGGTGGATAGCTCAAGGTCAGGAGTTCGAAACCAGCCTGACCAAGAGCGAGACCCCGTCTCTAAAAAAAAAAAAAAAAAAAGTGGAGAGAACAAAGTGTATAGGCATTTTCAAACCAAAGTATCACAATTTCCAAGATAACATGAAAATTGATTTCATAATATAAGAGGTGGAATCTAACTTGAATAGAGCTTTTGTATTCATGGGTATTTTAAAATGTAGCTGGTTTTGTTTTTTATCTTTCATAGTGTTATAATTGGATTCTTGAATTATATGACTACCTATGGCATTTTCTATTTCTAATATTTTATGATTATATGAAATAATCTAAGTGTTCATTATGTCTAAGACATTGGCCTAGATGATTTGTGGGACAGAAATAAAAATGTTCAGCCTGTGCCTTCCATGAGATTATAAACTAATATGGGAAATAAGAAAAGCACATACATACAAGCACACCTATAGAAAGAGGTAGATTTTATGAGTGATTAAAATATGAATAATGAAAGAGCCATGAGAATTTACAGAGATGACATTTTTCTGAATGAATCTGGGAAGGCTTCAATGAGGAGCTTGCTTTTGATCTGGGCCTTGAAAAATGAAACGAACTTTTTCTTAGATGGATGTGAATAAAAGGGCATTTCTGGTGGAAAAATTCTGTCAGAGCTTTTGATACAATGGTATTTTGTGCATATATTGCAAAGTTTATGGTTACATCTGGGTATATGCATTTGAACATTTTTAATAAAGTGCTGTTAAAAATCATTTGGGCTTATAGGTGAAATTGGACTATGTCCCAAGGAATCTAAAAACAAAGATGTTAGAACAGATCAAATGTCAGTACTCTCTTATTCTTATTCTTTGTTCATTTGTTAGGTAGATAGTTAGGGACCTCTGACCCCTCCTGGGCACAAAGCTGGGTGCCCTGAGCAATTGCTACATCTGGGTGAGGAGGGAACACCCTATGAATCCACCAGTCAGAAGTTAGTGCACCAACTGCAAAAGAATGCAGAGGATTCTGTAGCCCACAGGCCAAGCAGCACAGGTACAATGGGGTTTGGAAGGTGACCTAGGACAACCTAAGGCTAATTATCATATTAGCTTAAATCTACATTGCAGTTCAACCGCTTTCCCCAATGAGCTTTCAGAGATACTCATGGAAAATCTGCATGCACAGTGAGACTCAGGTCATATAACTCCCAAATGTCCATAAAAGTGGTTCCGTGGTAACATCTGAACCATGAGAAGGGCCCAATCCAGACATTATAAAACAAGACTCTAGACCATGACCAAGGCCTTTTTGCTACCAAAAGGGGTCTGTTCGTCATTCTGTAGTGAATGTATCTTGCTCTTACTCTGTAAACCTATATCTTGCTCTTGCTGTATAATCCTATCTTTCCCTCCTCAGTAAACCTTATTTCATGCTTACCTTGCTTTCAGTGTGTCTGGTCATTCTTTGGCCAAGAACATACCAAGAATCGACTTTTCAGACCGTTGGCCAGACACATTCTCTTTCCACTCATTAAAATTTAGCCAGAAGACTTTCCATAGAAAATGATCTGGGTAGGGTACGCACATTTTTATTTTTCTTAAAAAATGTTGTTAACAGTTTGATTAATCACAGTGAGAGTTTTTCCACGTTCTTTAACTATGTAGAGTCTGAAAGACACTAAGTCTTAAAAAAGAATACAAGAGCAAATTATTGAGTGTTTACTATGTCCCAGCCACTATGTTAAACACTTTATATGAATTATCTCGTCCAAATCCTCACAATAACCCTATGAGATAACTAGTATTATTATTTTCATTTTATACATGAAAAAAGTAAGGCCTAGAAACTTTCGGTGAGTTGTCCAGATCACAGAAATAGTAATTACCAGAGCAGTCTTTCTGATTAGATAAACCACATTTTAACTACTGCCACACTACATAGTAATATGCCTTTGTTAGATAGCTAGTAACAATAATATCTATTATTTATTAAGAATTTACTATGTAGCAAACATTATTCTAAGCACATTACATCTATTATTTTATTTAATTCTCGTAACTAACTGATAACACTTTGATTACAATACAAATTTTAGAGATGAGGCAAGTGAAAAATCAGAGAAGTTAATATACTCAAGTAAGACTTGGGTTAACTTATCCCAAGTTCAGGAAATTAGAGAGTTCTTTCTTTCTTTCTTTTTTAGTCAGTCAAATTTAGCAGTGGGGGGTTGAATATCAACTTTAGTGACACTAATGTTAATAAGTTCTGATAGAGAGTTATTGAATAGGATTAAAAACCATATCATTCTCATTCTAAGGCTAGTGTTCTAAAACACTTTTATTTATTGCCTCATGTTCTATTATTTTTATTGACTTAAATGCAAATGCTAATGGTGCCTACTGTATAATATAAAACTTTATCATGAGGGTTAAAATATAAATAGACCAGTATCTGAGGAAGACTGGGGTAGCAAGTACAACTATCAATATTTTCATCACTACATCTCCCCTGTGGGAAGCCTAGGCATGTCAGACTCATGCTGATTGGGTTTTAATGTAATTATTGTAGGAACAACTCTGTGAAAACTCTCAAGTCTAGTCTTGGAGAACAAATAAGGGTCACTCATAGAAATCATTTTTAGCATTTTACATTATTACACCAGATATATTACTAAAATTAATTATATTTCCAAGGATAATAAATCGACTAATCTTATATTTACACCAATGATTTGAAAACCAGACTTCTGTTTATAAATAAACATTTCTTCCATAACAAATAAATGAACTAAGATATAATTGCATTGGTAATCCCTAGGAATCATAGCCACTAATTTTTAAAATAAGCTAGAATGCAAATTTCTTCAATTGTCATGTCAATTACATATAACTTTGGTACTTAAATTTCATTCAGATGTAAATTAATTTAGTATTTGCTGAACATTATGAGAATTTTGTGTAAAAAGAAGATTCCCAGATGCAAATATACTGAGCATAATGTCTCAGAGATTTCAAAAGGTTTTGAATAAACATAGTTTTGAATGTGTTTTATTATGTTATATGAACAAATTTTTATTTTTGTTTATTTATTTTAACTTTTAGGCTGATTATTACAAAAATTAAATTTTTTTTACAAGCTTGTTTAAATGAAACCACAGCAAGGAAAAATTTCAGCAGTAGGCATAGCACTCTCTTGAATATGCACATCTTTTCTATTTAAAAAATGTGAATTTTATGTATATCAGACAAAATATCATTATGAATGGAAATTTTAGTGTGCCTTGGGTGGTTAATATTTAGCATATATATAAGATGAATATATATTGCAATTTTAATAAATTCTTATGGCATTCCAGCTGGAAAAAATAAGAGATCTAAAACAAGTAGCTTGTTTACATTAAAAAATAATGTACTAGAATCAAATTTTAATGTAACCATTTTAAGATACTTTAAGAATAATATGAAATTCAAAAGATAACCAGATAAATGTATATTAAAACTCTAGTGCAGTTCAAGAATTCGTTTCCAGATTAAATTTAAAAAATGAAAAGTTGAATTTTATAATCATCTTTTTACCTTTTCTTCTTATATGATGAAGAATGTATTTTAAAAAGATGATCAGAAAGGTATGTAAAAGCTTTATGTTCTCAGAGATTTTCCTTCAGAGTAGATATCTTTATGAAGAAACAAATTGACCATTTTTTCATGATTTATGTAAAAGGTCATGAAAAAACATATAGGCAAGGAAATGATCAAAATCCTTACTTCATAGTTTTAGAATATATAAGATTTCCTGTGTGCTCCTATATAATGTCCACAGTTTTAGAGATAAAGAGTTAGCACTAATGAGGAGGGTTGGAGTGAAGGGGCAGGGCAGGGAGGGAGGAATGAATTTGTACTGAATTTGCATTTAAGCTGAGAATGTTTTAAAGCCAGACAGTTAGTGTTATAGAATTGTAATTTACGATCAGTCTGTTATCTTTATACATTCTAGCAAGACACCTTAAGTCTGATTGATGAGAACATGCTTAAGAAAACCTTTGAAAAATTAAGGGATAAAAGCAAAAGTAATAATGAAATATTTGACTGCTTTGGAATAAACTTTGTTCTGACCTCAAATATGCCATTTGGTACACAGGGTATTATTACTGTGACTGGCAGATAGCCAGTTTCCCTGAGTAAGTTCACAGTGTATCATTTTAAAGCTCATTAGCATCTCTATATTAATATATTTTTGCAGATTCTCTCCTTCCCTCCATCATTTGATCTGGCACATTTCTGGTAAGTGAATACTGTTTTATTCACCACAGTTTATATATTTATTTTGATGAGCGATATATAGATGGAATATTAGCTTCAGGATAAAGAACTAGATGCAATGTTAATATCTTTTTGAATGACAGGCATATGTTGAGTTGTGACCTGGAATATAAAGCCTGATACATAATGCCTGGCCAAGGACTTCCAGACAGGTGAAGAGGTTATTTTAGTAGTGTTTTTTGATTCCTCAATTCCTACTACCATGGGTGGTAGGAAATTGAGTCATTTTTATTTTTATAACAGTCTGTGTTTTCTAGCTCAGAAACCTATTTGCTTTCTTTGTGTATAACTTTTGTTCATATACATTCATAAAATTTACCATAATTTGGTTATTGGCTTACATATTTATTGTGTATCTCTACTCTGGTCCATAAATTCCATAAGATTAGAGCTCTCTCTTGTTCACTCTTGTATCCCTCTTGCTTAACCCAATGATAACACATTATAGGCATCGAATAAATATTTGTTGAATGAATGAGTTATGGATATAAGCTACATGAGCAAAAGAAACAAGGTTGTCAATGATAAAAATGTTGCTAGTCTGTTAATATGGGCAAACAGTTATATTTTGTTCATACTTGATAGAATTTGTAGTCCAAATATAGAGATGCTTATATTTGCTTCTTTATAGGAATATGAAATTGCACATAAATGCACAAGGTAACATAAAACATCTGTCAATTTGGTTGCCTTTGTATTTATCCTTGAGATATCAGTCAGCTTTTCAATGAACTTACTAGCAGTCATAATTAGTACTTAGCAGGCTTTATAATAATATCTTCTAAGAAAATGAGCAGATAACTAGAAATTGATATTTTTGAAAACTGATATTTATTGGTTTTTACTGAACATATGTGTTTTTCTCCCTTTTTCTAAATGCCTCATTAAAAATGTCAGTAAAGGAATATAAATTGGAACAAATTCATAACATCACCAAAGATGAGAGGAGTAGGCTTTAACACATTTGAAATGTATGTGCATTTCTAGATTTTCGAAGACAGATCAATTTTATTGATGGATAAACTACATTGAAAACTACTGCCCAATACAGACACATGAGAAAGCTACAGAATAGATAGTAGTGCCATACAAAGGTTGCAAATTCAGAGTAAGCAGGTACAAGGAGTAACAAGTAGGGTGATTATTAAAATGATTATTTTGGGACAGGTAAACCAGTTAGGCCCTCCTTCTGTGTAGTTATGAAATTTAATCTTGGGTTAAAACCAGAGATCTTATCTTTTAGAAGAGAGAAGACAGCAAGCCTGCAAATATCCATTTCTCTTAGCCTGGATACTGGATTCTCACGGTAAAGCCCTCTTAACTTTATAATGGAGGGCAGGAGTGCCTGCTCACTTTAAGCTACAAATTATCAAGCAAAAACTGTCTGCCCATGATATACTCTCCCTGGATACATACAGAACTGATAGTGACCTCTTTCATTCAGAGAAGAAAATTATTGAGGAAACATATATATAAACACAGGGGAAATCTATGCTACTTAGTCATCCATTCACATGTATGAATGAACAATTAAGAATCAGTAGGTATTTGAGGAAAACCATTTTACTCTTTTTGGTAGAACCAAAATGAACAAATAGAATAATTGATCTTAGAAGAATCACATGAAATCTAAAGAACAAAAGATAAAAATGCTCATTTTTGTCTTTTTTATCTTTAACCTCAGAAACATTCAAGAATACAACCCATGGCAGGGCGCGGTGGCTCACTCCTGTAATCCTAGCTCTCTGGGAGGCCTAGGTGGGAGGATCGCTCAAGGTCAGGAGTTCGAAACCAGCCTGAGCAAGAGAAAGACCTCGTCTCTACTAAAAATAGAAAGAAATTAATTGGCCAACTAAAAATATATAGAAAAAATTAGCCAGGCATAGTGGCGCATGCCTGTAGTCCCAGCTACTTGGGAGGCTGAGGCAGGAGAATTGCTTGAGCACTGGAGTTTGAGGTTGCTGTGAGCTAGGCTGACACCACGACACTCTAGCCTGAGCAACAGAGTGAGACTCTGTAAAAAAAAAAAAAATACCACCCATAAAACGAGAGCAGGCTGCGATGGAAAAGGAGGAAATATAGGACAAAAAGATGTCTTAGAAATTGAAAACTATAATTGCCAAACTAAAAAAAATCAATAAAGGAATTAGAAATAAAAATTGAGACACAGGAAAAGATGAAACAAAACATCAGAAATGAAAAATACAAGAGAAAAGTTAGGAAATCAGTGTAAGTGTTCCAAAATTTGTTTGGAATTTCAGGTAAAAAAAAAAGCAGCTAAAATAAACAGGAGCAACAATCAAAGAAATAATAGAAAATTCTCTAAAGGAAGGGTCCTAGAATTAAAGAAAGATCTAAGTTTGTAGATTGAAAAGGACTACAAAACAAGGATAAAATTCAAACACCAAGAATAAAGAGAATGTCCTAAATGCATGCCAAGATAAAAAATTATATCATTTACAAAGGAATATAAATCAGATCTGCCATGAGAGTTCTCATTAGTTACACTGGAAGCTAGAAGTAAATGAAACAATGCATTGAAGTTCTGAACAATAATGATTTTAAACTTGGAATTTGATACCAAGATAAACTAGCATTTATATACAGGAATAAAGAAGATATTTTCAGGCAAATAAAAATCAGAAAATGCATCAGTAACATACTTTTTATACAAGACCCACTTGATGTTGTACCCAAGTAAATTTTTTTTAAAAAGTAAGATAAGGTATCAAAGAGACAACTGACCTAAGTAAGAAATCTGAAGAAAGAAATCATGGGATGAGAATGTGGTAGTCCTACAGTTGAATGATAATTACAAGATCATAATGTTGTAAATGCTGGTTACAGGCTTTTGATTTTTAAAATCAACCTATAAGTAAATTTCTGAAACTTTACCAAACAGGAGTTTTAAATTCTATTAGCATTGACAATTTAAACTCAATGAAATTACGTTCTGATATTGGATTATGGTGGGGGGAGAAATACAGTAATGTAGGCATATTAATTATTGGCATACATAATGGGAATTCACATAAAATTGATGTGCAAGAACAGTATTGAATCTTTGCATGCATATCTCCCCATTTATTTAGGTCTTCTTTTTGTATTATCATAAAGATATAGAACTCATAATAAAATATTATTATTTTTCTTTATAAAGATCTTAAATGTTTTTAAAAGATTTATTCCTAAGTATTTTTATTGGTAAATATTATTTTAAAATAATACTTTGATATTCTTTGTTGCTGTTAGTTGGGAATTCAACTGACTTTTATTGATCCAGTAGCCTTACTGAACTCTTTTATTAATCCAATAAATTGCTTATAGATTTCCTTGCATTTTCTAATTAGAGAATCATTTTTTTTCTGCAAATCTTGACAATTTTCTTTTTTTCATTTCCATTCCTTTATTTTCCTTTTTTTAATCTTAATGCACTGGCTTGGATGTCTGATGCCATGTTGAAGAGAAGCATTGAGAATAGGCATCTTTGACTCAGTCTGGATTTTAAAAGGGCTGTTTCTGACGTTTTAACATTGATGATGTTTGCTTTTAGGTTTTTGGTAGATGCCCTTTATCAGGTCAGTGAAATTACCTTGCATTCCTAGTTTAGTAGGATGTTTTATTGTGAACAAGTATTGAATATTATAAAATGTTTTTCTGTTTAAAATAGTAAGATTACATAGTTAATGTGATGAATTACTTTCATAGATTTCTAAATATTAAATCATCAGTCTTTGCATTTAGGATTAACGGAATTTGAAATAAAATGTTGCTAAAAAACATTTTTAATGCATCTTGTTATTTGGTTTGCTGACATAGTCGATTCTTGTTATTCACAGTAGTGATGTTCTATAAAGTCGCCATGAGCATGAAATTAAGCAAATATTGAACCATTGCTCCTAGGGGAAATACAGGGTTAGGTTCCTGTCTCTGGTCATATTTTTGTCAACCAATCAATACATAACCTTGTTTTATGTATGCTTCTGTTTAAAGACACTTTATTTCCTATATATTGTTGATTTATTCACATTGAATTTAAGGCCAATAGGACTATAACTCATGCTTTAACAAAGCTTGCCTAACACATATATTTTCTCCTTAAGGCACATCAAAACTTCCTTGTGCTTAGGAACACTAGACTATACTTCAGCACTATTGGCTTGGAGGCCAATTTAAACAATGAAATCAACACCAGAAAGCACAAAAATGTGAAAACATGGCACTAAATAAACCACTAAAAGATACTTATTTACAGTACAAGAGCTGAAACAAGGCTGGGCCCATAATTATAGACTCACACCTAGAATCCTAGCACTCTGGGAGGCTGAGGCGGCAGGATCGCTTGAGCTCAGGAGTTCGAGACCAGCCTCAGCAAGAGCGAGATCCCCGTCGGGCCTGGTGGAACATGTCTGTAGTCAGCTGAGGCAGGAGGATCACTTGAGCCCAGGAGTTTGAGGTTGCTGTGAGCTAGGGTGATACCACGGTACTCTAGCCTGGGCAACAGAATGAGACTCTGTCTCAGAAAAAAAAAAAAACCCGAAACAAAAAGGCAGGCAGCGCAGTCTGGGTAGGTGCATGTTGGATGATGAAAATTTTTCACTGTTATGTACATATCCATCAATTATCTTGAAAGTAGCCTAAATATTGATTTGGCTGCTACAAATAAATTTTAGTGAATAGGCAAATTTGCAACTATGTAATCTTTGAATAATGAATGAGGTTCTATATTATTTCCTTTTAGATTTTTGTATCTATGCTGAGAAGTGATTATCTCTTTCACTGGTTTTGATAACAGGCTCATACTAGACTCATTAAATGAAAGGGGGCAATATTTCTTCTTTTTCTATTTTCTCAAAGAGTTTGTATAATATTATATAAACCTTGAAGGGTTTTAAAATCTTATTTATTTATTTTTAATTTTACTTTTTATTAATACATAATGTATGTACACATTTTGGGGGTACATGTGATAATTTAATACATTCATGTAATTTGTAAAGATCAAATCAGTGTAACTGGGTATCCATCAGCTTAAATATTGGTCTTTATGATAGATACATCTGAATTACTGTCTTCTAGCTACTTTGAAATATTCAATAGACTATTGTATACTAGAGTTACCCTACTGATATATCAAAACACTAGTGCTTATTTCTTTTATCAAACTATATGGTTGTACCTATTAATCAACTTCTCTTTATACCCACCCTCCCCTCCCCTTTCTGGCCTCTGGTAACCACCAGTTTGCTCTCTATCTCCATGAGATCTACATTTGTAGCTCCCACATGTGAGTTAGAACAAGCAATATTTGTCTTTCCGTGCCTGGTTTATTTCACTTAACCTAATGGCCTCCAGTTCCTTTCATGTTGCTGTAAATGACAGGATTTCATTTCTTTATGGGCAAATAATAATATTCCAGTGTGTATATGTGTGACATTTTCTTTATCTATGCATCTATTGATGGGTCCCTAGGTTGATTCCATATTTTGCTATTGTGTATGGTGCTCCAATAAACATGGGAGTGCAGTTATCTCTTTGATATAATGCTTTCCTTTATTTGGGCAAGAAAGAATACCCAGCAGAAGAATTTCTGTATTATGTGGTAGTTCTATTTTTAGCTTTTCACGGAAGCTCCACACTGTTCTCCATAGTGGTTGTATTACTTTACATTTCCACCAATAGCGTACAAGCATTCCCCTTTCTCTGCATCCTTGCCAGCATCTGTTATTTTTTGTCTTTTTGATAAAAGCCATTCCAATTAGGATGAGATGATATCTCATTATGGTTTTGATTTGCATTTCTCTGATGATTAGTGATGTTGAGCATTTTTTCATATATCTGCCGACCATTTGTATGTTTTCTTTTAAAAAATGTCTATTTGTGTCCTTTTCCCATTTTTAATGGGATTATTTGTTTTTTTTTTTTTTTACTGTTGAGTTCTTTATATATTCTGGTTATTAATCCCTTGTCACATGGATAGTTTTCAAATATTTCATTGTATCTTGTGGGTTGTCTATTCACTTGGTTTATTGTTTCCTTTGCTGTGCAGAAACTTTTCAGTTGTATTAAATTTTATTTGTCTATTTTTGTTTTGGTTGCCTGTGCTTTTGAGTTCTTACCCAAAACATCTTTGCCAAGACCAGTGTCATAGAGCATTTCCAAAATGTTTTTGTCTAGTAGTTTCACAGTTTCAGGTCTTAGATTTAAGCCTTTAATCCATTTTGAGTTGATTTTTGTATATGAAGAGAGAGAGGGATCTAGTTTTATTCTTCTGCATATGGATATCCAGTTGTCCCAGCACAATTTATTGAAGGAATTGCCCTTTCCCCATTGTAGGCTCTTGGAATTTTTGTCAAAAATGAGTTGGCCATAAATGTATGGATTTAAATCTGGGTTCTCTATTATGTTCCATTGGTCTGTATGTCTGCTTTTATTCCAGTACCATGCTGATTTGGTTACTATAGCTTTGTACTATATTTTGGAGTAAGGTAGCTTTGGTCATTTTGCTCAGGATTTGCTTTAGCTATTTGGGGTATTTTGTGGTTCCATATACATTTTAGGATTGTTTTCTCTATTTCTATGAAGAATGTCATTGGTATTTAGATAGGAATTGCATCGAACCTGTAAATTGCTTTTGGTAGTATTTTCATTTTAACTATATTAATTCTTTCAGTCCATGAGCATGGAATATCTTTCCATGTTTTTCAGTTGTCCTCAATTTATTTCTTCAGTGTTTTATAGTTTTCTTTGTACAGATCTTTCACATCTTGGTTGAATTTATTCCTAGGTATTTTATATTCTTTGTAGCTATTGTAGATGAGATTGCTTTCTTGATTCTATTTTAGATTGATTATTATCTCAATTTACATATTTTTATATTGCCTATCTTGTGACAGGTTGCTGTAGCTATTGTTGTTTTTGATAGATTTGTCTTTTGAGCTTCATACTAGAATGGTGAGTGGATTGCACACCAAAATTATGGTATCAGAGCATTCAGGGTTTGTCCATGTACTTAATTCTACCAGTGGGTTTTATACCTTTAAATGCTTTCTTTTTTCATGTTAGTGATTTTTTGTTTTGTTTTGTTTTCAGAGTGATAATGGGTGTGATGCACACTGTCTGAGGGATGGATATGCTTGAAGCTCTGACTCAGGCAAGGCAAAGGCAATATATGTAATCTAAACATTTGTACCCCTGTAATTTGCTGAAATAAAAGTAAATGAAAATAAAAATAAATATAAAATAAAAAGAAAAGAAGAACTCTTTTTACCACTTTTTTGTAATACCAGCATCTGGTGGTGGTGAATTCTCTCAGCTTTTGTTTGTCTGGGAAAGACCTTATCTGTTCTTCACATTTTAAGGATACCTTTGTTGGGTATAGTGTTCTTGGATGTCTGTTTCTTTCTTTTCAGCACTTGGAAATGTCATCCCACTCCCTCTTGACCTCTATGGTTTCTGTTGAGAAGTCTGTTGCCAGATGAATTGGAGTTCCGTTATATGTTATTTGCTTCTTTTCTCTTAACTACTTTTAGGATCCTCTCTTTGTTCTTGACCCTGGAGAATTTGGTTATTATATGCCTTGGGGTCTTATTTGGACTGAATCTGTTTGATGTTCTATGACCTTCTTGTTTTTGGATATTTATGTTTTTTGAAGTTTTGGAAAGTTTTCTGATACTGTTTCTTTGAATAAGCTTTCTACTTCTTGTTCAACTCTCTCTTGAACACCAATAAATCTTACATTTTGTCTTTTGAGATAATTTTCTGCATCTTGCAGGCAATCTTTTTTTTCCTACTCACTCTTTTTCTTTTTTCTCCTCTCTGTATTTTCAAATCATCTGCCTACTACCTCACTGAATCTTTCCTCTGCTTGATCTATTCTGCTGTTGAGAACCTCTAATGAATTTTCAGTTCAGCAAATGTATTTCACAGTTCCAAGCATTCTGTTTGCTCTTTTAAAAATTATTTCAATATTTTTATTAAATTTCTCTGATAAATGTATGAATTGCTTTTCTGTGTTGTCTTGGACATGAGTAAGTTTCTTTTAAACTGCTATTTTGAGTCCTTGATTTGAGAATTCATGCATCACCATCTTGTTAGGGTTGGTCACTGGTCCCTGGCTTTGTTTGTTGGTGAAGGTTATGATTTCTTGTTTTCTGTTGTTTTTTGTGGATGTATGTCTATGGTATTTACATTGAAGGATTTGCTATTTACTCTACTACTCTCTGTCTAGCTTATTTTGTTTTTTATTGTATATGTTTGCTTAAAGAGTCTTTGTAATTTATCTGTTAATTATCTTACCATTTTTCCCTGCTAGGTTGCTGCCTCCTCTTTGGCACTAGATGGTACCTTAAGCCCAGGTTTTTCTCACTTCTAGTAAACAATCAGAGCGCTGCCCTTCCTGAATGAAATAGGAGTAGTCCCAAAGCGGGATATTCCTGTAGTGTGGAAGGCTGGCTAGGGGTTTTTGCCCAGGGCACCTGTGAGACAAACCTCCTACAGGGTGATGCTGCTGCACAGCCACTCTGATTTGTTGTTTCCTTTGGTTGACTCACAGAGCAGTTTCCAGGGCTGGAGATGGTAGTCCCACCTCCTCAGTTTGAGCACTCTGGATGCTTTCCAGTGGTTGAGGCAGGGACAGGTCAGGGAGAGAGAGTTCCTCTTGTCAGGGGACCCAAGATGGTAAGGAAGATAGTTACTCACCTCAATCTCACTTTTTCCATTGTAGAAACTGTGAGCCAGGGGAAATTTTCCACGTACTTGGTGCTAGGCAGATTTAGGGGAGAGACGTTGCAGATATGGAAGTCTGATTCTCTTACCATCTGCGTGGAGTTTTTTCACTTATCTGTCCCTCCAAGAACTGTTACATCTATATGTTTGAGTTATGGGATATTGCTGATGACAGTCTTGGTGCTGTATATTCATTTTTGGTGTTCTGTGGGAGAAAATGAAGCAAGCTTGCTTCTCTGCCACCATTTTGGATGACCATTGAATTTTTGACATAATTCATCTGCAAAAATTTCTGCCTCAGAAAAGTGTTGTATGTGTTTGTTTATTTGTGTGGAGGTTGATTTCAAAGTACAAATACAAGATTTAAATATAGTTTTATGTCTATCCTAGCTTTTTTGGGCCAGTTTTGTAAAATTACATCTTTAAAAAATTGTTCATATTGTCTGTTTTAAAAGTTTTTTCATAAAATTGTTCATGCTATTCTGTACTTGTATTCCATTTTTCAAATTTTTTTTTCTTGACCAATCTTGACTGATAATTGTCTATTTTATTTGTTTTTTGTTTTTTCAAAAAACCAACTTTTGGCTTTTTGAGCTTTTTTCTGCGGTATATTCATTTCTATTTCACAAATTTTTTGCTCTTATATTTATTATTTCCTTCTTCCTATTTCCTTTCATTTATTTTCTAATAGTTTAAGCTGAAAATTAGTTAATTAATTTTTAGCCTTTTTTCTAATGTAAATATTTAATGCTATAAATATTTCTTTAAATACATCTTTCACTGCATACAAAAAGTTTTGACATGTATTTTAGTGCATCTTAGTTGTACATGTTTTATTATCTAATTTTTATTCTTTTCTTTGAGCTATGATTCATATGAAAGTACATGCTTTACTTTCATAATGTATATAGTTTTTGTAGTTATCTTTTTGCTTTTGTTTTCTAATTTATATGACTCTGTTTCTTTTATAATTGATTAGACTTCATTCCATGTGTAAAGTTTTAAAAATGCTCTTTATGTTCTTGAGAACATATAGTCTCTAATTATTGGGAATAGAGTTACGTACTTATTAATTAGATGATAAGTTTATTGTTTAATTTATACTTAATTTTTATCTGTTAATTCTAGAAATTATTGAGAGTAGTGTGTTTAATCTCCCACAGTGGTGTTAGATTTGTCAAAATTTTCCTTTAATATTTTCTATTTTGCTTTGCATATTATTTCCTTTTTTTTCTGTTGTCTTTATCTCATTTATTAAATTGTCTCCTAGCTCAATAATTTTTGGGTTTTCTTTTCTGATAGAAGCATATACTTTCACACATTTTTCTTGTAAATTCTATATACACTTCTTCTAAGAGCTATAGTCCTTGGTGGTGTGATTTAGTTTATTTGCTCTGGGAGCTTTCTTTTGTAGTGACTTCTTTCCTCTTCCACTTTGCTTTTATGGAGTTCCAATCCCATTACTGTTATAGGGTTTCCCTTATAATTAAATTAAATTGGATAATAGTTCTTGATTTGATAAGTCTATTCATTCTCTTATATTACCTGTTTTACAGTTTCTCTGGTGGATAACTTCTTACTCTTGACCATATAGAAGTTCTTCTACATCTCTTATAATTTTGACCCAAGATTTAGTATGAAAGTATTTAAATATAAACCTAATAGTAATAACAAATAGTGCTATATACATTCATGAATTTCCACCATTTATATTTCTGGGTTTTAATTCTATAAAGCACTGAATAATGTTTGTTTTACCTTCTTTGAAAATCTATATAGCACTTATAGCATGAGGACTATGACATATCTAAAAAATTGAATGTTTTAAAAATAGCTGTTTTCTCCTTGGGGTTACATGTTAAAAACAAATAAAGATGTTATCCTTTATTCTAAATAGGGACTAAGGAAATATGAAGTAATTCTAGATTATTTTATTTACTTTCTGTAAATCTTTACTAGGCATTTACAAATTACATTTGGCCTATGATATTTTTCATTCTCTTATGGAGTAAGAAAAAGTTAAGTTAGCACAAAGGGAAGTTAGGGAAGATTTGTCTCTTTTTCTTCAAGGATTTAGAATGAGTTTTGAAAAATATTTTAATAACAATTCAAAAAATGTAACGTAGTAATTTGTAGTGTTTAGGAACATAAAGTCAAGCCAGACTACTTGTGTTGTGTTCCTGACTAGGTTACTTCTTGGCTATTTTCTATGTGTAAGTTATTTAATTGGACCTTCATTTCTGCATTAGTAAAATAAGGATAATAATAATCTGTTATGATAATGTAATAATGTAATTTATGTAAGATGTTTAAAAGAGTCCCTAACATAAATTAAATACTCAACAGAGATTAACTATTACCTATATTGGAGATAAATTACAAAAAGTAATTGTCAACAAAATGATTTTCATTTTTATCATAAAATTACTATTTATGCATCAAGGCAACCATGGTGGTGCTGTATTCCTATTTTTTTCTGTTGTGTTTGTAGTTATACTTAATGGAATTATGTGTAAGTGTGATGAATGTATATGGAGGGGCTCATGGAGATAGTTCTTTATATCTTGGTATAGTAATTTTTGTTCTTTGCTGATATTTGTAATTCAAACTCAATGGACAGTTTAATTAGAGAAATATGGCCTTGCACACTTCTTTGTTATTTAATAAAAGAATTGATACATTTACAATTGATCACATTCTGTAGTATCATACCTAATGTTTCTCAATATGGTACTTTTTAGAAATATTGCCTTTTCTTATTTAATTTCTAGTCGAGTATTGAGCTTGAGCTGTAGATAATAAGAGAATGCATTTTATAATTAGTTAAGTGGGAATCTATTAGTATACTAGTTATTTAGTTGTTTGCAAATTTTATTTGTTTTTTACATATCAGTTAGGTCCCTTATATTGTCAAATCTAACTTCTAAAAGCACCAAGAAGAGGCAATTAATATTCTAGGCAAAACTATAATATTCAATTTTATGTGAACTTAATCAAAAAATTGTATCTAATTTTCTCTTCTTACAAAGAAACATTTACATAAAATTGGTCAAAAAGATTACATTAAATTTTTACTGACTTATTCCCTGAAAAAATGCTGTTGTTAATAAGATGACTCAGAACGGATGACTCTCTCATTATTTAAAAAAAATAAATTTAATGACTTAGCTTATGTCTTCAAATATTTCCACTGCATATATTTTGATTCTGCACGTGGAAGAGGTAAACTATCAGTGAGGGTTACCAGCTTATGCTTCACCTTTTAAGGGGAAGAGTATGGATGATGGATGGTAGGGAGACAGTGAAATAGTTAAATCAAGCAAAAAGATTGTTCCCAAATAACAAGTGAATTTAATACATTTCAAAAGGAACTTATTTTTAATGGTGAAAATTGTGGCAGAAGTGTATTTCAAATGCATACGGTCAATTTGGTACCAAAAGTTTTGGCATGACTTAGTTGTTGTAAAGAAGCCATGGTTTCAATCAGAAGGGGTATATCACAAGCTATAAGCTTGTACTGTTAACAAAAATCCAACACAGGAACTAAGCAGAGCAAGGAGATAGGACTATTATCTCATTCAAAATCAAGATTAAAAATCTGTAGTGGAAAAGCACAAAAGTAATTATCATTGCCTAGAGACCATAGGAAAAAATAAAAAGATAAATAACCATAAGTTTCTCCTGAAAGGGGAAGTTATGGTATAATAGTGCAAGGGTGAGTGCTGACAATAGATAAATACAGCTCAACCTAATTTTATGAATATCATTTCATTAAAATAAAAACATAATTTGCAAAAGCAATATTAATAATAATAGTATTTGAAAGATGGGAAATCCCCTATTTTTCAACTTAATTGGGATGTGGTAAATAGGAGGGTAAGAGAAGTAAATGGAAGGTAAATTTCTCATCTTACAACAGGAGAGAAAAATAGAAGTTAAATAATACTTCAAGCTTAAAAATAATATTTATGTAACACCTCTTAGATATGGAAGAGTACATGATCTGGTACATGTGAGATGCAATGAAGGAACAGGTAGCTTCTAGGAGAAGAAAAATAAAATGACAGAGAGTAGGCAGATAGGAAGAAAGGGTCAGAAATAATTAAAGAAACACATTTTAAGTTAAGATAGGTATGTTTATAGCAACACTAATTTTTGTTCTTTACAAAGGGTCTATATAATTTTTAAGCTTGTTAACTTCAATAAAATAATCTTGAAAATTGGTTTAATGTTTGGCATATTTATTTATTTCAATAGCATATTACTTTCTTGACCCAAAACACCTATATTTAGCAAATACTTTAACTTTCATGCATTTTTAAGTTTTCTTTAGTATAATTTTAATGGCTGTATTACATGATGGCCTTTGGTGACATTACCACATTTCATTAGATGTATTCTAGGCTGCTGTGATAGTGGCTGGGATGCTAAATATTTGATTGTCTGATATCTGTGAATAATATAATTTGTAAATAATAAATTTCATGTTTACTATTTCAAATGATAGACTTCATATTTTTACCCTAGAATGTTAGTATACTTTTTGAATTCTGAATAAGTAATTTAATATACACTTAATATAGTGCTTGTTAGTATCATATATGCACATATATGCACTTTTTTATAGGTATCCCCCACAGACTTGAGTTTTGCTTTCCTCTCTGCTGTGTCTGAGATTATTTCCTCTCAGTTAGTGGTACTGTTTCTCTACAGTATCTTGGTATACACTTTCTCATTAGTGATACTAGTCCTAGCTTGCTATATTATTGCATTCACAGCAAAGTAGACTTTCCTGGAGCTCTTTAATTAAAAGACTCCTTTACCTTTGTCCTCCTTTCACTTTACTTTCCTGGAAAGGAATTGCATATGATAGGGATGTGTTCCAGTTTTCTCGGCTAAGAATTTGGCTTAACCCTTGAATAGCAACATCAGAAATTCTAATTAAACTGCATTGCAATTATATAGTTAAATATATTACACTCAATATTTCAGATTCTTTAAATTAAGGCTATCATTAATATAATGGTATATTGCCTTGTTCTAAAGAGCCTGTGCCTTTATTCTAAGAATTTGGGTAGAAGCCACAATGGAATTAAGATTATGATTTAAATAGGTTTTAAAGTACCTGAAAAATGCTATGACATTGTATATGTCACTTTTTTTGGAAGAGTGATAATGCTTTCATTTTTTGAAAGTGATGCATGGGCATTATTTAAAAATTTAAGCAGTATGAAGGAGAAAATGTGAACATTTTGTGCAGAACAACATCATCTAGAAATAACTATCATTAATGGTTGATGAGAAATATTCCAGACATATATCTCATCTATGTAAATATATAGATTGAAAAATAAATAAAAAGATAGAAATCTAATTATGGAAAGATAAAAGAATGGATGAATGGATGAATGGATGTATAAATGAAAATATATAACTTTTTACAAAAAGTGTTTATAAATATAATATTTATATATACATAAAAATATATAATTTATAAACTATAATATATAAATAAGCTATATAGAGAGTACAGTTTTAATTTTAAAAGTTTTAAGCTTCTTTTGTTTGAGTTTTACGAGGAACATAAATGAAACTGAAGGAATTGATTTACTTCAGATAAATTTTTCTTCATCACAAGTGAGATTAGTACTTAAAATATCCTTTAAAATTAAGAAAAATTATTCTGAAAGGCTTTAAGCTGGAGTTTTGTCTTTTTGAAAAACTTGATTAGTTTCATTTCAACTTAGGCCACTTCAGTTGACTACCTGTAAACTTGCCTCCTCTTAACTACTGATTTGTTATTAAATAAATGTTATTTTTACATTGTTAAGGTTTATGCTACATTCTATTCTGGGTCTATAATTCTAACAAATACTTTGAAATACCCTTGGTGATCACCAGATACAGATAATATCCTAACCAAATATATACCTTTTTCAACAGCCACTGCTTCCACAGTGGACAAAGGATAGGGGAGAAATGAGGAGGAAGAGAGAGATGAGGAAGAATAGGCCACATGTCTTCAATATCCCTGATCCTCTAAATCAGACTAATGCAGTTGTGGAGAGATCTGAGCATCTAGAAGGAAGAGGAAGTGGAAGTGTATGGTAACAGATGATAATACCTAAAGTTATTAAATATTTACCTGAAGTTAGACTCATTTAATAACCAAAAGTGACTGGGAAGCTATGAGATTATTCTTAATTTATAAAGCAATTTAGAGAGAACTGACATGTTTATGTTATAGATTCATTGTATGCAAGAAAAAGGGATCTTTTCCCATTTGTTTTAGTTTACCTCATTGTATTTTTTAGGAGTGTATTTAAACTTTTCTCATATAAGTTCTTTGTGTTTCTTGTTAATTTTATTGCTAAGTGTTTCATTTTTTGTTTCTTTATAAATGGGGCTTTTTCAACCATTACCTTTTCTAGCTATTACTCTTTGTGTTTGTAAAGCCTATGGATTTCTGTATGATGATTTTATCTCTTACTACCTTACTAAATTATTTTGTTTGAGTTAGTTTTAATTTTGAATTAATAATGCTGAATAGTGGAAGAGATAGTGGCCATCTTTGCATTATTCTTGATTTTAGCTGAAATGGCTCTAGTGATTTCCCATTATATAAGATGGCATTTGGGCTACAAAGACATAGGTGGAAACAAGGAGACTAGTTATAAGAGTATGTCAGTAGACCAGGTAGAGATCACTTGAACAGAATAATGGTAGAGGAGATGCAGAGAAGCAGACAGACTTGAGATATATTTTCTAGGTATCAGCAACTATGCTTGAAAGTGGATGTGTCATAGAAGAGAAAAGGAAACTTTAACTTCGAGGCTTTTGGTTCAAACAACCAGGTGTGTCCCTATATCGTCTCCCTCTTTACATTATAGGACCTTTGATAGTAAGCAAATGTAGTGTAGTGGTTACAATATCATGCTTTGGAATTAGGTTTCCTATATTTAAATTCAGGCTTCAGCATTTACTATGTGGCTATAAATAAGTTACTTAATCATTTTAAACCTTGGTTTCTTTCCTTATCTGTATAAAAATGATAATAATAATAACCTTGATCATAAAGTAATTGTGGGGATAGAGTGAAATAACAAAAAACAAACAAATAATATCAACAAAACCCTTAGCATAATGCTTGTATATATAAGAACACAATAAATGTTAGCCATGATGATGATGATAGTTCTGTATGGTTAATACAGCCTGGTATCTAGCAAGTACTCCAGAAATACCATTCAGACAATGATTACATTTAAAAGTACTTCTTGATTTAAGGATCCATTTTAAATCATTGTCTCACATCACAAGTTCTTATAAGTATTCTACTTCATGTCAAATTAATGTTTAGTTTTTAAAATAATGGGATTTTTAAAGATGCAATAAACTAAATTTACCCTTAAAAAATCGGAGACAATTTCTCTTGTTAGATCAGATGTTTGATAAATATACCCAGTAAAGCTATACTGCTAAAATATAGTTAGATCTATCAATTCAAAAGTTTTATTTGTAAAAAAAAATAAAAAATAAAAAAAAGTTTTATTTGTGTCAATGAGCAGCATTTTGCCCAAAGCAAACATCATTTGCACATGAGAAATAGCAAAATTTTTATCTGGCATCAAATCAACAAGATGACCATATCTAAATATATTCTCATTTGTGTGGGCAACTAGGAGATGAGTGGGAATGATTACTATGTACTTTTTGTGAACTTGGATAACAATCCCATTTCTGAATAATGGGTTATATTGTATCATCATTTACTTGGTTAAATTCCCATTAAGTAAAGAAAAGTTTACTGTTTATTATTCAGAATTCTTTTGGTAGAAAGAATTTTAATTAGGAAATACCATGAATATATCTTTACTTTCTAGAAATAACTCATTACATATTAAAAAACAAAATAATGGGAAATCCTGGGGTGGGGTTGGAGGGACAGATGGATTTCTCTCCTTATTTCCCTCTTCCAGAAGCCCTATCCGTTCAGTCGGGTTAGGGCAGAGGGGAGCAGACTTAAACCTAAGGCATGAAACCCTAAGAATCCTAGAAGAAGATCTTGGCAAAACCCTTTCTGACATTGGTCTAGGCAAAGAATTGTTGAAGAAGACCCCCAAAGCAATCACAGCAGCAACAAAAATAAACAAATGAGATCTGATCAAAGTAAAAAGCTTCTGCTCATATCATTAGAGCGAATAGACAACCTACAGAATGGGAGAAAATATTTGTTCTCTACATTTCCAAAAAAGGTCTGATAACAAGAATCTATCTAGAACTCAAAAGAATTAACAAGAAAAAATCAAACAACCCCATCAAGAAATGGGCAATGGAAATGAACAGAAACTTTTCCAAAAAAGACAGAATAATGGCCTGCAAACATATAAAAAAATGCTCAACATCGGTAATCATTAGAGAAATGCAAATCAAAACCACAATGAGATACCACCTAATCCCAGTGAGATTGGCCTATCAAGAAATCCCAAAACAACAAATGCTGGTGAGGATGTGGAGAGACAGGAAGATACTTACACTTCTGATGCAAATTAGTGCAACCTTTGTGGAAAAGAATTTGGGGATACCTCAAACAGCTAAAAATAGAAATACCATTTGACCCAGCAATAGCATTGTTAGGCATCTACCCAAAAGAGCATAAGACATTCTATTATAAAGACATCTGCATCCGAATGTTTATGGCAGCACAATTCACTATTGCAAGGACGTGGAAACAACCCAAGTGTCCATCAATTCATGAGTGGATTATTAAAATTTGGTATATGTTTGCAATGGAATATTACTCAATTCTAAGAAACAACAGCAAGCTAGCACCGCTTATATTATCCTGGATTGAACTTAAACCCATTATTCAAAGTGAGGTGACACAAGAAAAATGGGCTCCACATGTACTCGCCATCAAATTGGTACTGACCGATTATC
>VBSM01000568.1:17517255-17538992 GCA_008086735.1 Cheirogaleus medius | reverse complement strand
TGCCACGGCACTCTAGCCTGGGCAACAGAGTGAGACTCTGTCTCCAAAAAAAATCCTCAACAAAATACTAGCAAACCAAATTCAACAATACATTAAAAAGATCATTTATCATGATTAAGTGGGATTTCCAGGGAGGCAAGGATGTACAAATCAATAAATGTGACACATCACATTAACAGAACCAAGAACAAAAACCATATGATTATTTCAATAGATGATGAAAAAGCATTCAATAAAATTCAATATCCTTTTATGATAAAAACCCTCAACAAACTGGGTATAGAAGGAACATACCTCAAAATAATAAAGGTCATATATGACATACCCCTAGCTACCATCACACTGAATGGAAAAAATTGAAAGCCTTTCCTCTGAGACCTAGAACAAGACAAGGATGCCAATCTTCACCACTTCTATTCAACATAATACTGGAAGCCCTTGCTAGAGCAATTAGACAAGAGAAAGAAAAAAAGGGCATCCAAATTGTAAAGGAGGATGTCAAATTAACCTTGTTCACACATGACATGATCTTAGAAAAATCTAAGGACTCCACCCCAAAACTGTTAGTACTGATCAATGAATTCAGTAAATTTGAGGGATACAAAATCAACATACAAAAATCAGCAGCATTTATATACACCGAGAGAAAACAATCTGAAAAAGAAATCAAGAAAGCAGTCTCATCTATGATAGGTACAAAGAATAAAAAATATCTAGGAATCAATTTAACCAAAGATATGAAAGATCTATACAAGGAATCCCAAAGTTGGGTATATATCCAAAAGAAAGGAAAAAATTATATTGAAGAGATATCTGCACTCTGCACTTTATTGTAGCACTATTCACAATAGCCAAGATATGGAATTAACCTAAGTGTCCATTAGTGGGTGAATAAAGAAAATGTGGTATATATACACAATGGAATATTATTCACTCATAATAAACAGTGAATCCTGTTATTTGCAGCAACATTGTTTGAATTGGAAGTCATTATGTTAACTGAAATAATCCAAACACAGAAAGACAAATATCATGTATTTGGGAACTAAACAAGTGTATCTCATGGAGGCAGAGAGTTGTGTTGTGGTTTCCAGATGCTGGAAAAGATGAGTGGAGATGAGAAGAAGAGAGACTGATTAAAGCATATGAAAATACAGTTAGATAGAAGGAATAAGATCTAGTGTCTAATAGCACAGTAGGGTGACTATAGTTAACAGTAGTTTGTTGTATAGTTCAAAATTGTTGGAGGAGAGGAATTGGAATGTTCCCAACATAAAGAAAGGGTGAATTTAGGTGGTTTGATCATTACACATTGTATGAATGTATCAAAATATCGCATGGACCCCCGAAATATGTAAAACTATTATGTATCAATAAGAAAAGAAAAATAGATAGACTTAGCAGGTTATTTATACAGTAAAATAGATGCTACTTAGTGAATAATTAGATGGTTGAATGGCTGGAATGTCCAAGACATTCACTTAGAAAATGGTAGATGGAATATTGTAAGCACACAAGCATATTGATCTTCAATTTTTTTCTTTGGCCCATAAATCTAATTACAACAGAGATACTTTTGAGTTTATACAAGAAAACAAAGGATATTTACTATATACCCTTTGCTCCCACTTCCTGGCATGAATACATGAACATGTCCAGCCCTCACTCCCCTACCCCAAACATAAAAATATTGCCCAGGAAATGCTAGGAGTTGTTTCCAAATGCTAGTCTATCTACAGATGGGCTGAATTAGAATAAATTTGGAGGGTGGCATGTACTGAAAATACAGATTTATGAATGCTATATACTCAATTAGTATCACTCTTGTGAATCCTAGGAACCTATATTTTATACATGTTCTCTGGAGATTTATGCACACTCAGGTTTGTGAAACACGGTGGTGAACTCTATATTGACCCTGGACTTCTTCTTTTTTTTTTCTTTAATATAGGGAGTTTATTTGGGTCAATGTTGAGGACTGCAGCCTGGAAAACATGGGGAATATGAATGAACCCTGGGAAGTCCTTGTTTGGCCTTTGTTACAAAGCAGGTTTTTAAAGGCAAAAGGGGATAAGGAGTGGGCTGTTATAAAGTCGTTTGACAGGAATTCTCCTTGGTTTATAGAAGTAACATTGATTAGTGGTTGGCTATACATTGTTGAATTATAGGGTATGAGTTATGGTGCCCTCTGGACTTCTGATATTCATTTAATATGTGCCTGCAAAAGGAAGGCAGAAAAATGCCCTACCTGGTGAAATTGCAAAGAATTCTGGTTCCATTTTAATGATTTTGTTCTCCAATCAAGAATGAAGAGATAGGATAAAGTAGTTTCTCTCATTTATATCTCTGCTTTATATAACTGTGAGGACCAAATCAAAAGGAACCAAAAAAGAGGGTACATCTAAAATTGTAGCCTGATTTGTAATTTTCCATTTCATCTTATAGCAACCTCAACTCTTTTCTTCATTCTTTCAATAACTTACTTTCAACACTACTAGCTGACTCACCATGAAATACTTCATGGTAATAATTAAATAATGTATAATTGCTTATATTAGGTTGTTAAGTATGAAATGTCCGATTTCCTTAAGTACTAAATTTGACAGTTGATGTCTCTGACGTTTCACTTTGACACTTCTTGTTTTATGTCTATTGTGAAGGTACATCCTCAGTCTTGCAAATGAATGTTTTGGCTTGTGATTATCTTTCAAATTTTTTTAGAGCAATTTTTGTGAAATCATGGATAAGTCAAAATTTCATGTTATTTTTGAAAATGGGTTCTGTTCTGGAACAAGTGCAGCACAGCTCAAAATTTCAATGAAGTGTTTGGGAAGGATGTGTCTAATGAATGCACAGTACATTGATGGTTTGAGAAATTCTATTCTGGTGATTTTAATCTTGAAAATAATCCACATGGGTGACCTGAGACCAAGGTAGATAGTAATGAAAGCTGTAGTGGAAGCAAATCCATCTCAACCTATGTGTGAATTAGCAGCAAGGTTTGACGTTACTATTCCAACAATATTCTACCATTTGAAACAAATGGGCAAGGTAAAGAAGCTGGATAGATGAGTTCTGCGTGAATTAAACAAGCATCAAAAGAGAAATAGTCTCAAAGCTTACCTTTCTTTGCTGTCACAACATAAAGGTGAACCATTTCTATACCGTATTGCTATGTGTGGTGAAAAATGGATCCTTTTTGACAATTGCAAGTGTTCAGCACAATGGTTAGACAGTCCTAAACCGAATATTTATCAAAAAAAGCTAATGGTGCCTGTTTGGTGGTCCAGTGCTTGTATTACCCACTACAGCTTCATGAAACCTGGTCAATAGATTAAAGCGGATGTCTACTGCAACCAAGTGGACAAAATCATGAGGATGCTTGTGATTAAGAAGCCTAAATTGGTCAATAGAGACATGCCAATCCTCTTGCAAGACAGTGCTCAACCACACGTGGCACAAACAATGCCACTCAAACTACAGAAGCTGAACTTGGAAACTCTGTGTCACCCACTGTATTCACCAGACCTTGCACCAACTGACTACAGCTTCTTCCAGGCTTTGCACCACTTCTTGGAAGACAAAATATTCAATTCTTAAAAAGCTGTAGAAAACACCTTTCATGATTTCATAGCCATTCACCTTGCTGGCTTCTTCACTGCTGGCATATACAAGCTACCATTAAGATGGCAAAACAGTATCAATAATTTAGACACATACTTTGATTAATTGTACTGCTCTTTGTTTTGTTTTTGAATTTCAGCATATTATGTGGGTACAAATGCTTTGGTTATATAAATTGCCTTTGCACTGCCTGAGTCAGATCTACAAGCCTGCCCATCCCCCAGACAGCTCACACCCATCCTTTAGATGTGAATTTACCCATCCCATCCTCCCCCCTCCCACCTGCCCAACACCCTATGAATGCTACTTCCTATATGTGCACATTAGTGTTGATTGATTACTACCAATTTAATGGTGCGTACATGTGGTGTTTGTTTTTCCATTCTTTTTTTTTTCTTTTTTTTTGAGACAGAGTCTCACTTTGTTGCCTGGGCTAGAGTGCCACAGCGTCAGCCTAGCTCACAGCAACCTCAAAATCCTGGACTCAAGGAGTCCTTCTGCCTCAGCTTCCCGAGTAGCTGGGACTACAGGCATGTGCAACCATGCCCAGCTAATTTTTTTTCTATATATTTTTCGTTGTCCAGATAATTTCTATTTTTTAGTAGAGACGGGGTCTCACTTTTGTTCAGGCTGGTTTTGAACTCTTGACCTTGAGCGATCCTGCTGTTTTCCCATTCTTGTGATACTTCGCTTAGAAGAATGGGCTCCGGCTCCATCCAGGATAATACAAGAGGTATTAGTTCACCAATCTTTTTATGGCTGAGTAGTACTCCATGGTATACCTATACCACATTTTATTAGTCCACTCATGTATTGATGGGCACTTGGGTTTTTCCACATCTTTGCAATTGTGATTTGGGCTGCTATGGACATTCAAGTGCAGATGTCTTTACTATAGAATGTATTTTTTTCCTTTCGGTAAATACCTAGTAGTGGGATTGCTTTTTTTGTTTGAGACATACTAAACTATAGTTTTGATTCGAAATCAGACATTTCATATTTAATAGTAAGTAAGGCAAAAGAGAGAACCTTTTGAGGAAGTTTGGAACACAGCTATTTTGTTCATAGGGATTATTATATTTATCAGTTATTTTAGTTATGCATGTTATTTATTATATCAATGTTCATAATTATTAATGCATCTCATCCTTTCTTTTAGTTATTAATTAAAGTCACCTAATGTAATAGTAAAGTGTGTTAAATGCATGACACTTCTTTTTAAATGTATAAAATTCGCTAATTATTGAAATAATTTTTATAATATTATTATCACCATGCAGTGAACATTATCCTTTCATTAGTTATAGAAATTGGAGCTTTTTATGGCTTATTCTACATACTTCATTCTTTGAAATTTAAGAAAGACATTTGCTGATTGCAGGATGGGCATGAATTTCAATCCTTCAGAATATAGTGAGAAATGAGCTGTAATGAAATGCAGTAAAAATAAGGCTTTTAGAGTGAGGCCTTTTTTTTTTTTTGAATTTTGAAGATCATCTTCTAAACACTAGCATATTCTAAGTGTGAAGCTAAAGCTGTGAAAAAAATCTGTCTTCATTCATGTCACTATGTAATTTTAAATGCTAGAATTTTCCCTTGATGACCTAAAATAATATAGAACTCTCCAAGTGGGAAAACAGAAGTAAATTTTGAATATTATCAATGTGTCCTAATAGTGTGGAAGAAGTTTGTACTTATTTTGATCTTACTATGAAATGCTTCCTTATCCCCTTGTCATATAGGCTTATTCATAAGTTTTAAAGTTTTGCTTTTCACATTTAGAGCTAGACTCTATTTGTAATTAATGTTTGTGTGTTGTGTGGGGTAAAAGTATTGTGCTGAAATCTGCTTGCTAGAGATGATTGAGTGCATCTCTTCCCATCTTCACATTCCATGACATCACATGGGTAGCTTAAAGACCCATGGTGGGAATCTTTATACTATAGAAATGGGCAAGTCCTACAAATAAGGCTGTCAATCTCCCTGCCCTAGAGAGCTAGTTGTTAAACATTTCCCAGCACATCACTTGAAGTGAGGATCTAATTTTGTCTTATTTCTCATATGGAGAACCAATTGACACAGCACCATTTAATGACTAATTCATCCTTTACTCGCTGAAATCTAATACCACTTGAGTTATATACCAAGATATGTATTGTCTGCTTATCTAGGTCTTGTCAGGACCTCAGCTGAGCTGGAGAAAGTTAAGTTGTTAGGTGTTAGAGCAGCCAATTAAAACACAAAGCCAAAATGAAAGTTAACAGACAAGATTTTAATCACTTACTCAATGGTATAAGCAAGAGACTACACCAGAGAAAGAGCCCTGTTTTATTTTTCCCCATGGGATGGCGTGCTGGTCCAAGGTCAGAAGGATCAGCACAGACATGGGGTTCCTCTCACTGTCAAGGGAGCTATGAACAAAAGGCCCCTGCAGTTTTTTAAACCCAAGGATTGGGGGGAGGATGACAGGAAAGGGCCAGGAGTGGCAAACTACTGAATATTAAGTGGGAGTGGAGAAAAAATTCCCCCCAAGGAGGTTTTGACAGAGAGAGGCTTCTGAGGAAGGCCTCTGCTGAAGGCACTTAATAAAGAGGCTTCTCAATGCAGGATCCAGGCTAGGAATGCAGAATATGTAAGAGTATGGCCACCCAGTAGGACGTGAGTCCTTGATTGAAACTTCCTCCAGAGTTTGCAATGCATTTGCTATTTTTCTAATGGATAAATAACTTTCCAGGTGAGGCAGTTCCTGTCAGCCAAGAGTAATTCTCCCAAGAACATTCTAGTCTAGTGTAGGGAGGGCAGTTTTTTCTCGTGAGGCTGCCAGGTAAAGCCTCTGTTAATTGCTAATGGTTGTCCCTGAAAAATAACACATTTTTGGCCAAGAGCCAGACTTCTTAGATCTTTTCTCTTGGCTTATTTATGATGCCACTTTGTTCTATTTTTCTATCCCTGGGCCAATGCTGAAAATACAAATTTATATACCTTTTTAAGTCTGGATATTTGGTAAGGCAATTCCACTTTCCTCTTCCTTTTCCTATTCTTCATCATTTAATTATGAACAGGTTGTTATTTGGACTTATTTTCTTCTGTAGGAACACCATGGGAAAAGTCTCTTTTCATTTGCCGTGTATCATTAACTGCCATGTATTACCCCAGATCAAGGTTATGTTTATTTTTTAGCTGATAAGTCCCTGAGCTATGCAGGTAACATAAATTTGGATTCTAAATCCATGTGAGGTAAAGTCCTAGGGGTTTTGATTTGCCAGTAGAGACCTTTTTTTGTTATTCGAAGCACAGGCTTCCTGTTGTCCCCTGTTGGTGACTAGAGTTTTCCTAGTGTACCTATTCTCTGAGGATGCAGCCTTTAAAGGGTCTCAGCTTTGTATAAGTATCTCACTTTTAACACTCTGTCTGGCACAGGCTCCAAGCCCTGTCTCCTGCTCCTGCCGGGATGACAGAACATGAGTCTTTCTCTCCATACTATCATGTTCTACATTCTATTTTAGTTTTTTGATTTCATGTTTGTTATAGGTCAGGTTCCCTAAAAGCAGGGTCTCAAACAAGGATTTGGCATGAAAATAATTTATCAAGCTAAAGCTCTTAAGAAATAATCTGAAGGAAGAAGGGGAAGCAGGATAGGAAAAAGGAAAAAAGTGAGGAAGGATGTGGTCTCAGGTAAAGTCTAGCTTTGACTTGGTCCTCAGTAGAGGGTCTGGGGAATGGGGTGGGGTGCGAGATGAAAGTTCCGGAGCATAAATTTTATAATAGAATTGTTTCTCTTTGAGACAAGGGAGTTGGCCTTTTATACTCCTCAGAGATTATGCACTCTGTTCCAATAGCCCAGTGGACAGGATGCATAACTTCCTAAGTCAGGCAATTCCTGTCAGCCAAGGGTAATTCTCTCAAGATCATAGGTAGTTATGAGTTGTTGGCAGTCAGTACTAACTGGGGTAATGAGTGCACTGGCCAAGTATCTGAATGGGGCAACAACAACATCGGCAATAATGTATGACCTGGTTTCTCACCTTGGTATATCAATGTAGTATGTATCATACCTTTCCTTCTTACAATGAATTGCTTTCCTGTCTTTATTTACAAAAAGCTTATCTCCCTGAAGAAGGCTCTTTCTCTGGTGAGTCATCCACAAATACTATGGATTTATCAATGTGATTCTGCTTCCAAAAGCCAAATACAGTCTTGCACCACGTAATGGTATTTCAGTCAATGATAGACCATATGTATGACAGTGATCCCATATTTTTACTGTCACTTTTCTATGTTTAGATGTTTAGATGCACAAAAACCATTTTGTTACAATTGCCTATAGTATTCACTACAGTACCATGCTGTACAGGTTTGTAGCCTAGGAGCAATAGGCTGTATCAAATAGCCTAGATGTATAGTGGACTATACCATCTAGGTTTGTGTAAGTACACTCTATGATGTTTGCATAATGAAATTGCATAACAACACATTTCTCAGAACATATCCCCATCATTAAGTGATGCATGGCTGTAGATAGAGAGAAGTGGAAAATTTACCAGCCCTGTTGTTTTAGTACTGTCTACATGGTATCAATCTGCATAACCTGTTGGTCCTACACAATCCATGGAATATCCATTATTTCAGTGATGCCCTTGCTCAGTCACATGCTTGATAGTGCTATTGTGTGTCCTAATCACAGATTCCAAGATAACATCTTTTTGCCTTCCCTATGTGTTTCCTCATTGTTCTCAAAGCATGTCATTCTACAGTGGTGGCTAGGTCCAAAGGGAATTTCAGATGTAGCAACATGGCATACTCAGCCTACTTACTGGTCTACCTACTAGCCTTATAGTTGTATGACTTAAGGAAGTAGCTCAATTCCCTTAATGACAAAAATCTGATCCGAAAATAACTTTCTGTCTCCACTTCTAGATCTGGGTTTCTCAACCTTGGCACTATTGATATTTTGGGCTAGATAATTCTTTATTGCGAGCAAGGCTGTTCTGTGCATTGTAGAATGTTTAGCAATATCCCTGGTGTCTACCCACTTCATTCTAGTAGCACTGCTCACTCATTCTCCGGTTGTGACAACCAAAAATGTCTCCAGACATTGCAAAATGTTTCCTGAGTGTCAAAAGTGGCCCTGATAGAGAACCAGTGCTCTAGATATAAAAGAGGCTGTGTAATTATAAAAATCCCTTATCAGCATCCATCCCATTATACACTTGTTATTTTCCCCTTAATTATGTAGCCATTTGGAGGCAAGTTACTATGTGTCCCTCATAGTACTTACCATAGTATCTTGTATATAATGGTTGATTACTTCTTTGCATATATTAATCAACTATCTATTATTGCACATTCTTAACATAAAATTAATTCACTTGATTTTAAAATTCATAAAACATGCTGCTTAATGAATTGAGAGCCAAGTTAAGTCTAAAAGGAATCTTTTATTCAAACGTTCCAATCCAAACTTCTTAAATATAATATGATGTGTATTTTTTAATTTCCTGGCACATGGATAAATTTAACAAAATTAAATGTTTTAAAATCAAAATCTTTTTTAATTTCTATATAGTTTTTCTTTCATGCAATGAAAACATGGTTGAGTGTGTTTATTTATATAAGGTAAGTGTTTATTTTTAACTGGTTTTGCTCTGCTGATTAATTTGTTAGTAATCAGAGAAAATTTGAAATTACAGCCCATTCTCATAATATTCTGGTGTCACTCTCTTGGCAATGTTGTCTCAAGGCCAACTTGTTGGTCATCATAAAGTAGGTGAGAGGAGTGTTTATTGAAGGTGATAATATTGAGAGGAATGAATTTAAAAGTGGGGAGTAAGTTAATTAAAGGAGAGTAGATAGTGAGAGATATACATTCCATTTATAAAATGATAATATAATTTGCTTTAAGTCATAATATAAATTGTTGTGGCACCATCATCTTTAGTTGAAGAATGGTTATATCAGAATTGCTAGTTAGTATCATTAATAATTTTTTTAGATAGATAATAGTATATGATTGAAAAGTATCAAGGCAATAAGAAATAATGAATTGAGAAATGAAAATCCCCTACTCAATATTCCTCTATTTTTAGTACTCAGAAAGAAGGAAAGGCTTAAAGTATAAAACATATGTATTTTCTCAAATTTTTTGAAATTTTATAAATTTAATTTATTTAAATTAAAATAAAATTTTATTTTATTTTTTCAAATTTATCAACTCTGTATTAAATATGGGGACATTTGGTATCATTCTAATTTATATTATGTATCTAGTCCTCTATAACAAGTTAGGAAGATCTTATGACGGGTTTTAATGGTTCAATTTTTTCCAGGGGCAAATCTCACCAAATTATAGTGAAAAATATTTAATAGATGGCAGAGATAAAGTAATGTACAGACTATTCTAGCCAAATGAAGCAACATTTGATGTGTCTGATAAGTGACAGAACTTTTAAAGTATACTCTTGAATTAATGAATTATTTTGTGCAGTACTATATTTCATTGGAATTCTGCCATTGGCATTAGGACTCTAGTATGCTAGAAAGAGCATTTGACCAGGATTAAGAAAATCATTTTAGTTCCATATTTGATACTAGCTCATTATGTCATAGCATTGGACAAAATATTTCACTTTTCCATGCCTTAGTTTTCTGATTTATAAGATGAAACATAAATTCCTTCTATGAAACTATATTTGGTAAGGAATAAAACTTCCACAGATTATACCCTGACTTTCATCTTTTGAGCAATCAACATTTATTTAGAGCCTCCTATATAATGATTCATTCCATTCAACTGCTAGGAGTCATGGTACCATTCCCAATCTTGGCTGCACATCAGAATCACTGGTGGACAGTTTTAAAAATAAAGATTCCTGAGCCCCACTTTAGACCTTTTGAATCAGAAAATCTGGGTGTCACTCTATGGGATTTATATTTTAAACAAACATACAACTCCCCAGGTGCTTTTTTCAGATCTGTCACTAGATTGAGGACAACTTCTGTAGGGCACAAGTAAATTATGTGGAATAAATCTCACAACCTAGTTGGTGATATGAGATTGGTACTAAATATAAAGCAAAGGCTAAAATATGTGTAAATATAAATACAAAGCAAAGGCTAAAATATGTAAGTGGAGTAAGTGGAGGATGCAGGGTTTGAGTTGAGTTGAAGTTGAAGAGAGTCTGGGCAGAGGTGTGGCAGGATCATGGGGAGGGAAAGGGTGACTTCCAGGCAAGTAAAAATAAGAGTAGTGGTGGCCCAAAGATGAAACAAGAGCAGTAGGCTTTTACTGCAGTGAAGTCTGACCAGATTAGAGTAGAAAGAGAGATGGGTTAAAAATAGAAATCTGCTTCCTGGCTTCTTAATTCTTTGATTGATCAGTGTTTTTACAAATAATATTTAATTAATTTATTTGGTTATCCATAATTATTAAAATCACATATTTTAGAAATAATGTATTAAAATGTTTTCCATTTCATGAAATGATGTTACTATAATTCTTCAAATGCATCTTTGATATAAGCATTTACCATGGTTATAGCCAGTTTTTGAATTATTTAACAAAGTTCTCCAGAGCTGCAGTCCCAACCCCTGCAGTCCCAACAGGTACTGGTCCATGGCCTGTTAGGGACCCGGCTACAGAGCTCTGCTGACTCTCGCCCTGCCACCATCCCATGGAAAAATTGTCTTCCATGAAACTTAGGAAGCCCCCCTGCCATGCGCACAGCAGGAGGTTAATGGCAGGCCAGCAAGAGAAGCTTCATCTGTATTAATAGCTGCTTCCCATTGCTTGCATCACTGCCTGAGCTCCGCCTCTCCCCTCCCTCCAGCCCACCATCCCATCAGTGGAAAATTGTCTTCCATGAAACTGGTCCCTGATGCCAAAAAGGCTGGGGACTGCTGCTATAGAGAATTTCTGTTCTGCTATATAGTTTGAGATACTGCTTTCTGAATCTATGTATGTTGCTATCAATTTTTCCAAAACACAAGTACCATTTGCATAACATTAACACAATTAAAAATAATCTTGTAGAAATATATTTATAATCTCCACAGTTTTCTCACTTACTGAACTGCCTTTTACCTTTTAAAAACATTTTATTGTGAAATATGATATATATATATATTTAAAGGGCATAAAACATAAATGCACAGTTAGATGAATAATCATAAAATGAATTTCAATGTAACTACCACTAAAGTCAGTAAATAGAACATTGCCAACCCTCCAGAAGATCCCTCTATGTCCCTTCATGATTATAACTCCCTCCCTCCTTCAAGAAGTAATCATTATGGCTTTTCTGACAATTATTTCATTGCTTTTCTTTATAGAGTTGCCACAATATATGTGTCCCTAAAAATTTGTAGTTTAGATTTGTCTGTATTAAACTCTATATGAAAGCTATCATATTGTATGTGCTCTTTTTTGTCTTGCTCTTTTTTTCTTTGCTCCATATTCTGTTTATGAGACTCATCTAAGTTGTTGCAAATAGCTGTAGTTTATTTTCATTGCTAAATAGCATTCAATTAGATAAATATTCCACAGATTATTTATCCATTTTACTATTGATGGACAATTGGATTGTTTTCCATTTTTTTTGCTGTTTCAAACAATGATGTCCTTAACTTTGTTTTACATGTATCTGGTGCATAAGTGGAGTTGATGAGTCACTGGTATGTGCATCATCAATTTGATAATTCCAATCTCCATTTTAAAATGGTTTGCGTACTCCCATCCACGGCATGTGAAAATTTCACAGCAACACTTGGAATCTTTTTGTAGTTTTCATAAGTTTTCCCAAGCAAGTGAGTTTGTTATGACTTGAATTTGTGGATCAAATTTGTGCTTCTGGCTCACGCCTATAATCCTAACACTCTGGGAGGCCAAGGTGGGTGGATCATTTGAGCTCAGGAGTCCGAGACCAGCCTGAGCAAGAGCGAGACCCCGTCTCTATCAAAAATAGAAAAAAAATTAGCTGGGCATGGTGGCACATGCCTGTAGTCCCAGCTACTCGGGAGGCTGAGGCAGAAGGATCGCTTGAGCCCAGGAGTTTGAGGTTGCTGTGAGCTAGGCTGACACGGCACTCTAGCCCGAGCAACAGAGTGAGACTGTGTCTCAAAAAAAAAAAAAAAAAAAAATTTGCACTTCCCTGATGACTAATAAGGTTGAGCATCTTTTAAAATATTTATTGGCCACTTAAATATCCTCTTTTGAAAAGTTCCAGTTCATTACCCTTACCTTGTTTTGTTGTGATTATTGAGTACGTTTTCTTATTTGTAAGTGCTTTGATATATCTTGGATATGAACCTCTTGTCAGTCATATGCGTTGCAGACATCTTTTCCCACTCTTGGTTTACCTTTTTGTTCTCTGGGTGTCTTTTATTGAACAGAATTTCTTGCTTGTAATGCAGTCCAATTTATCTATCTTACAGCTTATAATTAATGCTTTGTGATTCCTACTTAAGAAATTCTTTCCTACTCCAAGATCATGAAGATAACTCATGTTTATCATCTAGAAACTTCATTGTTTTACTCCTCACATCTAGGTATACAATTACTTCCCCACCTCTGGTTATTATTGTTTTTTATCTGTAGCTATTGAGTTCCTCCTCTAATGGTACTAAATAATTACATTCTAGGAACTATTTCTGATTTTCTTATATTATCTGCTTGCATCCCCACTTTTCATTCTTTCTCCGTCATTATAAGAAATTCAGAATAAAAATTAGTTTGCTTATTTTCGTGAATTGGCCAGCCAGTTCAAACAAAGTGTTTGGTTTAGTATTAGCCATTTATAATCAACTTGGATATTTTGTTTGCTTGCCAAGGCCTCTAAAATAAGTAACTCTTCTATTTCCTGGTCACAAGGTACTTCCTTCTAATTTGGTGAAGAGAATGGTGTTACTGGGTAAAAGTTACATATTTTTAATTCCACATAAGAGGAAATTTCACCCTGGTGCCAGCTGTGATTAACTAATAGTATCTGGGATAGTTAGTAAGTCTGAGCTATCACAGACCTACATACCTGAATTTTAAGCAAAATGCTTCTCTCAACATTGGTCCTGAACTATCTACCATCCTAATGGCTTGTAGATTTTGTGAATGCTTTGAACGGATAAATGACAGTGTAAAAATCTTCTGCATGCTCCTACTTGCCTACCCATTTAACCAATGGTTATTATAATGCCAGTGACTTTACCTTTGGCTTAGCCTTTAACAGAGTTTATGAATATGTGGGAATATTGAAAGTGTCAAGTATTGGGGGAAATATGCATTTTCAATTGCATACTTGGAGAGCATTGGCTTGATTATCTTTTTTGCTCTGTTTTGTTTTGATTCTATAAAAACTACCATCATCCAAATATCTATCCCATTTCACGAAGGGGCAGAGATACCCCATAGCATCCTCCATGCCATTTGTGCATCCAATTGATTGCAGCTGTATTCAGAAGAAAGGGAACAAATGTTTTGCTGATTCTACTGCCAAGAAGTAGATTAAATTTGGAAACATATCACTGATGGACAATTAAAACTCAGAAACATGGGATTTGCTAACTTAAAGCCAAGAAGCAGATAAGAGACTTTGCTGTTTTCAGTCATGGTTCTTTTTTAGGTGACTGGGGTTTGAACATTTAGATTTAACAGTTAATGAAAAAGATGTATTTCTATTTCATTTTTGTTCATTTTCAAAAGATTTGATTTCTTCATATAGTAGAATTTTTAAATACTCTCCTTTGTCAATGCCATAATTTATACACTTTAAAAGCAAGAGCCATCTGTTTGAAAAAGGCTTACATCTGAAACCTACATGGACACACACACAGAGAATTGTATATATAATAGAAAGCATGTTTCATAAAATGACAGTAGAAAAAGTTTTCTGAATCAAGTTTTGTGAAATAAGAATGACAATCCACTTTATTTGAAATACATATATCAAGATAACTTCTGAAAACAAACACATTATTTTGTTTACTTGTTTTCTGTTTAATTTAAGAACTTTGGGGTATCATTCATTTTAGGATAACTAGGTCTCAGACATAGAAAGAGTCCCTAAAGCCTCTTTAAGTTATGCTTTTGCCTTGAGTCTCTTCCTCTGTTGTTGATTTAGCCTAATTTGAAAAAATGCCTTTATTATTTTTATTTGAGGGTTTTCTTCTCTAGTCAAAAGAAATCTGCTATGGATCATTGTGCTGTCAGAAATACATGCCCCTACAACTCGATGAAGGCACTGGCAACATGACTGCCTTGGATGTCAGTTGAGGCTAGATGGATGTCCTAGAGATTTCTCAGAGAAATTTGACAAATACTTGGCAGAGTAGTCACCATTTCTAACAGATTCCATCAGCACTACTCTATCAGATGTAGGAACATTTAAACACCAACTGGGTATATTGAACACCAGAGCTGCAGAGCTGGCAGTATCACATATATTTGTGAGAGAACATTGAGATGAACTTGTAACAATCATCAAACAGCTGCAATCAACACCCATGTCATGGGAACACATTTTTTTCCAGATTTCAACAAGTCAAAATAAAATCCCATTGCTAGAGGCCAATGGGAAAACTGTGAATGCCAGGATTTAGATAATTGGGTAAGGTTTTGAGAATCAATTTTAAAAAAATGGTATTGAGTATTACACATGGACATGCCTGTGATGGTCCCCTCTCCTACGTTAGAGTTAGTAGATAGCTTTTCAGTAAATGCCTGATTTTGTTCTCTTAACAGCTTATTTCTGACCTCTGCCTTCTTTCCCAATACTCTAGCTATTTTTCAAGGCTAGGTTGGCATAACAGAATATAATTATATCTTTTACCAGAAATCTGTGTTGTAATTTGACTTTTGTGGATTGATCCTGGTGTCAGGGTCAAAGAATGGTATTACAGGGCTCCGAAGTCACTGGGGCCTGCTGCAAATAATAGTTCATCTCTAGAATGAGCTCCATACATCTTTTCTATCATCCTTTAAAAATGTTATATCAAAGTAAAGTGGGGAATTTAAATGAATATTAAGATAATTAGATAACAACTCTAAACAAACTTCTTCTGCTTGAACTACTTGAATAAATCAAAGGAAACTGATTTTTTTTTACCTGAGTTGTCCATCTAAGTGCTTTAATTCTACATCTAATTTATTTTTACTTTCAACAAAAATCTCTTCCCTCCCCTTTTCCCCTTTTTACTTCCACCAATCTCCTTGTTGCTATGTACTTTTACTTTCTTAGTGACTCATACAGAAAATATATATTGAAGATATTTAATTGTAAAAAGTTTATTTTTTTACAATTATTATAAAAGCTTGGATGTTTACATTGGTGTACTAAATAGCTTTTCAAAGTTAAGTTCTCCTTCAACTCAATGTTTTTCTGATGGTTCATCTAATTTTGCATAAATACTATATTTCATGTGTGATAACACTCTTACATATAAAGGATGTTTATTTGAAATATAATGCAATATGTTCCAATAACTACAGTCCCATTTATTCACAGAAACAGAAGTAACTAAGCATAAGAATGCAAATGCACTAAATTTTTCTACTTGTTAAATAATAATAAAGTTCTATCACCAAACTGAAGTATATCATATCAATTACCATATTTTCCAAATTAATGTATGATAGTAACATAGGAGGCAATTTAGGTAAATGCTGTAGAAAATATGAAACACTTTAAGATTGAGAAAATATACACAGTTTTGGTATACTTGAATCTCAAAGAAAATGAGCATATTCATACACTAAACAACTCAGGAAACCTTAATCATAACAATGAGATATTATTTCCTATATTAAGTATAAAATAGATGCTGAATGAGTTAATCAGAAAATTTATACATAAATAAATTTTATTTGTAGTGATGAGAAATCATATAAAATATTAAAATGATATATGGGAATAAAATCCACTGTAAGTCTTATCTAGACTTCATTATACACACACACACACACACATATACACACATACACTCTAAGGAAAGTGTAAGATCTAGATAAGAGTCTAATCAACAACATTTAGGGAATATTGGCACAATTGAACTTAGGTGAAAAGATAATGAAAGATATAGAATCAGTTTCACAGAAATCCCAACATTCTTTACCAGTGAAAATCATTTCCAGATATAGACCATGGCAAATGAGATCCACTGGTAGAGTTAGATGAAGATTTGCATTATATTTCTTTAGGTCAAAGGAGCCAAATAGAATTCCCTTATTTGGTACATAATAAACAGATGCTTGAGGCTCTGCCTCGAGGGGGAGGGGGGCATGGGCAATATACATAACTGTAATATTTGTACCCCCATAATATGCTGAAATTAAAAAAATAAATTAATTAATTAAAAAAACAGATACTATGTTGAAGAATTGAATTTTTTGTCTCTAAAAATGGATTTATTAAATATTTAGTAAAATAATTAAACCAAGACTAAACTTTGTAGTTAAATAACCGTAGGATGGTTGTCAATGATCTGATATAATAGCATGGGCAATGGCAAGTGACAAGCAAGAAAATCCAGAAATAATGATGCTTCCTCAAAATCAGCACTTAAAAGTATATCACCATTCACTTGAATCAAAGCTCTTGATGAGAAATGAGCTATTCTACATTTTTAAATATCTGGAAGAGAGTATTTGCTTGCACATAATCTCTAGATTAAATAACACTTAGAACTTGCTAAAACTGTATGAGATGATAGTACTTCTTCATGCCATTTAATCTATGGGAATTCAAACTAATGTCTCATATTAAAAGTTTCCAATGTTTTCTAAAGTTCACAATATTTGGTTCAAGAATTTAAAAATAGATATATAAAGGATACATGGGAGTCACTGAGTAATTTCATTTGTTCACCTATAGTCAAATAAAGTCATAAAATTTCAGAAATGGAGGAAATATTACTGGGTATTTCAAGAACTAATATTATAGATAATAAAATTGAGGCCCAGAGAAGTTAACTAACATTTGAGTTAGTTGGTCATGTGTTCAGCAGAATGTATGTTACTCATCATGACTTTCCTATGCATTACACATACAAACCATTTACATATGGCAAGATAAAAAGCCTTCCCCTGGATAGGGACTACTAAACCGTTCTCATGACCACTGGAACAAAAGTTTGCTGTATAGTATGTTGTACCTAGTGGCTAGGCTTGTACCAGTTTCTCATATAGTACACAGAAGGTGGAGAGTGGGCTTTCACTTTCAACTCCTGGGCATGTCTCTATGTCAACACTATTGCCTAACTTGACTATTCTTTGTAGATTTTCAGTTAAGCTTAAGATCTACAGGGATCTAAATTTAAAGAATGGGGAATATAGAGAAACTTCTAGGCACTTAAGATAGAATACTAGACAGCTAAATAGTAGGTATACAGCAAGGATAAAAATGATATGGTGTGTGCAAGTAGGAACTTGTAAGAAATTAGCTTGGAAACGTTGAGGATATCCAACAAACATGATTCATTTAGTTGGTAATCAACTATCTAGGTCAGAGGCATGGTGGAAAGTGCTGATCCAACTAGATGAACAGATAAGAAAAATCCGGCCACCTTTTTAGGTGCTCTCAGTCATTTAAGCCAAGGTTTATATAACCATTAGTTTAAAATAGGAGTTTCTTTTAAGGAATTTATAATTAGGTAGACCTGAATTCAAATACTCTTTCTCCCTTTTATTATTTATGAAAACTTGTACAGTACATTTTTATAAATCTTGGATTTTAAAGAATGTTTGCACAATTATGATATATTTAAAACAAAAATATCTTGTATATGATATAGTAAATATTTATGCACTCTCCATCCATGTTTGACAACTGTTAAAGTTTTTTGATATTTGATTCATGTTTATTTATATATAAATAAAATGGTCCCCCTCCCCAGTCCCATTCATCTCCTATTCTCCACAAAAAAACTACCCTGGAATTAGTATGTATCCATCCCATGCATGAGTTTATACAGTTTTTAATTGTGATAAAAAGTAAATAACAAAATTAACCATGTTTAACTCTATACTTCAGTAATATTAAGTATATTCACATTAATGTGAAAAGAGATCTCCATAACTTTTTTATCTAGCAAATCTGAAACTTTACACCTATTAAGCAATTCCCCTTTTTGCCCTTTCCCCAGTCCCTGGTAACCCCCATTCTTTCTGTTTATATGGATTTGATTACATTTTTTTGAAACAGGGTCTTACTCTGTCACCCAGGCTGGACCACAGTGGCATAATCATAGCTCATTGTAACCTTGAACTGCTGGCCTCAAGTGATCCTCCTGCCTCAGCTTGCCAAAGTCCTGAGATTACAGGCATGAGCCACTGTGCCCAGACAGACTTTGAATGCTGTAAATACCTCATATAGGTGGACTCATAAAGTATTTGTTATTTTGTGAAGGGTTTATTTCACCTAGCATAATGTCCTCAAGGTTTGTCCATGGTGTATCATGTGACAGAATTTCCTTCCTTCCTAAGTCTGAATAAAATTCTATTGTAGATATATGTCACATTTTTATCCAATATTTAATAAACTGCACTTGCCAGGTTATTTCATTATTTCAAGTATCTTCTTTTTATTTCAATAAATTTAGAGAGTACAGGCGGTTTTTTGTTACATGGGTAAATTGTATACTGGTGAAGTCTGGGCTTTTAGTGTATCCATCACCCAAATAGTGTACATTGTACCTGATAGGTATTTTTTTCATCTCTCACATTCCTCTCAGCCTCCACCTTCTGAGTCTCCAATGTTTATTATGTCACTCTTTAACCACTTTGGTACCGCGCTCACCGGCCGCGAAACTTTGCCCACAGCCAGCACTCATAGTCCAGACAATAGTTTGTGCTGTGCATTGACGACGAATCCGTTTTGCTCTTGTGTGATGAGGAAAGCTTTAAAGCACTGAAAGCTTGTTTTACTTTACAGGCAGCTTTACTTGTAATGTAAATCAGAATAGGTAACACATACATATATGTTTTCATTACGTTATTTTTAAATGTTCACAATTTTATTTTGATAAATGAAAAATTAGAAAAGTCATATCACGACTGTCGGCTAAAGTCGACGCTCGGCTGTGCGCCTTCATATCACAGCTGTTGGCTAAAGTCGCTGTGCGCGTTCATCTGCGGCTATCGACTATAGTTGATGCTGGTATCAAAGTGATTAAGACCATGCATATGCGTAGATTAGCTGCCAGTTATAAGTGAGAATATGCAATATTTGGTTTTCTGTTCATGAGTTGCTTCACTTGTAATAATGGTTTCTAGTTCCATCCAAGTTGCTGCAAAAGACATTATTTCATTCTTTTCTAAGGCTGAGTAGTATTCTATGGTACATATATAGCATATTTTATTTATCCACTGATCAGTTGATGGGCTCTTATGTTGAACCCATATCTTTGCAATTGTGAATTGTGCTGTGATAAACAAATGAGTACAGGTGTCTTTTTGATATAATGATTTATTTTCTTTGGGTAGATACCCAGTCTTGAGATTGCTGGATAAAATGGTAGATCTACTTTTACTTTTAGTTCTTTAAGGAATCTCAATACTGATTTCCATAGAGATTGTACTAATTTACATTCCCACCAACAAGTATATAAGCATTCCTTTTTCACCACATCCCTGCCCTCATCTACCATCTTTTTGACTTTCTACTAATGACTGTTATGACAGGGGTAAGGTGGTATCTCGCTGTGGTTTTGGTTTGCATTTCCCTGATTATTAGTGATGTTGAGCATTTTCATATGTTATTTGGCCATTTGTATATCTTCTTTTGAAAAATATTCATGTTGTTTCTCCACTTTTGACTGTGGTTATTTGGTTTATTTAGATATTAGTCCTTTGTAGGGTACATAGTTTGTGAATATTTTATCCCATTCTGTAGCTTGTCTGTTTACTCCGTGGATTATTTCTTTTGCTGTGCAGAAGCTCTTTAGTTTAAGTCCCATTTATTTACTTTTGTTTTCATTGCATGTGCTTTTGGGGTCTTAGTAATAAATTCTTTGCCTAGGCTAATGTCCAGAAGAGTTTTTCCTAGGTGTTCTTATAGAATTTTGGTTTTCATGTCTTACATTTAAGTCTCTAATTCATATCAAGTTAATTTTGGTATATGGTGAGAGATAGGCATCCAGTCTCATTCTTCTGCATATGGCTATCCAATTTTCCCAGCACCATTTATTGAATAGTGTATCCTTTCTGTAGCATATGTTTATGTCTGCTTTGTTGAAGATCAGTTGGCGATGGGTATATGGCTTTATTTCTGGGTTCTCTATTCTGTTCCATGGATCTATGTGTCTACTTTAATGCCAGTACAATGCTATTTTCGTTACTATGGTCTTATAGTATAATTTGAAATTGGGTAATGTGATGTCTCCAGCTTTGTTCTTTTTGCTTAGGATTGCTTTGGGATTCAGGTTCTTTTTTGGTTCCATATGAAATTTAGGATTGCTTTTTATAATTCTGTGAAAAATGACATTGGTATTTTTATAGGAATTGTATTGAATCTATAGATTACTTGGGACAGTATGGTCATTTTAACAATATTGATCCTTCCATCCATGAGCATGGGATGTTTTTCTATTTGTTTGTGTCATCTGTGATTTCTTTCATCAGAGTTTTGTAGTTCTCCTTGTAGAGATCTTTCAATTCATTGGTTAAGTATATTTCTTGGTATTCTATTTGATTTGCAGCTGTTATAAGTGGAATTGAGTCCTGATTTGGTTCTCAGCTTGATCATTTCTGGTGTGTAGAAATGCTATTGATTTATGTATATTGATTTTGTAACCTGAGACTTTAGTGAATTTATTTATCAAATCTAGAAGTCTTCTGGGAGAGTCTTTAGGATTTTCTAGGTATAAGATTATATAATTGACAAACAGAGATAATTTGACTTCCACTTTTCCAATTTGGATGCCCTCTATTTCTTTCACTTGCCTGATTGCTCTAGCTAGGACTTCCAATACTGTGTTGAATAGAAGTGGGCATCCTTGTCTTGTTCTAGTTCTTAGGGGGAATGCTTTCAACCTTCCCCATTCAGTATGATATTGGCTGTGTTTGTCATGTGTGGCTTTTATTATTATTATTTTTTTTTAATTTTTTATTTCAGCAAGTTATAGGGGTACAA
>VBSM01000568.1:17505952-17517155 GCA_008086735.1 Cheirogaleus medius | reverse complement strand
AATCCTCCCATCTTAGCCTCCCAGAGTGCTGGGATTACAGGCATGAGCCACTGTACCTGACCTGGTTTATTATTAAATAGTTTTTTCAAGGATTTATGCATCTATGTTTATGAGGGATATTGTGTGTAGTTTTCTTTTTTCATTGTGTCCTTTCCTGGCTTTGGTATAAAGGTGATACTTGCTTCATAGAATGATTTGGGGAGGATTCCCTCCTCAATCTTTTGGAACTCCTTCAGTGCGAGTGATACCAGTTTTTCTTTGTACATCTGGTAGAATTTGGCTGTGAAGATGTCTGGTACTGGGATTATTTTTGTTGCAAAATTTTTTTATTACTGCTTCAATCTCATTGTTTGCTATTGGTTTGTTCAGGATTTCTATTTCTTCCTGATTCAACCTTGGGGTGTTGTTTCCAAGAATGCATCAATTTTCTCTAGATTTTCTAGTCTGTGTGCATAGAGGTGCTCATAGTATTCTTGGATGATCTTTTTTATTCTTGTGATATCAATTGCAATGTCTCCTTTTTCATTTCTGATTGAGCTTATTTGAATCCTGTCTCTTCTTTTCCTGGTTAACCTAGCTAAAGGTCTATCAATTGTGTTTACATTTTCAAAGAATCAGCTTTTTGTTTCATTGATCCTTTGTATTTTTTGTTTCAACTTCATTAGTTCTGCTCTGATCTATGTTATTTCTTGTCTTCTACTGTGTCTGGGCTTTGTTTGTTCTTCTTTTTCTAGTTCCTTAATGTGTGACATTAGGTTGTTAATTGGTGATATTTCTGTCTTAATGTCTTAGGCATTAAGTGCTATAAACTTCCCTCTTAACACTGCTTTTTCTGTATCCTAGAGATTTTGATAACTTGTGTCATTATTATCATTCATTTTGAAAAATTTTTTAATTATCATCTTGATTTGATCATTGACCCAAAGGTCATTTGGCAGCAAGTTGTTTAATTTCCCTGTATTCATATAGTTTTGAGAGTTCTTCTTGGAATTTATTTCTAGTTTTGTTCCACTGTGGTTTGAGAAGACACTAGGTATAGTTTTGATTTTTTTCAATTTATTGAGACTTGTTTTTTGGCCTAACATATGGTCTATCTGGGAAAATGTTCAATGTGCTGATGTGAAGAATGTATATTCTTTAGTTTTTGGAAAGATTGTTCTGTAAACGTCTGTTAAGTCCATTTTTTCTAGAGTACAGTTTAAATCCATTGTTTCTTTGTTAATTTTCTGCCTCAATGATCTGACTAGCTCTGTCAGTGGAGTTTTGAAGTCCTCCACTATTACTGTATTGCTGTTTATTTCTATTTTTAGGTATAATAGTATTTGTTTTATGAATCTAGGAGCTCTTGTGTTAGATTCATATATATTTAGGATTGTTATATCTTCTTGTTGAATTGATCCCTTTATCATCATATAATAACCTTCACTCCATGTATATACTGTTGTTGATATAAATTCTGTTTTATCTGATATAATAATAGCTACTCCTGCTTGATTTTGGTTTCTATTTGCTTGGAATATTTTTTCTACCCCTTTACCTTTAGTCTATGAGAATCTTTGTGAATTAAGTGGGTCTATTTAAAGAAGCAGATATTTGGGTTGTGATTTTTTTTAATGCCTTCTGCCAACCTGTATATTTGAAGTGGAGCATTTAGACCATTTACATTCAGTGTTAATATTGATATGTCAGATGCTGTTCCAGTCATCATATTTATTGTTACCTAGTTGCTTTGTATTTTCCTTTGTTTTACTGTTTTATAAGAGCTGTGAGTTTTCTGCTTTTAAATGTTTTTATACTGGTGAGTATCAACCATTCATTTTGATGCTTAGAACTCTTTTCAGCATTTCTTGCAGGGCTGATCTATTGACAAATAACTTTAGCATTTGCTTGTCTGGGAAAGACTTTATTTCTCATTCATTTATGAAACTTAGCTTTGCAGGATACAAAATTCTTGGCTGACATTTATTCTCTTTAGGAAAATGAAATATTGGATGCCAGTACCTTCTGGCTTTTAAGGTTCCTGCAGAGAAGTCTGCTATTAGTCTGATGGGTTTTCTTTTATAAGTTATTTGATATTTTCATCTGACTGCTTGTAAGATTTTCTCCTTCACATTGACTTTTGTTAACCTTGGTAATGTCCTTTTTGCAATGAATCTCCCCCATGTTCTTTGAGCTTCTTTTATCTGGATATCTAACTGTCTAGTTAAAGACCAGGGATGTTTTCCTCAATTATTTCCACTAATAGGTTTTCCAAACGTTTTGCTTTTTCTTCTTCTCCCTCAGGAATACCTATAATTTTTATGTTTGTACATTTTACAGAGTCCCATATTTCTTGGATACATTGTTCATTTCTTTTAATTCTATTTTTCTTATTTTTGTTTGATTGGGTAATATGAAAGCCTTGTCTTCAAGTTCTAAAATTCGTTTCACTGCTTTGTCTGATCTATTGTTAAAACGTTCCACTTTATTTTGTAATTCCATATGAATCTTTCATTTCCAGAAGTTGTTACTTTTATTTTTTAATAAATGTAACTCTTTAGTAAATTTTTCTTTCATATTTTTAATTTTTTTATTTCTTTGTGTTGGTTTTCAGTTTTCTTTTGGATGTCATTGAACTTGCTTGCAATCTGTATTTTGAATTCTTTATCTGTCATTTCAAAATTTTCCTTTTGGTTGGGCTCCATTGCTAGAGAGCTAATGTGATCCTTTGAGGGTGTTACAATGGCCTGTTTTTCCACATTGCCACAGTTATTACACTGGTTTCTTTTCATCTGGAGAAACTATCACTTCTTATTTTTGAATTTATTTTGATTTGGAAAGGACATTTTTTCTTTTTAATTTAATTTAATTTTTTCTTCTTGAGAGTGAGTATATCATATGTTGTGTTTTGTTGTCTGGCTTGAATTTTGGGTGATTTCTGAGGGCCAAGGCTCTGTATGAATTCCTTGGTTATATATAGCTTTTGTACAGGGGCTTTCTCAGATACTGATTATAGTAGGTATGTACTAGGTATATGAGTAGGCGCATTACCTTCTGCAGTACTGGAATTGCAGAGATCTCAGGAAACTTGTCGCATTCTCCAGAACTATTGGATTGTGCATTTCAACCTCCAGGGCCAGTAGGTGACACTTACAGGTAAAAGTCAGCTGTAGCAGAAGCTTGTGGGTAGGTATTTGAATTTTGTTTACTATAAGGGGTTTTCTGTTGTCTTAGGTGATGGACTAGTCTGTGGTAGGAAAGTGATCCCTATCCTGTCCCTGCCCTGCCCCTGAGAGGCTTTTGTCTCCCAATTCAGTCAAACTCTGTCATCTATCTCTGGGCCACAATGTTGCTGAGATCTGCAGAAAATGCCTTTCTGATAGCTCTCTACCTAAATGGTTTCAGAGAAGAACCTCTTCCCTTATCTCGAAACAGATATCTTTGTGTTACTTGTTCTTCTCTTTGGGGAACACTGCTGTTCCATGTTGAGAGGGAGAGGTTTACTGCCTTTTGGCTTGTGCAGTTGAGTACCCACTGTGGTATTGCTAGCAATTTGGGTCAGTTGGACCTCAGATTGCTGGGGGAGTGTTCTGGAGCCAGTGGTGGTGGAATAGGTTAGGTAATCCCCATGCCCTAGGCCCCTGGATGGCATGATTGATTCCTGGGGGGACCAGACCAAGACTGGGCAGGCAAAATTGTCCTTAGGCCTCCCTGGGTTCAGGCACTGGCTGTGATAGGGAACAGTAGGGTGATCTCTGGTCCAGCAGAATGCGCAGGTAGGGGAAGTGGGGGTACACTGTGGGCATGCCATTAGGCAGGATTGGCCCCTCTTGGCCGGATTAGCAGAGATAGGCCACTGTGGGGCACACAGGCCACTGACACCTCCCTCCCTCAGTAGTGGCAATAGTCTCTGTCCTTTGGGGGCATGAAAGCATCTGGATTCCAAGCTCCCTTCCTGGGCCTGGTGGCAGCAGGGGTGGCAGAGGCAGCTCAACCCATTATGGGCTAGGCTCTCAGATTGGCTGCAGGCTGTGGGCATTTGTGCCACAAACTTGCCTCTAGGGGGTTTAGGTTCCTCTCAGTAGAGGTAGACAGCTGGGGGCACAGATTGTTCACTGTGCCTCCCTCAGCTGTGGCAGCAATTTCTATCCTTGGGGCACACAAGAGTTCCTACTCCTCTCCCCTGTTCCCTTGGTGGCCCTGTGGCTGTGGTGGCAGCAGTGTAGGTGGCAGCTCCAGAGCAAAATAGAGACCTCTAGAGACTGTGTTTCTGAATGGCTCCAGGCTCAAGAGCCCGGAGGGCTTCATCTGAGTTCAAGCAATGCTTCTGTATACCTTCTGGGTAGCTCCTTGCCTCTGTTTGGGGGCTTTCAAGGGCCTAGGGCTTCCCCTGTAGCTAGGATTTTAAGATTCCCTGGCAGGAGGGTGGAATCCCAGGAATCTTTCACTCACATTTTCCCCATGTCAGGGCTCTTCTCCCATCTTCCCACCAATCCTTGCTGAGCAGGGAGTCTGTCTTCACTCTTCTCCACTTTTCCAGTTTCTGTTGCATCTATGCAGTCCGCACATTTTTCCCACAACAAAGATGTCTCTGTATTGCCATCTCGTCTCATGTTTTGTTTGTCTATTCTTACATCAATGGGCATTTGGGTTGCTTCCATCTCTTGGCTACTGTGAATTGAATAGTGCTCCTATGAACATGGGTATGCAAATATCTCTTTGAGACTCTTCTTTCAATTCTTTTGGGTATATAACTAGAAGTGGGATTGCTAGAACATATAGTTCTTCTATTTATAACTTTTTGAGGAACCTTCCATAGCAGTTGCACCATTTTAAAATCTGACTAACAGCACACAAGGGTATCAATTTTTCCATATTCTTGCCAACACTTGAGATCTTTTGCCTTTTTGATAATAGCTATTCTAACAAGTGTGAGGCAATATCTCCATGTGGTTTTGATCTGAATTTCTCTGATAATTACGGTTGTTGAGCATCTTCTCATATGCTTGTTGGCCATTTGTATATCGTCTTTAGAGAAATATTGATTCAAATCCTTTATATTTTAATGCAGTAATTTAATTTTTTATTGTTGAGTTGTAGGAGTTCTTCACATATTCTAGATATTAACCCCATATCTGATATATGTTTTGCAAATATTATCTTCCATTCTATAAATTGCCTTTTCATGCTGTTGATTGTGTTCTTAAAGAAAAAAAAGAGATGGGTTCTCATTATGTTACCTAGGCTGGAGTGCAGTGGCTATTCACAAGTGCAATCCCATTACTGATCAGCTTTGGAGTTTTGACCTGCAGCATTTCCAACTTGGATGGATTCACCCCTTCTTAGGCAACCTGGTGGTCCCCAAGTTGGTCAATATGGGAGGTCACCATATTGATGCCTAACTTAGTGGAGACACCTGATTAGCATAGTATGCTATAGCCCAGAACTCCTAGACTCAAGTGAACCTCCTGCCTTAGACTCCTGAGTAGTTGCGATGACAGGTGTGTGCCACCATACCTGGCTGATCATGTCCTTTGATACACAAAAGTTTTTAAGTTTGGTATAGTCCCATTAGTCTATTTTTACTATCGTTGCCTATGCTTTTGGTGTCATATTTGTGAAATAAGTGCCAATGTCATGAAGCCTTTCTCTTATATTTTCTTCTAGTAATTTTATAGTTTTAGGCCTTGCACTTATATCTTTACTCCATTTTGAGGTAATTTTTGTCCATGATGAAAGATAAGAGTTCAATTTCATTATTTTGAATGTGGATATCTAGTTTTCTAAACAGCATTTGTTGAAGAGATTGTCCTTTTCCCATTGAGTGGTCTTGACACCTTGTCAAAGATCATTTGACCATATATGCAAGGATTTAATTAAGGCTCTGTTCTATTTCATTGGTCTAATTTTCTGTCTTTATGTAAGTACCACATTGTTTTGATTACTCTAGCTTTATAATTGTTTTGAAATCAGAAAGTGGAAGTCATCCAATTTTGTTCTTTTTTGAAATTATTATGGCTATTTGAAGTCCCTTGAGATGCCATATGAATATTAGAGAAAAATTGTATATTTCTGAAAACTATGCCAGTGAGATTTTGATAGAGGTTGTGTTGAATCTATAGATTGCCTTGGGTATTATGTACATTTTAACAATAGGAAGTCTTCCAATCCATGAACACAGACTTATTTGTGTCTTTCTGAGTGTCTTCTTTATTATCTTTCAGAAATATTTTATAGTTTTCAGTACAAGAATTTCACTACCTTGGTTAAGTTTATTCCTAAATATTTTATTATTTTGATGCTATTATAAATGGAATTGTACTAATTTTCTTTTCAAACCGTTTATTTTTAGTGCATAGAAACACAATTGATTTTTATATGTTGAATTTGGATCCTGTAAATTTGCTGAATTCATTTATTAGTTATAACAAGTCTTTTTTGTGAAATTCTTTTTTTTCAGCATATTATGGGGGTACAAATGTTTGGGTTATGTATATTGCCCTTGTCCCCTCCTCCTCCCTCAAGTCAGAGCTTCAAGTGTATCCATCCCTCAGTTGGTGTGCATCACACTCATTATGTATGTATATACCCATCCCCCCCACCTGCCCGACACCTGATAGATGTTATTCCTATATGTCCACTTAGGTGTTGATCAGTTAATACCAATTTGCTGGTGAGTATATGTGGTGCTTATTTTTCCATTCTTGGGATACTTCACTTAATAGAATGGGTTCCAGCTCTAGCCAAGAAAATACAAGAGGTGCTATATCACCGTTTATGAAATTCTTAAGATTTTCTACACATAAGATCATGCCTGCTTTGTCAAAGATTAGATTACCACATGCAGAGGGTTTCATCTCTGGATTCTCAGTCCTGTTCCAAAGGTCTATGTCTCTGTTCTTGTGCTAATACCATGCTGTTTTAGTTATTATAGCCTTGTAGTACAGCTTAAAGTCTGGTAGACTGATACCTCCAAGTTTGTTCTTCTTACTAAAGATTGCTTTGGCTATACGAGATCTTCTCTGGTTCCATATAAAGTGTAGAATTATTTTTTCTAGATGTGTATAAGAATGATGATGGTACTTTGATAGGGATTGCATTAATTCTGTAGATCACTTTAGGCAATATGGACATTTTAACGATGTTGATTTTAACAATCCATGACAAGGTAGATTTTTTCCATCTGTTTACATCTTCTACAATTTCTTTTCTTAGTGTTTCATAGGGTTCCCTGTATATGTCTCTCACCTCTTTAGTTAAATATATTCCTAGATATTTAATTTTCTTTGAGGCTATTGTAAAAGGTATTGTGTTTTTGATTTGAATTTTGGCTTGACTGTTATTGGTGTATATGAATGCCTCTGACTTATGTGTATTGATTTTGTATCCTGAGACATTACTGAATTCATTTATCAATTCCAGGAGTCTCTTGATTGAATCCTTGGGGTTTTCTAGATATAATATAATATCATCAGCAAAGAGCAAGAGTTTGATCTCATCTGCCCCAATTTGGACGTGCTCAATTCCTCTCTCTTGTCTAATTGCTGTAGCAAGGACTTCCAGCACTATGTTGAATAGAAGTGGATAGATACATGCAGAAGATTGAAACTGGATCCCCACCTCTCACCTCTTACAAAAATTAATTCAATATGGATAAAAGACTTAAACCTAAGGAACGAAACCTTAAGAGTTTTAGAAGAAGATGTTGGGAAGACCCTTGCAGACATCGGCCTAGGCAATGAATTCTTGAAGAAGACCCCCATAGCAATCACCCCAGCAACAAAAATAAATAAATGGGACCTGATCAAATTAAAAAGCTTTTGCACAGCCAAGAGAACTATCATTAGAGTGAATAGACATCCTACAGAATGTGAGTAAATATTTGCTCTCTACACATCCAATAAAGGACTGATAACAAGAATCTATCTAGAACTTTAAAAAATCAACAAGAAAAAATCAAACAACCCCATCAATAAATGGGCAAAGGACATAAACAGAAACTTTCCAAAAGAAGACAGAATAATGGCCAGCAAACATATAAAAAAAATGCTCAACATCTCTAATCATTAGAGAAATGCAAATCAAAACCACAATGAGATATCACCTAACCCCAGTAAGATTGGCCTCTATCAAAAAATCCCGCTTCTTCTCTGAGAAAACACCAAATGGCGGATGACGCCGGTGCAGCGGGAGGGCCCGGAGGCCCCGGGGACCCTGGAATGGGATGCCGCGGAGGCTTCCGTGGAGGCTTCCGCAGCGGCATTCGTGGCTGTGGTCGGGGCTGCCGAGGCCACGGAGCTTGCGGAGACAAGGTCGAGGACAAGGAGTGGATGCCCATCAGCAAGCTGGGCCGCCTGGTTAAGGACATGAAGATCAAATCCCTGGAGGATATCTATCTCTTCTCCTTGCCCATCAAGGTGTCTGAGATCACTGATTTTTTCCTGGGGGCATCCCTCAAAGATGAGGTTTTGAAGATTATGCCAGTACAAAAGCAGACCCGTGCTGGCCACTGGACCAGGTTCAAGGCATTTGTTGCCATTGGGGACTACAATGGCCACGTCGGTCTAGGTGTTAAGTGCTCCAAGGAGGTAACCACTGTCATCCGAGGGGCCATCATCCTGGCCAAGCTCTCCCTTGTCCCCGTGCAGAGAGGCTACTAGGGGAACAAGATCGGCAAGCCCAACACTGTTCCTTGTAAGGTGACAGGCCGCTGCTGCTCTGTGCTGGTACGTCTCATCCCTGCCCCTAGAGGAACTGGCATCGTCTGGGCCCCTGTGCCCAAGAAACGGCTGATGATGGCTGGTATCAATGACTACTACACCTCAGCCAGGGGCTGCACTGCCACCCTGGGCAATTTTGCAAAGGCCACCTTTGATGCCATCTCCAAGACCTATAGCTATCTGACTCCTGACCTCTGGAAAGAGACAGTATTCACCAAGTCTCCCTACCAGGAAATCACCGACCATCTTGTCAAGACCCACACCAGAGTCTCCGTGCAGAGGACCCAGGCTCCAGCTGTGGCTACAACATAGCATTTTTATACAAGAAAAATAAAGTGAAATTAAGCCTGTTAAAAAAAATCCCAAAACAACAAATGCTGGCAAGGATGTGGAGAGACAGGAACACTCTTACACTGCAAATTAGTGCAACCTTTGTGGAAAAGAATTTGGAGATACCTCAAACAGCTAAAAATAGAAATACCATTTGACCCAGCAATAGCACTATTAGGCATCTGCCCCAAAGAGCAAAAGACTTTCTATAATAAAAACATCTGCACCTGAATGTTTGTGGCAGCACAATTCACTATTGTAAGGATGTGAAAACAACCCAAGTGTCCGTCAATTCATGAGTGGATTATTAAAATTAGGTATATGTATACAAAGGAATATTACTCAATTATAAGAAATGACAGCAATCTAGCACCTCTTATATTTTCCTGGATAGAGCTTGAGCCCATCCTCCAAAGTGAGGTATCACAAGAACAGAAGAATGGGCTCCACATGTACTCGCTGTCAAATTGGCACTAACTGATCAACTATGGTGCTTACACAGTAGTAATATTCTCCAGGGATTAGGAGGTTGGGGGTGGTAAACACAACCAATGGATGTGGTGAGCATTGTAGAGGGGAAGGGCATGCCTCTAATCCTCGCTTGGGTGAGGCAAAGTCATAAAATGTAATCAAAATGATTTTACTCTCATAATATCCTGAAATAAAAATCTATTAAAAATAATAAAATAAAATGTAGTAGATGTATACCATGTAGTACTACTCAGCCATAAAAATGGTGATCTAGTATCTTTTGTAAAATCCTGGGTGGAACTGAAGGCCATTCTTCTTAGTGAGGTATGGCAAGAATGGAAAAACAAACACCATATGTACTCAATACTAAATTGGAACTAATTGATCAACACTTATTTGCACACATGGAAGTAAAATTCAAGGGAAATCAAATAGGTGGGAGGGGGAGGTGGGGGCGGGTAAATTCACACCTGACAGGTACAATACACACTAACTGACTGAAGGGCACACTTATAACTTCAACTCAAACTGTACAAAAGTAAATTATGTAACTAAAATGTATGAACCCCATAAAATTCTGAAATAAAAAATGCAAAATAAAGATCATGTCATATGTGAACAAGGATAATTTTACTTTTTCCTTTCCAGTTAAGATGCCTTTTATTATTTTTTTCCTTGCCTAATTGTTCTAGGTAGGATTTCCAATACTATATTGCATAGAAGTAAGAGCAGTCATCCTTGCCTTGTTTCTAATTCTAGAGGAAAAGCTTTCAGTCTTGTCAATCATTGAGTATTTTTTACCCAAAAAACCCTAAAAAGCTATGAGATTTTCATAAATGGCCTTTATTATGTTGAGGAAATTTCCTTTTATTTCTAGTTTATTAAATCTTTCTACCAAGAAGAGTGTCAAATACTTCTTTTCTGCATTGAGATAATCATGTGGTTTTTGTTCTTCATTCTGTTACTATGGTGTATTATATTTATAGAGTTTTGTAAGTCACAACATCCTTGCATTCCAGGTGGTGGTGGTGTATAATGGTTTTAATATATTGTTGAATTCAATTTTCTAATGTTTTCTTAAGGATTTTTGCATCAGTTTGTCACTAGGGATATTGGTCTGCAGTTTTCTTTTCTTGTAGTGTTGCCTGGCTTTGTTATCAGAATGAGTTGGCTTCATAGAATGAGTTTGGAAGTATTCTTCCTCTTCAATTTTTGGAGAAGTATTGGGAGAGTTTGTACTAATTCTTTTTTAAATGATTCACAGAATTCTCTGGTGAAGTCATTTGGTCCTAGACTTTTCTTTGTTGAGAGGTATGTGTGCATGGTGTGTGTAGGGGTGTGTGCATGTTTGCTTGTGTGTGTTCAATGTGGTAAGAATGCTTAACATGAGATCTACCCTCAACAAAATTTTAAATACACACTACAGTTTTGTTAAGTATAGGCACAGAACTCTAGAACTTATTTATCTTGTATAACTGAAACTCTATACTCATTGAACAGCAACTCCCCCTTTCCCTCTATCCTCAGCCCCTGGCAACCACTATGCTTTGCTCTGTTTCTATGGAGTTGGCTATTTGAGATGCCTCATAGAATTGGAATCCTGCAGTATTAGTCCTTTTGTTACTGACTTATTTCCTTAGCATAAGCTTCTCCAGGGTTTTCCATGTTGTTGCGTATAACAGGATTTCCTTCTTTTTTTTTTT
>VBSM01000568.1:17450922-17505852 GCA_008086735.1 Cheirogaleus medius | reverse complement strand
TGTATGGTCGTTTACTTGCTTCTTTCTTCTAATATCTTCTAGAAGCTTTCTTTATGCAGAGACGCTCTAACTGGCGGTGTTTCTCGTCCGCCATCTTAACTCCAGAAACTGGACAGGCTCACATGAAAATTTTCCCTAGCTAGGCTGAGCTTCATGGACCAATAAAGGAACCAAAGTGTTTCCTTTCAGAAGTTTCAAGTTACTCAGGTCTCTAGAACACAGCTCCTTAGCCAGTTTCCAGGGGTTTTCAGCATAGCAGGCGGCTGCTTCCCAAATTCAGCCCTGTTCGCTCCTCGGATTTCCTTCTTTTTAAAGGCTAAATAGTATTCCACATATTCTTCATCCATTCTTCTATGGATATTTAACTTATTTCTGTATCTCAGCTATTATGAATAATACTGCAGTAAACATGGGAGTGCAGATATATCTTTGACATTCTGATATTTTTTTTGTATATATACCCAGAAATGGGATTGCTGGATGATATAGTACTTCTATTTATAGTTTTTTGAGGCATCTCCATACATTTTCTATAGTGGCTAAATCATTTTACATTTTTGCTGGCAGTGCCACAGGGTGCCAATTTCTCCACATCCTCATCAACAATTGTCATCTTTTATTTTTTGATAGTAGCCATCCTTTTAGGTGTGAGGTGACAATTCATTGTGGTATCAATTTGCGTTTCCCTGATTAGTAATGTTGAGTGTCTTTTCATTTACCTGTTGACCATTTGTATATCTTCTCTGGAGAAATGTCTATTCAATTCCTTTGCTCATATTTGAGAAATAAGGACATTTGTTTTTTGCTGTTGATTTATAGGAGTTTTGTAGGCATTTTTGAATTAATCTCTTATCAGATGAATATGGTTTACAAATGTTTTTCCATTCTGTAGGTTGTCTTTTCACTCCATTGATTTGTTTTCTTTGCTGTGCAGAAGCTTTGTAGCATGATGTAATGTACTTGTCTATTTTTGCTTTTTATGCCTGTGCTTTTTGTCATATCAAAGAAGCCACTGCCAAGACCAATGTTGTGAAGATTTCCCCTTAAATTTGCTTCTAGGGGTTTCATAGTTTGAATGGATTAATGTCATTATTGCAGGAGTGGATTCATTTTCAAAAGAGTAGCCTTACTATAAAAGGAGGTTCAGCTCCCTCTTGCTAATTTGCTCTCTTGCTTTCTTGTGTGTGAGCTCTATTGCCCTCTGCCTTCTGCCCTTCTGCCGAGTACAAGCCCTTCCACATTGGATTTCCAAGCCTCCAGAATTGTAAGGAGTAAGTTTCTTTTCTTTATAAATTACTCAGTTTGTGGTATTCTGTTACAGCAACACAAAACAAACAAAGGCATTCACTTTCAACTTTCTGGTAACAAATTCCAAATTTCTGTCGTTCTGAAATGCACAGAAATTTTTTCTCTATTTATCAAAACTCTCACATTAATGTGTGAGGAAGGATCTGGGGCAGAACAGGGATGGCTTGGGTTTTCAACTAAAAGGATCAATTATGAAGTTTTTTAAAAAACAAAATGTGCTGTTCAATCTGAATATATGTAGCACCAATCCCCAACACATTCAAAAAGTACTATTAGAAAATATACAGATACAATAATTTATTCATACTAGAGATTCAAATCAGTGTCATAAGACAGAAAAAGTATTATAAAGCATAAAAATGAAAAAAGAAAAAGGAAAACTTTTGATTAATGAACATCACGATTTCTTTATATAAAAGTTTCTACCAAAATATAATGTTTATAATGTTAAAAACATGACTCTCATACAAATAATAAATAAAAGTTAAACATTTTATTTATCTCATTAATTAAAGACTGATTAAGATGCTAAGACTGGCAAAGGGAAAATTGAGGAACAGAGATTTACATAGTCAAAGTGCTGCTGAAACAAATTTGACAATAAAAGGAAAACTAGTTAATATCCTAAACAAAAATAAATTGTAACATTTGTGTTTATCTTTGCTACTGGAAATAAATCAATTCTATCTGATTGGACACAATTTATGTTCATTGCCATGAAAGGGGATCATTTGCATCATTCTCAGAAAAGAATTATTTGCATGGTTATTAGTTTTCAACAAGTTAACTTTTACATGTACAGAGATATAAAATAACCTAATCAATAAAAATCAGTCAGAGATATATCCCTACATAATCCCCAAAGGTTCTGCTACACCAGGAATCTGCAAACTCTTTCTCTTGGACCAAATGTAGTCCAGTCTGTTTTTATAAATAAAGTTTTACCGGAACATAGCCATCCTCTATGTTGTCTATAGCTGCTTTTACACTACAATGTCAGAGTTGAGTAGTAATAACAGAGATTGTAAAGCTTACAAAACCTAAAATACCTACTATTTGACCTTGACCTTTTATAGAAAAAAATTGCTGTTACTTGAATTGGAGATTGCACGGCACTCCACTGGAAAAACATCCAATGATCTATTTTGCCTATTTTCAAAATTTAGATGAGTTTTCTTATCAATCCTATCAATACTAAAACTGAGTGAAATTAGTAATTTCACAACATACAAAAATAAATTATATCTCTAAGTAATAGTATATAACAATTGGAAAATTAATATTAGGGACAAAAGGGTAAGTGTGGCTATAAAGGGGTAGTACAAAGGAGACTCGTAGTGATGGAACACTTCTATATTTTGATTATGGTGGTGGTGGTTACATGAATCAACACTTGTGATAAACTTGAATAAAACTAAACACACACACACACAGAGTGTGTGTAAAACTAGTGAAATCTTAGTAAGCTTTGTGGATTGTAACAATATCAATTTCCTGGTTTTGATATTATTCTGCTATAGTTATGCAAGATGTTACTATCAGGGAAATCAGAAAAAAATATACACAGGAATATACATTTGAAACTCTCTATAAATATATAAATTTCAAAATAAAATCTATCTATAGATTCCCACAAAAGACTTGTTATTTAAGAATGTTCATAGCAGCATCATTAAAATATCCCCAAACTGGAAACAACCTAAATGTCTATCAGAAGAATGGGTAAAAGGATTGTAGTATATTCACACAATGGAATGCTTACTGAGCAATGAAAGGATATGAACTACTGATATATGGAACAATATCACTGAATCTAATGGATATCATGTTGAAGGAAAAGTTGAATAAAAAAGGAATACATACTATATGATTCATATGTAGTTCTTACATTAGAGTTTCCCAGAGAAACAAAATCAATAGGAGATATAGATAGATATCTTATATTAGAGTTTTCCAGAGAAACACAATCAATAGGAGATATATATAGGTAGAGACAGATAGAGATATGGAGATAGATAATAAATCTCCCATAACATATTTAATAATTATTTCTATAATACATTTTCTCATATGGATATATATGCATACATATATTTATTTATTGCGGAAATTGGCTTACATGATTATGGAGGCTGAGAATTCCAACAATAGGCAGTTTATGAGTTGGAGAACTGGGAAAGCTCATGGGATAATTTTGTCTGAATCTGGAGGCCTGAGAACCAGGTGTAACTCCCAGATTGAGGCCAAAAGCCTGAGGACAGTGGTGGTGGGTGGGGTGCTGGTATAAATCTTAGAGTCCAAAAGCCTGTGAACCAGGGCTCTAAAGGCCAAGAGCAGAAGAGGATAGATGTCATAGCCCAAGGAGAGAGAATTTACCCTTCCTTTGCCTTTTGGTGAGGGAGGAACTTCTTTGCTTAGTTTACTGATTCAAATGCTAATCTATTTCAGAAACACCTTCACAGAAACACCCAGAAATAATGTTTTACCAGCTATCTGGGCATCTCTTAATGAGGTAAAAACATAAAATTAACCATCACAGTTCTATAACATGCCAAAAAACACAGTAAGAAAAAATATCTGTGGTTGCCTCTAGTGAGGTGGTGGAATTAACTGGAAAGGTGCATAAGGAACCCTCTGAGGTGATAGAAATATTCTGTATCTCGTTAGGGGAGTGGGTTACATGGGTGTAAATTTTACACATATATGCACCTCCCCAAAGTATAAACAACCATTAGATTATAGTTAGTATGTTTGCATTGGTAACTGGTATATTTTAGGCTTGAGCCAATGAGTAGATATTTTGAGCACAATGGCAATCAGATTTCTCATCACAGAGAAAAGAAATACAAATATGCAAAGGAGGAATGCTAGAATATACTTTGTGATTTTGGATTGGATTTGTAGTCATAAATGCACGTATACCTCTGTTACCTGTATGGGCCTGGAAGAAATCCATGCCAGTAGCAATGAGCACAAGTAGGGCCTAGATCTTGATTTCTAAATATAATTCTCTATTGAAAGGACAAGGATTCCATGAAGAATGACTTATTACAGCATAGGGACACAGAAAGTACATAATTAGCTTGGAAAATTTCATTGTTCAAGAAAGTAAAGAATTAACCAAATAATTATGGAGACAAATCAAAATGTCAAAAGAGCTAACTGAAAGTGTTTTTCATTGGCCAAATCTGGAATGATTTGAAAATCAAAACTAATAAGGTATTGGTTTCTAATTGATTAAAAAAAGAATCTATGAATTAATTCTGATATAAATCAATCAACTAATAAGTGAGTGAGAAAGAAAAGCTCTTTGTTTCAGTAGAATGACAACTAATAAATTTGAAACAATGATAGAGTGAAATTAAAATCACTCTAAAATCATTAAAAATGCTAAAATTATTAGGGTAAAGTTTGACAAGGAACAGGATATTTGTATAGTTTCAATATTTCTCCACATAGATTGTTTATTAATTTCAAATGAAAGAATAGTAAATTTATAGAGGAGAAACTTGGCATTTAGTACCTTAACTAAGTGATCAAAGTTGATATCACCAATCCTGGGACATATTAATATCACATACTACCTGATGGGATGCAGTGAGGGTATATCACTACTTTGGGATGTTTGTGTTTTCATAACTTGAATACATTCAAGAAAAAAATCAGATAATCCTGAATTTAGGAACATTCTACAAATAATTGGCCTACTCTTTAAAACCATGAAGCTCAAGAAAGGCAAAGAAAATCTGAGAGACTATTCTAGATTAAAGGATACATGACAAGTAAATATAGTGTTTGAAGTTTAAAACAATTTTTAAATTTTTTTTATTTCAGCATATTACAGGAGTACAAATATTTAGGTTACATATATTGCCTTTGCCCCACCCGAGTCAGAGCTTCAAGCATGTCCATCCCCCAGACAGTGTGCACCACACCCATTAGGTGTGTATATGCCCATCCCCTCCTCCCCCTCCCATCTGCCCGACACCCGATGAACATTATTGCTATATGTGCACTTAAGTGTTGATCAGTTAATACCAATTTGATGGTGAGTACATGTGACACTTGTTTTCCCATTCTTGTGATACTTCACTTAGTAGAATGGGTTCCAGATCTATCCAGGATAATACAAGAGGTGCTAGATCACCATTGTTTTTTGTGTCTGAGTAGAACTCCATGGTATATATATACCACATTTTATTAATCCACTCATGTATTGATGGGCACTTGGGTTGTTTCCACATCTTTGCAATTGTAAATTGTGCTGCTACAAACATCTAGTGTAGATGTCTTTTTTATAGAATGTCTTTTGGGTAGATGCCCAGTAATGGCATTGCTGGATCAAATGGGAGTTCTACTTGTAGCTCTTTGAGGTATCTCCATTTTACTTTCCATAGAAGTTGTACTAGTTTGCAGTCCCACCAGCAATGTGTGAGTGTTTCTTAAAATACGAATATCATTTTTTGCAGATCTAGAAAAAATAATTCTACGCTTCATATGGAACCAGAGAAGACCCCGTATAGCAAAAGCAATCTTAAGCAAAAAGAACAAATTGGGAGGCATCAATTTATCAGACTTCAAGCTATACTACAAGGGTATAGTAGCTAAAACAGTATGGTACTAGCACAAGAACAGAGACATAGACCAATGGAACAGAACTGAGAACCCAGGTATAAAACCATCCTCATATAGCCATCTAATCTTTGACAAAGCAGACAAAAACATACACTGGGAAAAAGAATCCTTATTCAAATAATGGTGCTGGAAAAACGGGATTGCCACATGTAGAAGACTGAAACAGGTTCCACACCTTTCACCTCTCACAAAAATCAACTCACAGTGAATAACAGACTTAAACCTAAGGCATGAAAGTATAAGAAGTCTAGAAGGAAACGTTGGAAATACTCTTCTAGACATTGGCCTAGGCAAAGAATTTATGAAGAAGACCCCAAAGGCAATCACAGCAAAAACAAAAATAAATAAATGGGACCTGATCAAATTAAAAAGCTTCTGCCCAGCCAAGGAAACTATTACAAGAGCAGACAGACAACCTACAGAATGGGAGAAAATATTCACATGTTACACATCCGATAAAGGGCTGATAACTAGAATCTACATAGAACTCAGGAAAATCAGCAAGAAAAAAATCAAACAACTCTATCAAAAAGTGGTCAAAGAACATTAACAGAAACTTTTCAAATGAATTTTTTAAAATTAAAAAAAAATTTAATTATTATGGGTACATAAGAGTTGTGTATCTTTATGGGATACATGTGATATTTCGATACAGGTATACAGTGTGAATTAATCAAATCAGGGTAACTGGGGTATCCATCATCTCAAGCACTTAACATTTTTTTGTGTTGGGAACATTCTGATTCCACTCTTTTAGTTATTTAAAAGTGTATCCTAACTTATCCTTGATTATAGCCACTTTATTGTGCTATAATGTTTGATATTGATTGGATCTTGGAATAGGAAAAATACATATTAGTGTATAAATGTCCCTGGACTTGGACAATTGACAAAATATTGTAGTTAGGCAAGAGAATGTTTGTGTTTTCAGAAAAAATATACTAAATTATTTGGAAATAAAGGCATAAATGTATCCATAATGGCTTCAACCTTCTCTCAGTTTAAAATTTTATATATATATATAAACTCCACTCTTATAGATAAATATAAATTATATATATAAATTATTTGTGTGCTATAAAATATATAATTTATGTATAAAATTATTTATATATAACTTACATATCAAATAATTTATGTATGAAATTCATATATATTTGGAGAGAGCGAAAGAGAAGCAGAGAAAGTAAAAACAGTGAATCAGAATAAAGGCTATACAGGAGTTCCTAATACTATGTTTGAAATTTTCTTTAGGTATGAAATTATATAAAAATTAAAAATTATAAAAATAGTATTTAACTGTTCACAGATCATTTTTAGAAAGCAAATTTTTATACCAATACTTTGTCAATGGAAGAGGACTGGGGAGAAAGCAGAAACTTATTTTCCTCTGCCAGAAAACCCTCAGAGGCATTTTGATTTTTTCCCTGATACAAACATAAAGGATTAGGCACATAATAAACACTTGAATACATGTCAGCTATTGATATCATTACAGATCTGCAGCTATAAGATTTCTTTTTATCACCTGTATAGTGGGCTTAGAATAAGATGTATCTACCTCTAGGCCCCTCATTTATCTCCTGTGGAGAATTATATATTCTTATTAAGTTGTATTGTGTCGTTGGTCCTGTTGTTATTGCTGAGTAACAAACCACCTCAAACTGAGTGATGTAAACAATGGCCATTTTGTTATATTGATGGATTCCGTGAATCAGAATTAGGAAAGGGCAGAGGGAGAATAGCTTGGCTCTGCTGTACAACATTCAGGGCCTCAACAGGGATGTCTCAAAGGCTGGCAGGGAGTTGAGAGTTGAGGACTAGGATCATTTGAAGGCTTGTTCACTCACATCTTCTACACTGACGTGGAGGGCCTTGAATACTAGGACTGCCAACAGGAGCAACATAGTATTAGGAACTCCTGTATATCCTTTATCCAGATTCACTGATTGGCCTTTCCATGTGGTTTGGTGTCCTTACAGCATGGAGGACTCTGGGTATTCAAATTTCTTATATGGTGGCTTGGAGCTCCAGAGAGGAGTCTTCCAAGAATAAGAAGGAGGCTGCATTGCCTATTCTGACCTCACCTCAGAAGTCAGGAAGTCATGCAGCTTCTCTTCTGCAACATCAAGTTGATTACATGGGAGTCAAAAGTCCACCTGGATTCAAGAGGAGAGTACATATAGACTCTACCTTTCAATAGCAAGAGAATCAAGTTTATATTGTAGAAAAGCATGTGGCATGGGAATTATTGTTGCAGCCTTCTTTAGAAAATACAATCTATCATATCAAGTCTTTTCCATTTGAAAAAAAAAAAACCACTCATCTGCCTTAGACTCTTTGGCCTTTTCAACATTTATAATTATTTTGTCTTTAATTTTATAGAAACATTCGAGAAAAGCTATTCTCTAAAGACTAAGTATACAATATTACTGATACTACAACAATTCTACAAAAATCAATCTCAAAAAATTTGGTAACAGGGAGTAACCAAAAGAATTTAAATACATTGAGTATATTATAGGTACATTTTTAAAATTTAGGAATATTCCATTCTATTGAATAAGAATTTCTGAGATGGGATTTGTCAATCTATAGTTTAATAGCCTTTCTAGCATCAGAAAGGGAGTTGTTGAAATGCAGAATCTTGGGCCTCACCCTGGGCCTCCTGACTCACAGTCTATATTTTAATAAGATCCCCAGGTAATTAGTATGCTAATGGTATCAGCCTTTCTAATATGGTATTAGTAGTTTGGGAAGCTCTGGTTTAAGAAATTATGATGATCCTTCAGGTGTGGGAACCAATCCGTTTGGAAGTGGTATCCATCAGAACATGGTTGACTACATAGGTCCATCTGTAGCAGAAACATTTATTAAAGTGCTAGAAATTGAGGCCCTAGAATCTAGATTTTTTTAAGCCTACATCCTCCAGCGATTTTTATGCCAATTTTTGTTTGAGAACCAGTTTTCTTAAGCAGTGGGAATTATTGCTTGACTCTAAGCATTGTTCTCAGTGTGAACATTATACTAGCAGTGTTAGTATCTCCTGGGAACTTAGAAATGCACACTCTTGGGTACTACCCCAGACCTAACTGAATCGGAAACTGTAGGGGTGGAACCCAGCAATCTGTGTTTTAGCAAGCCCTCTTGGTGATTCTGATGCACACTAAAGTTTAAGAACTGCTATGCTAACATATAGACAATGTACCCAGAAGTGGCTAATGTAAAATTATTAGCTTCCCAGTCAGGGGTTTGTCCTGTTGCTGATGCTAAAGATTTTATGTAATTTTTCAAATCTTGTCAATTACTTTAGCTAAAAATTATGAAAATATATTTTGTATCATGGCAGTGCTTTCAAAGGAAAACACATTTATTGTCATGTTTACATTTCGGCAGAGTTCTTTATTTTAAATTTTACTTTAAAGTACACATCCTCATTTTTTCAATTTGTCCCATGCATCTCATCAATATTAAATAGCCTAGAATATTGTACATAACCCATTTCTATTATACCATTTTGTTATTAAGGATGAATGAAAAGTGTAGCCCTTTCAAATCATATGCAAGTGACTGGTAGCCCACCTGTACCTGTTGTCTACCAACTGTTTAGTTGTCAGGGGTATAACAGCCTGTCTGACAGCCTGAATTGACGTGGTGTTAATGAAAAGGAACACCTGGGTAGAACAGAGTATCAGACTCTTACCCCATCAGTTGAAACAGCTGTGGTCTACAATGTGCCAAGAAAAGGTCAAAAAGGGCGAGCAAGCTTTGCAGAGAGAAAAAAATAAAAACAGAACAAAACTTATGTTTCTCTAAATAAGCCAGCCTCACTGGACATGAAAGAATGGTGGTAAAAGGGCCCAATAGATGTCTCTGGAGATCAGTTTTAGAAAGAAATGCAACACTCTAAAGACACGAAATATATTTTTGAGCAGAGGAGGGTGTCTTGCTTCTATGTCCCCAGTGCATATGTAGCTGTGACATCATTATGATACTTATGATATCATATCATTATGATATACCACTTTCAAGATTTTATAGAATTCTTCCTGTTCTGCATTAGCACATAGATGAACAACTGTGAATTTGCTTTGCTGAATTATGTGGCTGATAGCTAGTATTGTACTCATAATTCTGAGTGATGGATATGTCTGTAAGGAAATACATTATTTGGAGATCCGATAGAAAACTGGGTGTGCAACAATGTGAGGTGCTCTAGATATGGCTGTTAAATCAAAAGGGAAGGGCTGTACAATAGCCATTTTGTAAAGCTAGATGTATGTGCATTGAAGAAAGACTGGAAGGAAATACAGCCAGATGTTAATCATAGTTATGTCTGGGGGAGTGAGATTATGTTTATTTAGTCTTTCTACTTTTATGGTTTTCCATTTTATCTATAATAAAAATGTATGACTAAGTATTAATTTTATCATTTAAAAAGATTACTTTTGAAGCTGCATGTCAGCTTAACAAAAATAAATAAGAAAATAAAAATGAAAAAGATGACAGTTTTTCTTGATGAAAAAGGGGGCTGAAAATGTAGACATTTTGCTACTGCTAAATTAAGTGTAGTGCTTTTGCTAGTGTAGTATGGTCTTGGACTAGCAGCACTGGCATTACCTGAGATATTAGAAATGCATACAAGACCTACTGAATCAGAATCTTCATTTTTACAAGATTCTCAGGTGTTGTCTGCACAGAAAAAAATTTGTAGAAGCATTGAGGTAGGGCATTAGTCTTAGGAAGGAGAGTCATCCATGCTAAATATGTTAAATTCCTGTATCCAGTATTGTATTCAACATATTTCAGCATGCTCAAGATTGAAACAAAAATAGAATTTTTGAATAGGGCCAATCTGCTTAATTTAAATGGTACCTACTTATTTAGATGCATAGGTAAAGGAAATTGAGTCTATGCTAGAGAAAATTTATTAAGGAGGGAAAATGAGACCAAATGGAGATTGTTTCTCATTCAGTTTTCTTTCTCACTAATACCACTTTGAATTGCAGAGGTCCAGTGCTTAGAAATAAAGTTTGCTGGCAACCAAAAATGATGGTGAACATATGTAAATGGAAGGAATTCCCATGGTGCTACTCTTTCTGCATTTTCGGGGAAAATAGCTCCATGAAACCTTGGATTGTAATTTTTACAGCTTGTGGGTTTTCTAAAGCTACAGCCATTCAAAATTAATTTGTAACTGCTAGTGTACTTATTAGCAAAGTGTGAACCATAGCAAGCCCAGACTCCTGTGTTTTCACGTCTCATACCTCTATTCTTTCCCGTTTTATGATCCTCTATAAATTGTTATCAAATATGTATGTTTCATTTTTATCCAAAATTATTTTATTCAGTAAACACTTCAGAATGCTAATAATAGGTGATATAATATATGTGCTATTTTAAAGAGCTCGATTAACAGATGAATTCAACATTTGCATAGGCTGTTAGAGAAGGTTTATTGATAGTTCAAACTTCTTTAGTAGACAATGACTTGTACCACTTTCTCTCTTCCATCCCCCATTCTCTGTTTGTGAGTGTGTGTTTGTGTGTGTCTGTGTGTGTGAGAGAGAGATCGATAAGAGAAAAAGAAGAAAAACAGCATGATGTGTAATTTCCCCATTTAATGTTCATGTGAACCACCTGGGAATCTTGTTAAAATGCAGATTCTGAATATTTACTTAGCAAGGCTAGAGCTCAAAGAACCCAGGATTTGGAGGCAAAACAAACCTAGCACAGCCAATTTGTCTTGAGCATGTTACTTAAATTCTATGGTTACTTTAATTCTTGGATTTCGTCATCTGTAAAATGGGGCTAAAAATTGTGAGGATTGAAAAAAAAAACCAAAATAATGTTGATAAAGCATCTGATACATGGAGAAACTCAATAAACATTATTCACTGTATTATTGCCATTAGGTTGATGGCCTGGCATACACAATAAATTGAAGGAAAAGAAGAGTCAAATGAAACAGCTAACATATTTCACAGTGTGAAATCTCAAGCTTGCTTATGTCTGGCCCTTTTCAGTTCCTTTGACTATATGGATTGCCCACTGGACCGTGAACTAACACAGAAGAAAAATGGGAAACTAATATGTCAGCATTCTCAACTTCAGTCCAGAACCAATTTCCTGGATTGTGTCACTATCAGGTTCTGGTATCATTTTTGTTATCTTAGCAATGGATAGGAGGAGTACCTACCCCTTTTGGGCTTCACTGCCTTCTTGTTTTCCTGGATATAACCTCGTATCTTCTTTAAAAAATTGTTTTGATAAGAATTGAAATTCTTCCTTCAGCTATCGTACCTGAAACTGCCTTGCAGTTCCAACTCTCCAGTTCTAACCTAGGTTAACTCTGCAAAGGTCCTTGGATTTAGCCGGTTGTTTTAGACTTGCTAATAAAATTTTGGAATAAATTTTAACAGATTTATTAGTCAAATATTTCAGTCTATTGATTGCACATATAGATCCCCACACAAAATCCCCTGTATATACACAAAAAATTCCCTCAGGCACCTTCTGTTTATATCATTATATAGAATGACACACTCAGCAGACAGGAAAGTGTGGAAAGGGAATTTTAGCCTTGGGTGTTGGTGGTTTGTTTCCCAGGAGTTCTATTTCCTTGGATATATTTTATACAATGCAGAGCTAATTGACAAACAATCTTCACACATCAAGGTATTCTGAGTTAAAATTGTACTTTTTTCTTAGTCGAGGTTGAATGTCTGATTTCTACATTGAAGTTTTGACATCTCACCCTCAGTAGACAGTTCTGAAATCTCATCAGTTGGGTATTCATTAGGTCCAGAACGACTAGTTTGACTTATTTTTCTTAGCTCTTTTGAATCTATTTCTAAGTTCTATTAAAACTTTTCTTACATTGGTCCTATTTTATGGCAAACTCTAAATCACAGTTTTCATTTTTCATTTTCCCCAGTCACTTACACCTAATAACTCACTCAGTTTCATTTTATTTTTGATTGATTTACTGGCATGAAGTTATTATTCAATGTATGATTATTATAGTATATCCATGTAAAATTTATCAAGGCTTAAAAATCATTATAAACATTACTAGCATTATCAATACTAATGCAATTGCTATTTCCTTATTGCTGATCATGAATACTATTGTTTATATACTGTTTTGTTAATAATATTACATGATACCTCATAGTATGAAATATTCAAAGTGAGTATATTTTTAATCATATTGTCAAAGTAGTTACTGTTATCTGAAAATTGTCTCAAACATTGTTATTATTTATTTCAGTATAGATCTCAGGATCTGTCTTGATCAACAAATTTTAATGAACATCTACTACATTTATGATCCAGAAATAGATGTCAGGGGTGGAAAGTTATATGATAGTCTGAGTCTTTGAGGAGTTTACAGTCTTGTTGAGAAGACAAAGCATATTAAGAAGCAGAGAATTTGGGTGGAAAGGATCTCTAAAGGTCATTTTGCTTATTTGAACCTTAAATTCTCTCTACAACTCTGTAAAATAGTCACACTGTCTTTTACTGAATATTTCCAATAGTAAGGACCTCATTATATCCTAAGGCAGCAGCTCATTTTGTTATCAAATCAGTTCTATTAGAAAGCTCTTCTTTGAACTTGGTTGAAAATAATGTCCCAATAGTCTCTAACCACTGGCCCTGGTTCTATCTTTTGTAGCCCTATAGAACCATCCTCTTTCCTCCTCATGTAGGGTTACTTAGAGTAGTCTAAGATAATTAGTATATCAACCTCTTGCCATCCCTAAACCTTCTCTCAGATGAACATCCCTAGTCTCCTCAGAAATTCATCCCATGCAAGATCATAACTGGAATATTTTTTAATATCCTAGATGCCAGCCTTGCAACATGGATAAAATGTTAAAGAACAATATGATATTGTATACATTCAGTGTCTAGTAAGTAACAGAAGCAATGAGAGTTATAGGAGTTTAGAGAAGAGAATATTAACTGAGGTCTAAGTGGTTGGGTAGGGTTTAGTGGATGAATTCATACTTGCACTGTGTCTTAGACACATGGAGAAGACGATAAAAGGATCCAGAAGTTGCATTGCATGTGGCTGCGCCAGGAACCACATTCAGATCAGTTTAGCTCAATTGCATGTCCAGTATAGGCATCGAATTACTCCACTGACACCCTATTGAAAATAGCTGTGTCAAATTTTGAATAATGTCTGTCCCATATTCTCTCTAACAAGTAATGACCAATTTTATGCACTTCCATGTTAAAGCAAATGACACATATATTCGAGTTTCAGTGACTACCTCAGTTTCAAGAACACCCCATGAAAGTTTTAGACATATTATTTTGAGTGGGTTCATTTCATTGTGATATGATTTTCCAGGGAGAAACATTTCCTGATATGAATTGGATACTTCTAGACCAGGAGTTTCTCCTGATGAAAACACCAAATGATCTAAGTTTGGGTTTCAATGGAATCCAGTCAATCCAAGACCCCAGCAAATATAACACTTTCTGTGAAAACTTTAGTGATGTTGACAGACTTGGAGTGACAAGGAGTAAGGAAAAAAAGGAGGACATGGGGGACAGGGTGAGTAAGGACACATTCAAATAACTTATAAGATAAGCTGTGGGTAGGGTACAGGTATTGTGCTGGGATATGTGGTGCTCAAAAGATAAGCTGTGTTGCTGTAGTGACGTAGTGTACTATGCTTATGATGTGTGCTGTACAACCTGTGTGGTGTAGGTGTGTGTGTGGCACTACTTAGGTTACTTTTGTCTGCTTAGGTCAGAGGATGACTGCCTATACTGGAATAGGTGAACTATTTCAATGAAAACCCAAGAAGAATCTTCTCAAAAGGGCAAAGTGGTATATACTGATATTGTAGTAAATGTTCCCATAATAAGTCTCTTTCCATAGCTTGAAAACATTTATTCCTTTATTCATTAGTCGCCAAAGAATAACTGACCATCTATTGTGTGCCAGCACTGTAAGAGGCCCTGGGGATAGTGAATAAAAAAAAGATAAGTCCCTTTCTTTGAGTTCTTCATAGTCTAGTCAGAGAGACAGACATTAATGAAATAATCACACACATAACTGTTGACATAACTGTTCCAAAGGAAAAGAGCAGGGTACTATGAGAGAATAACATGGTGTGTGTCCTTTTGTGTATTACATGCATTCTTTACTATACCCAGAGACACCACTACTACAGGCCTCAGTATCATCCTCAAGAAGTACTTCTTCCTTTGGGCCCTCACAACACTTAAATCATACTTAATTAATGACACTTAATGAATGTCAGTGTGATTAGCCACTTAGACATCTGTCTCTCCAAGTAGCATATGAGCTCCTGGAGAGCAGAAACCCATTTAATCCATCTCTGTACCTCTAGCCCAGTGCTTGGCACACAGTGAGGGTTGGATAAATGTTAGCTGAATGACTAAATAAATCCTATTGCAATATAATACAGGTTAAAATTATATCCTGACCCAACGAGTTTCAGCAACAGTGCAGGACCACAAGACCTCTTTACCTCAATTATGTTCTAAAATTCCTGCATATCACATGGTGATATTTTATTATAGAATGAAATTTTGTGCATTCCATTTTTTAACTATATGCTCAATTTCAAAGTATGCATTTCAAGCTCAACTATAGACCTGTAAATCACAGTATTTTTTTAAAAAAAGATATTATTTAGAAAATAGGCAAACTTGGCATTAGCATCAAGTCCAATTAATTATTGGTTTGGGAGCAAAGCCTTAATATGCCAAATAAACCCCAAAGTGCTTCAGCAAATGTATTAGGCAGATTGTGATGTTGCTAAATCTAAACTTGATTGAGTCCATGGTGAGGGGTTTGGAAATTGCCCACTATTATTATCTATTATTTTGGGGGGGAGGGTTAATTGCTTTTAATATGTACTTACTTTACTGCTTCATCAGCCCTTTTCCTTCTCAGTTTTACTACTAACACTTCTGCTTAAACATTTTCCAGAGGCTAAAATATGTCTGCACACATTCAGTATATTTAACTTATACCCCAGAATGAGATAGGGATATTAAAGAAGCAGGACTGTGAAAAGAATTTAGAAAGGTAAATTTTTTCTAGTTGGCCTTCCATAATAAATATGGATAATTCAATAGATGATTATAGTGCAATAAGTATGCTGAAAGATAATTCTGAGTCGGACAGTGACACGGCCTTTGAGACACTCCTGATCCTCGTGGTGGAGGCCTTAATTCATTAGCCAGCTTAAATTCTGTCAAGGAAAGGATAGGCTCCCAGGAAAGTGAAATTCTCCTTAATGAGCTGTTAATTGTTTACATGCAGCCTGAAGTTGCCTGATGATATTTCTTCTAATTTTACTAATGTATTCCTGGCCCTGCTGCTATGATGGCCTCAGGCAAACTCTATCATAAAAATGCAGGTGTGCTTAGCAGGTATAATAAAAGTATAATAAAAGTGCAGATGTGCATAGCAGGTTTGTCAGTTGATCTGCTCATATCAGCTTAAAAGAACTTCACATTTCTATAAATTAAGAAATGAATCACTAGTGCACTGATTCTCTGATTGCCCTCTCTTCATCATTTTCTCCCCAGGCTCGGAGTGACTAGGCTATTTTACAGGACCTGGAGATAACTCATTACCTCACATTACTTTGTCTCACAGATGGCATCATTTTATCTTATGCACAAAGAGACTGACAAGTGACATTGTTGCATTGATTTTATTGTATTAGGCTATGGAGAGCACTGGCTGTGATGAATATATAATCTGGGACAGGAGTTTGCATTTGGGACTTGGGAGTTTGGTAGGATAGACAGAGAGATAAAAATGGAGGTTTTTTAAAAGGCATATAGAGGGTGTAAAGAGAGAAGTGTTAAGAGAGAGTGCATTCTCTATATAAGCAAGATATTGTTTTCTATACATAAGAGAATACTGAAGACCTGTAGTTGGTTCTCAGGCTAATCTAGTCATTTGGCACTGAAAAGTAGTTTCTAAACTGTGCTAAAACTGTTGACCCAAGGCTTTTCAATTCCTGCCCGTAGTTACAGACTTGCTGGTAATTTTCATTAATCAGGGAACATAGGGATGCAGCAGGACTGAGCGAATGATTGGCTTCTTGCCAATGCTGAAATGATAGGGCAGTGATTTCCGCCATCAAGTATGAAAGATAACAATCTTCTAAAATATGTGCATGTGCCTGTGTGCGTGTGTGTGTGTGTGTGTGAGTGTGTGTGTGTGTGTATGCTTTCCTTTAGTGGTGGTCACTCAGTGCAAGTGTGGCAGGGGTGGGAATATGCAGGAAATCAATGGAAATAAAAGTTTTATCTTGTGCAGGATGAGTCAAGGATAATTTTGTGGTTTCTTTTGACATATTCAGGGGAAAATATCCTATCAACTGGGTAGAATTTTATGTCTATTTCTTCTGTCAGAAAGCTAGATGTTTTGTTATAGGTACCTGCCATTGTGAGAACAGAATTATCAAAGCTTGTTACACAAAATGGTCTCATTACACTCAGCAAAGCATGCGAATACCAGTGTACTTTCCTATCATAGCCAAACAATCTTGCTGCTTCTTCAGGAGCTTGATGGCTTCTGTTAAATCTCAGGTCTTTCTTGCTAGTGTATCAGTTATTAATTTTACTCTATCATAAACACCAGATACAACCATTATTTTCTAAACCAAATTTTAAATTATTTTTTTATTTCAGCATATTATGGGGGTACAGATGTTTAGGTTACGTATATTGCCTTTGCCCCACCTGAGTCAGAGCTTCAAGCATGTCCATCCCCTAGACGGTGCGCACCGCACCCATTAGGTGTGAATATGCTCATCCCCTCCTCCCCCCTCCCACCTGCCCAACGCCTGATAAATGTTATTCCTGTATATGCACTTAAGTGTTGATCAGTGAAACCAATTTGCTGGTGAGTACATCTGGTGCTTGTTTTTCCATTCTTGGGATACATCACTTAGCAAAAAGGGTTCCAGCTCTATCCAGGATAATACAAGAGGTGCTATATAAACCAAATTAAATCTGACCTAAAGTCTTCCCTATGGGGGCCAGGAGGATGACTTAATATCACTCATTATTGTGACTCTGGTCCTACCTCCCCAGGTTGTGAGAAGGCCTTGGGGATTTATGCAGTCCAAAATTTCAAATGTCTCAGCGGATGTGCTTATTAGCCAAGCCTTCATTTTCTACTGAGAGTGGTGGTATTGCTGCTTCTCTTACAGGATTGGGCACAGAGTTTAGGGTGGCAGCTGAGTCTAGCTCATGTGTTCTTTAGATAAACTCACCTGAAGTTCCATCTCTTCCTCACCAACTCTCAGGGCTTAAAAGCATGTGTCCCAGCTGTTTGGAGACCACAAAAAACAGTCACCCAGGCTCAGCCATTTCTCCTGTCTACCTCTCTAAGTACTTCTCTTCACCTGGGGTGATTTTGCATTATCCCTTCCCAGTGGACCTTTAGAGACACATGTTTGCCACTCTCTCTTCTGGGTGTGTGGGGCAGGAAATTCTGAAATCAGTTTGTTTTATGCAAAATATCTCCTCATGTTAGTAGTAATTTTCATTAACTAAATCATAACCGCTCCTATCACTCCAAAGTGAATTTATGGTCCACATAGTTGCAGCCTATTATTGATTATATGAGCTCAGAGAGACAGACTGTGTTTTAGATGAAAAACACTTCCAGATAAATCCTCCCCAAGTATGGGTCCATTGCATCACCTTCCTCTTTAAAACAATTAGTGGTTTTTCATTGACTATCAAATAAAATAAAACTGTTCTGACCTCTACAACATAGTTTCGACTTACCTTTTCAGTTTTCTCTGTTGTAAATATCCCAGGCTCAGGCAAAACTGGATTCAGTTATATGAACATTCTGTTATCAGAACATTATCAACTGCATGCCACTGATCTTACTGTTCTGGCTGGAATGTTCTCCTTTCGTATCTTCCTGTTGAGATCCTATTTAGTACTCAAAGTTCAACCTGGATGCTGTTTTCTCAAGGAACTCTTTCCTGATTCCTTTCATTGCATTTTATTTCTTTCTCCTTTGAGCCCCAGAACATTTCATTTGTAATTCTCTTTTTGAAATTCTCATATTCTGCCTTAGATTGCAGTTTTGCTTTAGCTTTTCAGCTAGATTGCACATTTCCTGAGGGCAGGGACTGTGACCAAGGGCTGAGAAATCTCCTAGCAGATTGCCTGAATGGCTAGGCATTCAACAATTAATTTTGAAATTATTAGATCAAATCTCATGCTATTTTTAGATCAGATACAATTTTATTTTTCTTCCCATAGTTCCTCTAGATGTTTGGGGCTATATCTGTTTTTATACATGTGAATTTCACTCTCCAACAGTTCTTATACCTTGGTCTCCTGCTGAATAAGCACGTTTAGCTATTTGTTCCTGGTTGTTTTGTTTGAGCTTTCCTTATAGTTCCTTTTCTGATTTATTACTGACAAATCATTTCTTTGTCCCCTTTGTTGTGTTTCTCTTGGAGTTACTTTTAACTGCAGGGGGATAGATTAGATAACCCTAGACTCCACATTTGTCTAACTTTTTAAGAAGTTGATTAAATCCCTAGGCACCAGGAGAAAAATTCTGAAAAACAATGAAAACATTGCAAACTTTTTATTTAAACAGTTAAAAAGCTTCTGCACAGCCAAGGAAACAATCAACAGAGTGAATAGACAACCTACAGAACTGAAGAAAATATTTGCATGCTATATATCCAATAAATGACGAATAACCAGATTCTATAAAGAACTCAAATCAGCAAGAAAAAATCAAACAACCCCATTAAAAAGTTGGCAAAAGACATGAACAGAAGCTTTTCAAAAGAAGATAGACAAATGGCCAAGAAACATATGAAAAAATGCTCAACATCTCTAATCATCAAGGAAATATATATTAAAACCAAAATGAGATATCACCTAACCCCAGTGAAAATTGGAGCTTTTAACAAAAAGTCCCAAAACAATAGATGCTGGCATGGATGCAGAGAGAAAGGAACACTTATACACTGTTGGTGGGATTGCAAACTAGTGCAACCTCTGGGGAAAATAGTATGGAGATTCTTCAAAGAACTAAAAGTAGACCTACCATTTGATCCAGTAATCCCACTACTGGGTATTTACCCAAAGGAAAAAAAAAGTCAGTTTATCAAAAAGACACTTGCACTAGAATGTTTACTGCAGCAGAATTCGCAATTGCAAAGATGTGAAATCAACCCAAGTGTCCATCAATTCATGAGAGTGGATTCATAAAATGTGGTGTATGTATACCATGGAGTACTACTCAGCCATTAAAAACAAAATGAATTAATGTCTTTTTTAACAATCTGGATGGAACTGTAGACCATTCTCCTAAGTGCTGAAGAATTGAAAGATAAACACTACATGTACTCACTATTAAATTGGAACTCACTGAACAGCACTGATGTGCACAATAGGAAGCAAAACTCAAGGGAAATCAAACAGGTGGTGGGGAGGGGATGAGTACATTCACACCTAATGTGTACAATGTCCACTGTCTGGGAGATGGGCACACTTATAACTTTGTTTCAAGCAGTAAAGAAGTAATCCATGTATCCAAAACATTTATAACCCTGTAATATTCTGAAATAAAAATAAATAAATAAAATGATAAAAAAAAAAGTGGATGGTGAAGAGGCTATTCCGAATTGGAAGGAGCTTTTTACCTTTGTAAATGCTGGTTCCCTAGTCTTTAATGCTCTTCTCCTGCTCTACCTTGCAAACTCCTACATATACTTTATGACTCAAGTAGCCTTTTTAGTGACATTAGTTCCACTTAGTTTTTGCCACTATAGTACCTTATGCTGTTATCAAATATTAAGTGCATAATATTGTATCGTTCCTTTAAAACACTCCTCACTGTTCCAATTAATTATTTTATAGATATTATTTAAATGATAACATTGTCACTAAACTGTGATTACATAGGACAGATAATATTTCTATTTTTTTCGGAGTTGAAATCCTCAGTGCTTTCCATTTAGTAACCAGTCATAAAAATTTTTTGTATATTATGTGCATATATGTACTTTTTTTGTTTCCGTAGATTTCTTCCCTATTCAGCTAGAGAATGACTGTATATTTATTTTCGTTACATACCCAGCACCTAGTACAGTACCTAAAACACTCAGTAACTGTTTGATAAAGGGTACATTAATGAATTATATGATAAGTACACCAAGCACAATACTTCCTTCACTAGATTCTCTGCTTCTTGAGGGTAATGGTTAGATCTTATATATTTTTGTTTCTTTCCAGAACTTAACATAGTGCCTAAGTAATTGAAAGTAATCAATAAGGTGAAATAAGTTCTAATTGTAGCACTGACTTGCTTTATACCTCAGTAAGTCATTTGCTTACATGTTAGTCAACATGTATCAGTTGAGTGTTTTCTGGGTGGAAGTCACTTTACTACCTCTTAAAATTCCCCATGTGTCACAAGGGGGGGATTTTATAGATTTTATTTGGGAATATTGATAATAATAGTAATATTAGTATTTTGAATATGAGAGAAGTATATAGTAGATAATAAACTTGCAGCAGCCTGAGCCCTTTGGTTAATTTCATATTCTTGGTAGTTAAATGTTGCTATATAGAACATACATGGCTTTCATTTCTCAAAGCATTAAAATAAAATATAACAGAACTTATTCTTAATACTATGGTGAACCATTTTTTAAGTTGATTTGAAAGATTTTCTAGATCTTGAAGTAGCTCTGAGTCATCCTGGAATTGAATACTCTATCTAGATTCTTAATCTATAGACCTAGCATGTATAATCTTGCAAACACTTACAAATCCATGCTTTTCTTGAGCCAGAACAATGATGCCTTGACACCATTTACTGGTGTAAGGCCCTCCATGCAGCAACCTTGTTTAGGCATGTTATCTAGAAGAAGCCAGTTCATACCCTTGGCTAATGCATATTCTGACTGCTTGGGTAGAAGGCTAAACATCTAATTAGCCCCTATAGAATAGAATGAAAGAAAGGGGACAGGATATGTAGTCATGGAAACCCTTCTGTATAAAGGGGGCTGTTAATGTTTAAAACTCACACAGCAACAACCTGAAGAAGAACCCAAAAATATACAAAGAGAAAGTGGGCTCACATATCAAAAGAAAAGAGTTCTGTTTGCACACTGTAAAATGTTCAATGTTATGCCACTAACTGTTCCAACAGTTTGCTTTGTACAAAATTAAAAGTTGCATGTTGTAATCCTAATTGACTGAAAAGGGAGGGAGGAAGGGAGAGAACTCTGAATGTAATCATTATGCAAAAACTCGCTTCGAAGAAGGGGATAATGAACATTTATGATCATCTAGAGACAGAACCCCTGGTGAGAACAAGCTAGTGCTAAATGCATACGGAACAAATAATAGGTACACAATATTGATTTAATACCATTTAAAAATATACCTCTGTGATGCTAAATGAGAATTTAAATATGAAATATTGTTAACATGTAACACAGAGAGTGAGAGGCTTGTTTTGTACCACATTTATATTGCAAACATAGAAGCCCAGTATTTTAATAATGAAAAACTTGTTTACCTGTCTAGATAATATAACCATTTTAACTAATTATATTTCAGAAAATTACGTATATTTATCTGGGAAAGCATTCAGGATTAAGAAATATTTAAAATCATCAAATGCACCAAAAGAAGCCCATTAATTTTTATTGTTATCTATCTAATCCAAGGGCAGATTTTCCTTTTTGTTTTAATTCCTTAGAAGTTGAAGTAATAAAGTATATAATATGTACTGCTTCTGTAAGTGATCATGTCTCCATTGACCTTATAACAGAACTAGATATTAGAAAATAGACATTCTCACTGAGATTAAAAAATACTTTTATTGTAAAATTATAGTGAAATTAATCACAGTTTGAATTTTACTCTGACTTTAATATAATGATAGTATCTAATACAATATAAAATGTCAACTTTTTTGTCTTTTATTTTTAGTTTCTTATTATTGAAAGAAAAAATGAAATCTGCAGTTAAAGAAGTGCATCAGTAAAGCTTATCATCCTCGTGAGAGCCTCAAGATATATTCCCCTGGTTCTGCTATTAGCTGGTATACAGTTTTTTAAAAACTGTTTTTATTTTTAATTATTATGGATAACAATAGTTATATATTTTTATAGGGTACATGTGAAGTTTTTGATATAGCCATACAGTATGAATTAATCAAATCAAGGTAACTGGGGTATCCATCACTTCAGGCATTTATCATTTTTTTGTGTGTGAAGAACATTCCAATTCTACTCTTTTAGTTATTTTAAAGTATAACCTAACTTATTGTTGATTGCAGTCACTTTGTTGTGTTATAAAATATTGTTCATTCTATCTAACTATATTTTTGCACCCATTACCATCCCTAATTTACCACCTTCTTTATCTCTTTTTACAGTGTTTATCCTGAAATCTATTTTATCTGGCAGAAGTATAACTACTACAGCTCTGTTTTGGCTTCCATTTGCATGGGATATCTTTTCCCATCCCTTTATTTTCAGTGTATGCATGTCTTTATAGGTGAAGTGTGTTTCTTGCAGACAAGATATATTTGGGTTTTATTTTTTTATCCATTCAGCCACTCTGTGTCTTTTGAGTGGAAAGTTTAGTCCATTCACATTCAATGTTATTATTGATAGGTAAGGACTTATTACTGCCATGTTGTTATTTGATTTCTGGTTGTTTTGTGGTCTTTCTTTTTTTCTTCCTTCCTTTCTTCCTTTGCTAAAAGTAATTTTCTCTGGTAGTGTGTTTTAATTCCTTGATTTTATTTTTTGTTTATCTCTTGTATGTTTTTTTGATTTGAGGTTAACATGAGGCTTGCAAAAACATTTTATAATAAATTATTTTTAACATATGATAACTCTGCTTACAAACAAACAAATAAACAAGCAAAGAGAAATCTAACAGAAATTCTACCCTGTAACACTGAGGTCCCCAACACTTGAGCCACGGCCCACCAGGAACCAGGCTGCACAGCAGGAAGTGAGCGGCAGGTGAGCAAGCGAAGCCCCACCTGCACCCACAGCCACTCCCCCATCACTTGCATCACCGCCCAAGACCTGCCCCCTTTCAGATCCTGCGGCAGCATCAGACCCTTATAGGAGCATGAACTCCACTGCAAACTGTGAATGCAAGGGATCCAGGTTGTGCGCTTCCTATGAGAATCCAATGCCTGATGATCTGAGGTGGAGCCGAGGCAGAGCACCCTCCCCGCCTTGCACTGCCCCTATAAGAGGAAAAACTGTCTTCCATGAAACTGGTCCCTGGTGTCAAAAAGGTTGGGGACCACTGCTTTAACTTCATCCCTTCCTACTTTTTAACTTTTTATTGTTTCCATCCATATCTTTTTATACTATCTCTCAAAAAGTTGCTGTTGTTATTTTTGATAGGTTTGTCTTTTAGTCTTCCTGCTCAAGATATAAGTGCACTGCATCGACAGAATACTCTGTATTTGTGTCCTTACTGTTACCAGTGAGTTGTATATCTTCAGAAGATTTCTTATTATTCATTAATGTCATTTTCTTTCAGATTGAAGAACCTCTTTTAGCATTTCTTGGAGGACAGGTCTGGTGCTGATGAAATCCTTCAGCTTTTGTTTGTGTAGAAAAGTATTTCTCCTTCATGTTTGAAGGATATTTTTGCAGGATATAATATTCTAGGGTTAAGGTTCTTTTCCTTCAGCACTTTGAATATTTCATGCCACTCTCTCCTGGCCTGTAAATTTCCACTGAGAAGTCTGCTGCCGGATGTATTGGAGCTCCTTTATGTTATTTTTTCTTTTTTTTTTCTTGCTTTCCTTAGGATCTTTTATTTATTTGTGACCTTTGAGAACTTGATTATTAAATGCCTTGAGGTAGCCTTGTTTGTGTTAAATCTCCTTGGTGTTCTATGACCTTCTTGAACATAAATATTGATATCTTTCTCTAGGTTTGGAAAGTTCTCTGTTACTATTTCTTTGAATCAACTTTCTACACCAATCTCTCTTTCTCTTCCTCCTCTTTAAGGCCAATAACTGTTAGATTTCCTTTTATGAGGCTATTTTCTAGATCTTGTAGGTATGCTTTATTTTGATTTATTCTTTTTTCTTTTTTCTCTTCTGACTGTGTATTTTCAAATAGCCAGTCTTCAAGCTCACTAATTCTTTCTTCTACTTGGTCAACTCTGCTATTGAGAGACTCTGATGCATTTCCCAGTTTGTCAACTGAATTCTTAAGCTCTAGAATTTCTGCTTGATTTTTTAAATTATTATTTCAATCTCTTTGTTAAATTTCTCTGATAGTCTTCTGAATTCCTTCTTTGTACTGTCTTGAAGTTCACTGAGCTTCTTCAGGATAGTTACTTTGAATTCTTTGTCTGAAAAATCACCTCCCTCCATCACTCTGAGATTGGTCACTGCTACCTTATTTGGTTTGTTTGGTGGGGTCATGTTTTCTTGGATGTTCTTTATGCTCATGGATATTTGTTGATGTCTGGGCATTGAAGAGTTAGGTATTTATTTTATCTTCTTGTTTGAACCTGTCCTCATCAGGAAGGCTTTCCAGATACTCATACAGAATTGAGTGTTATGGTCTAAGTCTGGTCACTGCGCCCATATCAGCACTGGGGGTATCCTAAGCCCAGTAATGCCGTGACTCTTGCAGACCCCTGGTGGTACTGCCTTGGTGAGCTTGGGTAAGATGTGGGAGAATTCCCTGGATTGCCAGGCAAAGTCCCTCATTCTCTTCCCTCACTCTCTGTGCTGAGCTGCTGGAGTTGGGGAAGGAGTGACATGGTTACCCACTCATGGCCATTAGCACCAGGTCACACATGAAGCCAGCCCAGTCTCACCCAAAGCTAGTGGTGACTGTTGCCTGGCTACCTCTTATGTTTATTCAAAGCCCAAGGGTGGTTTAGTCAACACGTGGTGCATCCTGCCATAATTGGATCCTTCCTTTCAAGGCAATATGCTTCCTTCCTTCTGGCCCAGGGTAGGTCCAGAAATTCCATCCAGAAACTATAGCTTAGACTCAGAGGACTCAAGAGTCTGCTTGGTACTTTATTTTACTGTGGTTGAACTGGTACTCAAGTTGCAAAACAAAGTCCTCTAAGCTCTTCCCTTTCCTCAAGTGGAAGAAGGCTATCCCTGAGCCACCATGTGATGCCTGATGCCTATAGCTGGGGAGCGGCACTGGCCTGGCTGTAGCTGCTGATGTCTCACTGGGTCATGTGTACCCCAAGTCCACTGGCTCTGAGCCAGCACAGTCACAGGAACTGCCCAAGGACTGCAGCTTTTGTGGCCTAACTGCCTTACAAATTTATTCCAGGCCCTGGTTGTGAGGCTAGCAGGAACTTGGGCTTCAGAGCGAAGGATTTCCCTCTGGTGGGGCTCGTCAAAATACTCCCTCCATGGGCACCAGCAGAATTCTGCCCTGTGCTGTGTTCCCCTGTGCCAGGGTGGCCCTGGGTTTCAATTAAAAGCCCCACAATCACTTCACTCTCCCTCCCGCAGAGCACACAGATTCTCTCTCAGTGTGCTGGCATGACACTCTAGTATATAGTTTTGAATAAGTCCCTTCTTGTCTTCAGTTTTTTCATTTATAAATTTACTTTTGAAATACTAATATTTCATAATTCTAAACAAATGAGAAGATTGGAGTTCTGTTTTCATGCCATTGTTTAAAGGGGGATAGGAACAGCTTATACAGAAAGATAGAAGATTACTTTACCTGACTTTTTCTCCATGAAAGCTAAGTAAGAGCTGTGTGGCCTTTATTTAGCCTCAATCCTGCACAGGAATGACCCCAGTCCCAGTATGAACCATGAGATCCTTAACTTAAAACAGATGAAGTCTTTTAAAGCTTGTTCTTAGTACTTAACTTTTTTGATGAACTAGGGAGGAAGTCAAGAGCTTTCCTTGTGGAGTGTGAGAAGGCCTTTGTGTCATTATGGGGCCAATGCCTAATACATAAGGACAGTTTTCTGCTGTGGTGGTAAAAGACAGCACAAGATAGCATTAAGGGTTTCTCACTGGGCCTGTGATAAAACTTTACACCCCCCCCCAAATTTTTTCAAAATACTGCTTTTCTGAAACTATTTGCAAGACCTATAAACTACATGTCAAGATATAAAATAGAAATTTAACAATGTAAATGCGAATCTCTTACCTGAAGACATTGTCTTTCTGGATGTGGCATTATTTAAAGCCTGCTGGTCCTCAATTGCTATACTTGTATTGATGCTTCTTTTGAACAACAAATCTATTACTTAAAATGATTTGTTTCCTGTCATTCCAATTACAAACAAATGCATTAATGAAATGCTAAATGTAACATTTCCTTAATACATCTTAAGATAGCTTCTTTGAAATGTCTTAAGATAGTTCATTTGGTACAAGGAAACCAAGGAGTTTATAATGAGCAGAAAGACAAACTGAATTTAACAAATTCTTTATATTGTATAGTGTATGATAAAAGTATGACAACTGTATTTAAGTCCCTACAGACAGAAAGATATTTATTGCATTCAACTTGATATATACTTGATGGTTTTGATTTTAGCGTTACATTTATTTTAGTCAATTAATTAAGATAATTTATTCCCATCTAAGAGCAAATGTAGGAACAAATTATTTCTGAGAATACTTGGAAAGAAACAGATAAGATAAAGAGATGCATCCTCTAGAGTTTCTTCGATCTGAGAGTCATTGAATATCTTGATAGGGATGTCACAAGAATAAATGGTAGAGGGGTTGGGTGGGAACGGTCATGGGCAGAAGGAAGTATAATTTTGAAAAATACTGGTTTACTGTATGAAGGTGACATTTTGACAACTTATCACTATCCAAATATTTCATCCTTTTTATAAATTATGAATATTCTAGGGAATATTTCATTAAAATCTCTAATTGATATTCAGTGATAATCTTAAAACAAACATCATTAATTCCCTTTGCTTTGTTTCTTGTGTAAGGAAAAATGAACTCCATCATAGGAAACCCATTTTTTTAACTCCTGAAAGATATTTTAAAGTCCCTCTGCTTATTAAATATTACCAGTTGACATTCAGCATAACCCAAATGTAACATTAATTTCTTCAGCTACTAGAAGATAGCTCAATTTACTGGGTAAAATGTAACAGTGGCATAACTAAGGTGCAGTGAAGCAGAAGTGCTTACTAATTAGGACAGATTTCTGACCATCATTCCACTTGTGCAAGTCCCACTGAAATCAACAGGAACCTTGCAGCAACTCCATTTTCTCACGTAGCTCTCAGATCTTAAAAGTACTGAAGACCTTAATCAGTATATGAATGCTGTGTTTTCATAGAAAGTAGAACGTGTGCATTCCAAAGTAACATTTTGTGTGGGGAAACTGCCTATGTTACTTAATCAGATTGAAGACTGCAACCTAGACAAAGAGAAATTGCAGTCTCATCTCTGCCTTGGCCTTAGACCAGGTCTCCATTGGCAAAGCTAAGTAGAGAATTACATTTTTTTCATAGATACCTTCAAGTTTGAAGTAGAAATTAAAAATGCCTTTTTTCATTTAAATTGTTATCAGGTCATTTAGAATGAAAATAATAAATACTTTGGTGGTACTAACAATGCTGTCCTTGTGAACTAAAACATAAATAACAAAATTGAGCATGCCTTTGTTGAATTGTATGTATGCATGTCCACATGTATATATGCTTTTTAAGTTCAAGTTCAAGTTATGCTGTATTTAAAGAAGCCAGGCTTTCTCAAAAATGAGAGAAACTATGAGAAATTTTCTTATTGAGTCACTTTAAAAGGTAGCAGGTTACAAAGGCTTTGCAAAGCATCATTAAATTAAATTGTTTTTATTTAATATATAAAACATTGTCCCCAAACTCCTAGCTAGTTGGTTGATAGGGAAAGAATTTGATCTTCTTTTGGAATTAGTTGAATATTTACCTCTTCCTGATTGATTGAGAAAATTTTTTTAATTGCTGAAGATAGAAACGCTATATAGCTTTTGATACATTTCTGCCATGGGAAAAGATGGTGTATTAGTTTCCTAGGGCTGTGATAATAAAGAACACCAAACTGGGTGGCCTAAAATAACAGACATTTATTATATCACAGGCCTAGAGGCCAGAATTCCAAAATCAAGGTGTCAGCAACATTGGTTCCTTCTGAGGGCTGTTAGGGATAATCTGTCCCATGCCTCTCTCTTAGCTTCTGGTGTTTTGCTGTCATCACTCTCATCTCGCCTTCATCTTCATATAGCATTCTACCTGTGTCTCTGTCTCTTCACATCCTTTCCCCAAAATGCATGTCTGACTCTGTGTCCAAATTTTCCTTTTTATAAGAACATAGTCATGTCGGATTAGGACCCGTCCTAAGGACTTCAACTTGATCAGCTGCAAGGTCCTTATTTCCAAGTAAGGCCACATCCACAAGAATTGGGGGATTAGAATTTCAACAATTTTTTGGAGGGGGATACAGTTGAACTAATAACACATAGATCTGAAATTTGGTGCAAAAATAAAAATTAAAAAATGAGGATAAACATCTTGGTGACAGATTTACATTAGCGGAACAGAGATAAACAGAATGTGCTATACTACTCTGATAACTACAATACTACATGTCAAAAATGTTTAGATAAGTAGGAGCAGGTAGCTACTGAAGGTTTAGCTATATGGATGGGTCCATATTACAAAAGGCTAAAGCATTCATGGACACGGTGATCATACAGTACAGATTGTTTGTTCTCTGCACTGTTTTATTTTGCCTGTTTGTCTTTCCTCATTTTGTGTTGCTATAGCAGAATACCACAGACTAGGTAATTTATTTAAAAAATAAACTATGAAACTTGGAAGTCCAAGGCTGCGGGGCCTATATCTGGTGAAGGTCTGTGGGCTGTCTCATCCTATAGTGAAAAGTGGAAGGAAGGACAAAAGAGAGGAGAGTGAGAAAGGAAAAGAGAGTCAAACTCACGTTTATAACAAAGCCATTCTTGGGATAACTAACCTTCTCTCATGATAACAACATTAATCCACTCATGAGGGGAGAGCCCTCACGACCTAATCACCTCTTAAAAGTCCTACCTCTCAACGCTGTTGCATTGGACATTAAGTTTTCAATACATGAACTTTGGGAGACACATTCAAACCATAGTAGCTGTATTGAACATAGATTCATGGTGCCCCAAAAAAGCTCAGATTCCTTGAATAGATTCTTCTATTTATTGAGACTATAATATAAATGATAGAGTAGGTGCTAGATTACTCCATGCAGGCTGTTAAAAAAAAGCCTGCTGTAATAAATTACCTAGATAGAAGAATCCAGCCAAAATTCCATCTTCCTTAAATTGGCCTGATATCTTGGAGTGATGTACTCCTCCCAGATTTAAAGTGTATTAGAAAAAAATATTCTAATTAAAGTTTAGAGATACATTATTAGTTAGATTTAATTATGATTGATACAAAATAAAAGAGATAGTTTTACTTATTTAATTAAAAAGGAGGTTGGTTATTTAATAACCCTGGGATAGTTACTTTAAAAAATTGCTCAAAAATAATTATTTTATTTATTTATAAATTATAATTCATTATTTTTTATTTTACTCATTTATTTTACTAGGTAATATTGTGTAGGTTCAATTTTAAAATAATAATTTTATTAGTTTTCAAAAATTAAGGCACAGGACATTTTTATTTCAAATTTAAATTTCAGGCTTTATAGTTAAAACAGAGGTATATATCACTACTTGGTGGCACTATCTCTAAATGCTGGGGAAAGAAATCTAATTGGAAAAGAAAGACCTAATAAGAATTGAAAGTACACTATAACGCTATCAAGTGACAGCAACATCACAGCATGCATAAAAATGGATGCATGTTTCACAAGTTTAACTGAAGTAAATATAACCATGTCACATACTTTACTAAAATATATTGGTGGCCTTTGAGGGTAATAATAAGCATTAGCAATCAACAGAAATATTCCCATCTCTTTATGTAGTCAAAGTTAAAATTTCAACTATGCGTAATCAGCATGACATTTTGCAACTTTAATAATTAGTTCAAGTTCAAAGAATATTCCTCCAAAGTGTTGCCTGTCTTCAACTCCTTATGGAGTTCCCCCGTGGAAGAAGACAGACTTTGAAGTTATAGAAGCTTTGTAGAAATGATGATGAAAATTTAGTCATTTATATTTAACAAAATAGACATTACCAATGACACTATCTTTGCAAGCTTTATTTAAATCCTTAAACATTTTCTTTTTCCCAAGTATCTAAATGAACAATGTACTACTGACTTAACTATTAATAAATAATAGAGTATGCTGTCATGAATTTTCAAGTAGCTGAAGAACATTTAGTGGAAAGCAAGTATAGTTCTATTGCCTGGGCTGGCTTAAGAGCACAGTACGGGGAGTCCATAAACATAGTCCCAGAGCTGCTACCAACACACTATATGACGTTAGGAAATCTATTTTCTCTGATTTTCAGAGTACTCATTTGTAAAATGAATAGGTTGGACAACTTAACCACCAAAGTTCATTTGACTTATAACATTCTGTGACTATATGGTCCAATGTTTCACCTTAGTTGATGGTCTTTAAGTAACAATGATAATTAATCTATTTCAATTCAATTTACACCTTTTGATTATAACATAAAATACAGATACAGAGAAAGTATGCAAAAAGGGGCAATTTAATAAGGTATTATGAGGGGAGCATGCTTATAATCTCCATGTAGGTCAAGATATAAAACTTTGCCAATTCCCCATAAACCCCTTCATGTGCCCCATCCCAATATTGCCTCCCTCCTCCTCAAGATAAGCATTATTTTCAATTTTAAAATAATTAGTAATTTCCTTTTATTCCTTAAATTCAATTATTACTTCTTTTGCTTTATAAATCAAGTTTATCAAGTTACAATATACATAGAATAAAGTGAAATTATCAAAAATGTACTGTTTAGTGGGTTTTAACAAATGAATGCGTTCATGTAACCAGTGGCCAATTCAAGATATAGACTATTTCAATTAACCTCAAATGTTTCTTTATGCCCCTTTGTAGTCAATTTCCATCTCTCTCCCTGATTCTTAGTCCCACGCAACCACTGTTCTTTTTGAGCACATACTATGTGTAAGTCACTGTGCTTCAGAGAATGAAATAATGAATAAATACAGGATTTTCCATCAAGAAACATAAGAAAATTACCATTTCTTTTTTGATCACCAGTGTATTTATTACCCAACACCAAGCATAGTGTGTGCAACAATAGCAAGAACTCAATAAATATCTATAAAATGAGAGTTAAATGGATATATAAACAAATGCAGAGGAGGGGGTGTATAATGGCTGACTAGAGACATTGCTTCCAGACCGTTCAAGAGGGAAGGAAGGGTTTCAGATAAAGGAGAGAGGACAGGAAAGGCAGCTCAGGTGTAGGTCAGAGAGAGAAGTGCCAGAGCCTTCTGGAGACCTCATGGAGGAAAATTGTGAAGTAGAGAAGGATGAGGATAAAGGAAAAAAGAATGTTGACAAGGATCAAACCCAGAGAGGCTCAGAACCCAATGAAGGGGTAAGGGGGATCCCTTTCTCCCTTCCACACTCCTTTGGGGATCAACAGTCTACCAAGTTACTTGAAAGATTTTTCACCCCCATAAGCCCAAGCTCTGCAGTGACCACAGAATTGTGGGGAGAACTTGCATGATCCCAGAACTTGGACATTCCATGCAAGATTACCCTCCAAGGAAATGGACCTAAGAGGCCAGAGAGTGGGCTTTCTTCCATTCAGACTCTTGTCCTTCCCACCCCTCCCCAACCCACTGCAACCAGGAGAACAGTATGAGCCAAGAATTTGGTGAGCAAGCACCTCTTCCCAGCTGGCACGTCCTACAGTCTGAGGTTTCCACAGAGAGTGGGGCCCAAGCCTTTCCCCTTGAGGACCTGCAGTGGAGCTGGGGTGCCCAATCTGGGAGCTCCCTGCCTGCCAGCATTTCTCAGAGACACATGCCAGTGGGTCAGGTATGTAGGCCAGATCTCATGTCCCCTGGACTGGAGTGTGTTGCTGTGGGACACAGGGGGAGGTTTGGGAGTTGGACTTGGGAGGTGAGGGAGCCCACGTGGATGGAACTGATGGGAAAATACTATGGAGACTATAGTCTGATCGTGGCAATCTGGGGAAGTGTCTATCTCCACCACAGGAAAGCCATAGTGTCAGACTAGGGTGGGTCCTCTGGTGGTGAAGATCCTAGCCTGTAGCGTCATAGCAACTGAGTGTGGTGCATTCAGGCATGCCCATTTACAACCAGACACTGGAGAGCAGGGATAACAAAGAGGGGCAGAACTCACTCCTGACAACCAGTCAGGGAATTGTGGCCCCTCCCTCATGAACAGCCTTCCAAGTCTGGAGATCCTGCCTTGACCCTCCTCCCAGAGGCTTCCCCTAGCAACCAGGAAAACAACCTATGAACTCTGCCAAGGCTTTTCAAAGACTTCCAAGCTTGCATAAGCTAAACACACCCAGACTCACTCTTCTACCCATCTCTCCTGTGGTGGAGAACAAGCAACACCCTGGGAGCTACAGGGCCCCTCCAAAAGCATGGACATTCAAGTGCTCCATCTGAGGGACTAGAGCTTATCATAGGCACAAAAGAGCATCTCCGCAGTTGGCTGTTTCCTTCACGTGTCAACCACTAACAGGGAGAACAACTCTATAGCTCATTATAGCATCTACCAACTTAATCAAACAGGACATGGCTGATTCTTACAAGCATGACCCACCATCTCAGAGATTAAGCTGGGGTTCCCAATACAATTCACACTGCTGGGAAGAGGTGAAGACAGCAGGAAAAAGCAACATGAGGGGACACTGCTTTTTAGGATTGAAAGAAAAGTTACAGGCAGCTCAATCTGTATGGGGTCTCATTCTGCCACTGAAGACTTCTGGGCTGATCAGGGAGCTGCTCAGAGTCTGTGCAGAGACATTCCACTGGAGAGTAGGTGCAACAAAGATCTGGTGCCTGCCAACCCCAGGCTTCTGCATCTAATGGCATCCTGATCACTCTGGCACATGGAGCCAGGTCTGCTCAGGACCCAGCCTTCCAGCAGTAGCCTTTGAATCACCCCCGCTAGGCTGGGGAGGGAACAGATGCTCCCCTGTATTGAACCCTGTGACTGAGGGCTGAGTACACCTCCTCCCCAGTGTGGGGGCTGAACAAAGAAGGAGTTACCAACACCACAGGTACCACTTGGGAAGCCTGGTGAGACTGCCTCAGTGGGTGCTAGGTGTTCAGGGAGAACCTCAGCCAATCACCAGCTCTGGCCTGCCTACAAGGACCCTGGGCCACTAAGACAAACCCCTGCCTCTGTGACTGGGCATCAGCCATCCCCATGCTGGTGGAATAGCCCCCCATTATGGGCAGCTCTTCTCCCAAAATTCCTAGAGCCAGCTCTGACATTCTCACTATGCCCAAGTCAGAGGCTCTGTCCTTGTATCTCCAGGACACCCACAGTGCCTGTGACTCCACCCCTGAGACTCCAGAGTTGTGCCTTGACCACAGGATGATATTGCTGAGTCTCTACCACTACTGCTGGCCTGGAAAACTTCCTTATGGTCCAACACTTCACTCAGGACCACCAGCCCTGAAAAGCCATCACTCCTAGACTTGGTTGGAGAGAGTTCCCAGCAAAGGAGAACAGATGCCCTGTAATTCTATTAGACCAGAGCTGAAAGAAGAGGAGACAGATGAGAAGGAAGCAGGAAAAGAACCCTGGCAACATGAGAAAACAAAATAGTTTGGCATCCCGAAGGGAACACAATGGAGTTTTAATAGTGGACTCCACCCATAATGAAATTGCAAAAATGACACAAATGGAATTCAGAATATGGATGACAAATAAGATGAATGGAATTAAAGAGAAAGTTGAACTAATAAAAAGAAGCCAAAAAAAAATTTCCGGAAATCAATGAAAAAGTGAAAAAGTTGCTAGAGAGCTAGACAATATAAGAAAAGATATAATAGAACTTAAAGAATTGAAAGAGTCATTCAGGGAATTTCAAAACACAGCAGAAAGCTTAAACAAGAGTCTAAACCAAGGAGAAGAAAGAATCTCAGAGCAAGAAGGCAAGGCTCGTGAGATAACCCAGTCATTCAAAGAGTCAGAGAAGAGAATAAAAAAAGTGTGAGCAATCACTGAGAGAGATATGGGACTATGTGATGCAAACTAACATTTTAATTATAGGTATCCCTGAGGGAGAAGAAGAAAGAGCTAAAAGCGCAAAAACCTATTTGAGGAAATTATTGAGGAAAACTTCCCTGGTATTGCCAAAAGTTCAGACATACAGATACCAGATGGACATCAAACACTGTGAAGATTCACAGCAAATTAGTCATCTCCAAGACACATAGTAATAAAGCTGGCCAAAGTCAAAATGAAGGAGAAAATTATGCAAGCAGCAAGACAAAGCATCAAATAACATACAAAGGAAAACCCATAAGGCCAACTGCAGACTTCTCATCAGAAACCTTACAAGCCAGAAAGGATTGGGGCCCCATCTTCAATCAACTTAAACAGAACACTGCCAGCCTAGAATTTTGTATCCTGCAAAACTAAGTTTCACAGTTGACAGAGAAATTAATGCTTTTCTAGACAAGCAAACACTGAGGAAATTTGCCATGACATGCCCTGCATGAAAAACTCAGAATAGCACTATACACAAATCAGGACAACAGATACCCATCAATGTACATTCACCAAAACCCTCCCCCCAAACTCACAAATCCTATAAAACAATAGAACAAGAGGTAAAACAAAGCAATAAGGGACTATCCAATAGGATGAACAGACCAACATCCCCCATATCAATGCTATCAATTAACATTAATGGACTGAATTTTCCTCTCAAAAACATAGTCTGGCTCAATGGATGAGAAAACACAACCCACATATCTGTTGTATCCAGGAAACATATCTAAACCACAAGGATTCACACAGACTAAACATGAAAAAGGATGGAAAAAATATTTCACAGAAATGGAAATCAAAAGAGAACAGATGTAGCCATTTTCATATCAGACAAAATTGACTTTAGGCCAACAAGGGTAAGGAAAGTTAAAGAGAGTTATTACATAATGGTAAAGGGAACAATTCAATAAGAAGACATAACGATCATAAATATATATGTGCCCAACACAGAAGCTCCCATATTCGTGAAGGTAATTTTACTACAGCTAAGCAAAGAAATAAATAGCAGCACTGCAATTGCTGGGGACCTCAACACCACACTTTCATAACTTGACAAATCATCAAGCAGAAATAAATATAGAAACAATGGACTTAAACCAAACTCTAAATAAAATGGACCCAACAGACATTTACAGAACATTCTACCACAAAACTACAGAATGTACATTCTTCTCAGCAGCACATGGAACAACACTCAAGATTGATTATATCTTATACCACAAAATAGGACTCAACACATTTAAAAAAATGAAATTATACCATGTACCTTCTCAGATCACACAGAATAAAACTAGAAATCAATCACAAGAGAAACACTCAAACCCACACAAAGTGATGGAAATTAAACAAATTGCTGCCCAATGATGGCCAAGAATGAAATTAAAATGGATATCAAAAAGTTCTTTGAACTGAATGACAAAGAGACACAAGCTATCAAAATCTATGGGACACAGCAAAAATATTCCTCAGGGAAAAATTCATAGCCTTAAATGCCTATATCAAAAAGATAAAAGATCACAAATTAAACAACCTAATGTCACACGTCAAGGAACTAGAAAAGGAAGAATAAACCAAACTCAAAGCCAGCAAAGAAAAAAAAAGAAATAACTTAGGTCAGAGCAGAACTAAGTGAATTGGAAAACAAATAAACAAACAAAAAACAATACAAAGAGTAACAAAACAAAAAGTTGGTTCTTTGAAAAATAAACAAAATGGACACACCTCTTGCTCTATTAACCAAGAACAGAAGAGAAAAAACCCAAGTAAGCTTAATGAGAAATGAAAAAAGTGACATTACAACTGATAGTGCAGAAATACAAAACATCATCCATGAATATTATGTAAATATCTATGCACATAAACTAGAGAACATAGAAGAAATGGACAAGTTACTGGAAACACACAACCTCTCAAGACTCAACCAGGAAGAGATATAACTCCTGAACAGATCAATAATTAACAGTGAGATTGAAACAGTAATAAAAAAACTCTCAACACAAAAAGCCCTGAACCAGATGGATTCACAGCCAAATTCTATCAGACCTACAAAAACCTGGTACCCATAATACAGAAATTATTCCATAATATTGAGAAGGAGAGAATCCTCCCCAACTCATTCTAGGAAGCCAGTATCACATGGATAACAAAGCAGGAAAAGACACAACAAAAAAAGAAAACTATAGACCAATATCACTTATGAACACAGACACAAAAATCCTCAATAAAATACTAGCAAACAAAATTCAATAACACATCAAAAAAGTAATCCACTAGGACCAAATGGGCTTCATCCTGGGATGAAAAAATGGTTCAAAATGTTTACATCAATAAATGTGATTCACAACATAAACAGAAGTGAAAACAAAGACCACATGATCATATTAATAGATGCAGAAAAATCATTCGACAAAATCCACACCCTTTTATGATAAAAACTCTCAACAAACTAGGCATAGAAAGAACATACATCAGAATTATAAAACCCATATATGAACAAATCCACAGCTGGAATCATATTGAATGGGAAAAAGTTGAATTCATTCCCACTAAGACCTGGAACAAGACAGGAATGTCCACTGTCACCACTTCTATTCAGTATAGTGCTGGAAGTCCTAGCCAGAGCAATCAGGCAAGAAAAGAATATTAAGATATCCTAATCAGGAAAGAGGAGGTCAAATTATTCTTCACTGACAATATGATCTTGTACCTAGAAAATCCCAAGATTACAACAAGAGTCTTGTTGTTGGAACAATTTAGGAATTGATAAATAAATTCAGCAAAATCTCAGGATACAAAATCAATGTACATAAACCAGTAGCATATCTATATACCAATAACAGTCAAACCAAGAGTCAAATCAAGGACTTCATACCATTCACGATAGCTACAAACAAAATAAAACACCTAGGAATATACTTAAACAAGGAGGCAAAAGATCTCTACAAGGAGAACTACAAAGCTCTCAGGAAAGAAATCACAGAGGTTACAAAGAAATGGAAAAACATATTATGCTCATTAATAGTCAGAATCAACATTGTTAAAATGTCCATACTATTCAAAGAGATTTACAAATTCAATGCAATCTCCATCAAATTACCAAAGTTATACTTCACAGATCTAGAATAAAATAGTTCTACACTTTGTTTGGAATTAGAAAAGAGCCTGAATAGCCAAAGCAGTCTTAAGTGAAAAGAACAAATCTGGAGGCATCACATTTCCAGATTTCAAACTATACTACAAGGCATTGGTATTGGTACAAAAATAGAGACACATACCAGTGGAAGAGAACAGAGAACCCAGATATAAAACCATCCACATACAAATAACTGATATTTGATGAAGCAGACAATAACGTACATTGAGGAAAAGAAGTACTATTCAAAAAATGGTGCTGGGAAAATTGGATAGCCACATGCATAAGAACAAAACAGGACCCCTAACTCTCACCAATCACAAAAATTAATTCAAGATGGATAAACGACTTAGATCTAAGGCATGAAACCATAAGAATTCTAGAGGCATATACAGGAAAAACTTTTCTAGATATCAGAGTAAGCAAAGAATTTCTGGCTAAGACTCCAAGGATAAACATGGCAACAACAGAAATAAATAAATGGGATTTGAGTAAACTAAAAAGCTTCTTCACAGTTAAGGAAACAACCTACAGAGCAAATAGAGAATCTACATAATGGGAGAAAATTGTCACAAGCTAAACATCCAATAAAGGGCTAATAATCAGAATTTACAAAGAACTCAAGCAAATCATCAAGAAGCAAGAAAAAAACCAAACAACCCTATTTAAAAGTGGGCAAAAGACATGAACAGAAGCTTCTCGAAGGAAGAAAGACATATGGCCACTAAACATATTAAAGAATGCTCAACATCAGTAATCATCAGGGAAATGCAAAATAAAACCACAATGAGATATCAGCTTACCCCAGTCAGAATGGTTTTTATTAACTCTATCCAGTGATTATGAACAATGAATTATTCATCTGGCTATTAGTCTTGTCTTTTTCAGGTGGCTTTCTTCATGCTTTAATTCATAATATTCTTATATTTAGATTAATTTTCTGTAATTCCAACATAATATATCACTTTTACTGTGATATAATCCCATTGTTTATGATTTCCTGTACTGACCCTTCTATTAATATTCTAATGGTTTTTATTTTGTCTGGTTCAATACAGGTTTTCAGCATTGTCATCATTCTTAACTCTTATACATTTGTTTCATTACAATCTTAAAAAAGAAGTCTGTCAGAGGCATAAGGAAAGCCTTCTCCACCTGTGGAGCTCATCTCTTATCTGTCTCTTTATACTATGGCCCTATTCTCTTCATGTATGTGTGCCCTACATCTCCAGAAACAGAGGATCAAGATATGACGGACTATTAAATACTGTCAGAATTCCCCTATTAAATCCAATTATCTACAGCCTAAGAAATAAGCAAGTCATAGATTCACCCTCCAAAATGTTAAAAAGAAATAGTTACTTCTCATACTAATATCTCTTCTCATTTTAGTAAAAAGTTACAGAATTTTGTAGGTCAAATGTGGCTGTGTTTTGTTAAATGTTCAAAGTTTTTTGTAATTATAATTGTCCTAACATTTTAATGACTTAATGTTTTGTACCTATTAAACTCCTTAAAATATTTATGTATATAATTCAAAAGCATACAAGAAATTTTAATCAAGTATTCATGTCACATTAGGATAATTAAAGCAGAAACAAATGAAAAAAAAAAAAGAAAGTCCACAGACATTAGATGCTGACATGGATGCAGAGAGAAAGGAACACTTATACACTGTTGGTGGGACTGCAAATTCATGCAACTTCTATGGAAAATAGTATGGAGATTCCTCAAATAACTACAAAAAGACCTACCATCTGATCCAGCATTCCCACTATTGGGTATTTATCCAAAGGAAAATAAGATATTTCATCAAAAAGACACCTACACTTGAATGTTTATTGCATCACAATTCACAATTGTGAATTAACCCAAGTACTCATCGATTCATGAATGGAATAATAAAACGTGGTATATGTGTACCATGGAGTACTATGCAGCTATAAAAAGATGAATTATTACCTTTTGTAACAATCTGGATGGAACTGGAGACAATTCTCCTAAGTGAAGTATCTTAAGAATGTAAAAACAAACACCACATGTACTCACTAATAAAATGAAACTAGCCAATGAGCACACATATGCACAGAGGAAAGTAAAACTCACTGGAAATCATCCAAGGAGAGAGAGTCAAGGAGGGGAAGGAAACCCTCTACATAATGGGTACTGTGAACACTATATGGGTAACGGGCACACCTATACCTAGGACTCAAGCATACAAAAGTGATCTATGTAACCTAAAACATTTGTACTCCCTTAATATTTTGAAATAAACAAATCAAAACAAATGCATGGTAGAATGCTACAAATACTATAAGAAAGATACTAATGAAATTTCCACATTAGGTAGGCCATACAATGAAGGAACGCTTTGAGGTAAGGCTGGAAAACTATTTGAGGCTATATCATGAATGGCTTTAAATATCATGGTAAGATATTTCTTTTATTTCTAAGTAATGTGACATCATTGAAGATGTTTGGACAGGAGAGTAATATGATTACGATTATACTTTAGGAAGATTTATTTAGTGGTATTGTATAAGATATATCAAAAGGTATAAGAGACAGTTAGCAAAGACCAGTGAGGAGACAATTATAATGGTATAGACATGAGGTGATGAGGGACTGAACCAGGTGACTGTAGTAGGAGGGAACATTGTGAAGGTAGACCCTACATTGTTCCTGCTATAAATGAGTATTCCTCATTGAAAGGCCATTTTTTTTCTTTAACTAGAAGTATACTAGATACAGCTATTAAAATTTTTCTGATTTAGTAGTTTTTACACTATAGTGTATATCTAATTTTCAAGCAAAATATTGGCATCATAATCTATCATACCTATATATGCCACAGAGTTATACCATTACACCCTTGCAGAATCCCCAAAGATTAGTAAACACAGTGATAAATCCTGAAAATTCTTTATATGTTTGGCAAAATTTTAATGTGTGACATTTCAGACCTTTCATCTCCACACCCTCTTTATTCCAATCTTGTAAAATCTTGGTAAGATACTTAATCTATATGAACTTCAAATATTTTTATTCTATTTGTAAAATGTGGGTGATAGTTTCTAACTTATAGAGCTATTGTACAGATTAAGTGGAATTATTTTTCAAAAGGGTTTAGCACCATATTTTGCATATAGTAGAAGCATAGCAAATCTTAAATACTATTGATTTTGTTATTATCACTATTATTTTCCCAGCAAAAATAATTCACACAACTTCTATTATTCTAGGCCTAGCAAGCAAACTATTTGACACTGGTAATCCAGCGTCTTGGGTCTCAAAATTTAAATTCCCACCATCTATTGAGCTATAACATACCTCATAATGATCATTATCTTTTCTTTAGAGGAAGTACATTGTGATTACTAGTCACAGCTATTTTTTGAATACACGGTTTACAAAAGACAGATAAAATGAGAATGCTTATTTTTTTTCTCTTTTCCCTGTGCTACTAGTTCTCTGATTGTCATCTGTTTACCAAGCCCTTTTGTAACAAACAGGTTGATAAACAGGGCTGTGAACCAACGTTATATGGCTATTTCTTGTACTACTGATTTTCTATGACCAAAGTGATGGCAGGCTAGCTCAACCTGGTTTATGAAATATGTAAAGTTGGTCAATTAGAGTTCCTGTTGGTATATAGATATGCTTTTGGATGAATGAGTCATTTTCCAGAATTTCTTCCAATCTACATTTGTAATGTTCTCTATAAACAAGAGACAGTTATCGTGATTGATTATAGAAAGTCATAGTTTGGGCCCATGTCATATAAAAAAAAGGAGAAACAAATAAATTAGGGGAAACCCCTACTTAATAGGGACAGTCATTGTATTAATATAATTAAATTAGGAGTGATATCAGCAAAATGGACCGCTAGAAGTTTATAACACTTGCTTCTCCCAACAAAACAACAAATAAACAACTACATTCTTACAAAAATAACTAAGAGAGAATGCCATAGTATAGCAAAGCAGTAGCAGAAATTCTGTAGGGCACAAAACCGCAGCATGGCTGCAAAGCAAAGGAAGGAAATGCTCTGATTCCACTATCCCATCCTCAAGTTGGGACCAGCTCAGAGCCACATGTTCCCCTGTGGGGGAAAAAAAAGTAAGTATGAAGTCCCCAGCAACCCCCCCATCACCACCATGAACAACTGTAGTCTTTGTCATTAGGGATTTTTATGGTCCTTGCAAGTGTTGAGCCCACCTAAAGGAGCTACAATAAATCCACACAGCTGTGCTCCCCCCATAGAAGGAGCCAACAGGATGCCCCACACCCTCCATGGTCCAAGTTACTATGGTGCCATACCATCTTGGAACTAGAGCCACTAGTGATATGTGTTTCATTATAGTGACCAAGTAACTACTGTACCTCTTCTTTGGTACAGTGGCTTTGCTGTCACTGCACCTCACCCACCTGGTGATATACCATTCCCTAGTCAAGCTGCTACTGTGTCCTCCCCTTGAGGCATGAGCTATCTCAGTGCCCCAACCCTCAGGCAAATGGAATCTTGGCACAGCCATGCAGCTATACCTCCCAGGGCTCAGCCAATACAGCAACCTGTATCTCAGGAAAAAAAAGCCTTGGATGACCTTTACCACCTCAGTCTTCTGGCCAAACAGCCACTGAGCCTTGCCTTCCAGGAACTGGACTAGGCCCCTGGATTCTGAGCTACTGAGTTGCCCTGCTTCCCCAGTGAGTGCAGTAATGGCTGCATTTCTTTCCACTGCAAAGGGCCCAAGCCACAGCTTCACCCTACCATTCTTGGATCTTGTTGATGTAGCACCAAGACTTGCAGAGCCTGGAGTGCTGCCTTGTCCCACCATCCCAGAGACCAGAGTCACCACTGTGTGACTTTCAGCTGTGCCTCCTTTTTCCAGGAATAAATTGCAAATGCATCTTGTTTTCTGGGGTCTAAACATATGGAGCACCTCCTAGCTCCTCTGCTTCCTTGGAGCTGTGGTGGAGCTGTGTGTGCCTCACTCCCCATAATTAGAGTCATAGCTACATCCCCAACCCTGGGGTCTGAGTTGCTGGTGTGTGCCTCAGAGTCCCATACCCTAATTTTATGAGTTATCTGCTTCTATCCATGACTCAGTGAGTGAACCTGCACCTCAAGTCCCAGGTGCCATGACAGTCCATGAGGTACAGAGCCCAGGATTCCAGGTTCACAGACACTCTGAGCACCTATACCCTGGAACCCAGCACTTCTATGGCTTTCTGTGGGTTATGTCAGACCCAACACCAGGAGGAATGCCCTCAGCTAAGAATCTCTTCAATGTGGGAAAAATGAGAAAAGGAGGACCCCCAAAGCCATTGCCACTGGGGACCCTAACAGCCCACACTGCCACTGTTGCTACTATAAACTCCTATATCCTAGGCCACTGTGGCACATGCAGTCATCACTGAGGTTGACCTCAGCCAACAAAGCTGCAGAGATTATACCATTGCACCTACCCAGAAACCAAGCTGCTGCATCCCACCTGACCAGTACCCTCAGACCTATCTGCAGGTGAAAGTCTTTCTTTGTAAAAGCTAATCTGTGAAGGTGGCTATTTTACCAGATGTACAGACATCAATGCAGGGACACAAGAAACATGAAAAAGCAAGAAAACATGACATGACCAAATAAACAACATAATCCTCTATGACCCCAAAGGAATGGATATTTATAAATTTTCTGAAAAGGAATACAAAATAGTGATTTTTAATGGAAACTCAGTGAGATACAAGAGAACACAGACAATTCACCAAAATCAGGAAAAGAATTCATGAACTAAGTTAGAAGTTCAGGAAAAGAATTCATGAACTAAGTTAAAAGCTAAACAGAGATAGAAATCATGAAAAAGAACCAAACAGAAATGTTCACACAGGATAATACAATGAATGAAATACAAAATACAATAGAGAGCTTCAACAGCAGATTCAATCAATCTAAGAAAGAATCTGTGAATTTGAAGACAGGTCTTTTGAAATTATGCAGTCAGAGGAAAAAAGTAAAAAAGAATAGAAAAGAGTGATGGAAGCTTACAGGACTTATAGGACACTATTAAATGAACTAATATTCACATTGTATAATTTTAAGAAGGAAAAGAGAAAGAAGCAGAAAGCTTATTTAATGGTATAATTCCTGAAAACTCCCCACATCTTTGGAGGGATTTGACATCCAGATCCATAAAACTCAAATGTCCTTAAACAGGTTGAACTAAAGAGGACCTCCCTGAGCTACATTATAATCAAATTGTCAAAAACCAAAGAGAAAGAATCTTGAAAGCAGTAAGGGAAAAGTGATATGTCACATGAAAGGGAATCTGCATTATACTATCAGCGGATTTCTCAGCAGAAGACTTGCAGACCAGGGGAGAATTGAATGATATATTCAAAGATTTGAAAGAAGAAAACTGTAAGAAAAGAATATTATATGCTACAAAGCTGTTCTTCAGCAATGAACGAAAAATAAAATATTTTACAGACTAGGAAAAGTGGAGGGAATTGATCACAACTAGACCTGCCTTATAAGAAATGCTTAAGGAGTTCTTCAAGCAGAAATGAAAGGATGCTATTTTCTAACATGAAAACATGTGAAAGCATAAAACTCACCAGCAAAGGTAAATATATAGACAATTTTAAATACTCTAATACTGTTGTGATAGTGTATAAATCATTTATATCTCTAGGAAAAAGGTTAAAAGACAAAGTGGTTACAAATAACTATAGCTACAATAATTTGTTAAGGAATACACAATATAAAAACATATATTGTGACATCAAAAACAAATTGTGGGAGAAGGATTAAAGTCCAGAGCTTTTGTATACAATCAAGTTAAGTAGTTATCAGTTTAAAATAGGCTACTATAACCATAATATATTTCATGTAATCCTCATGAGCCAAAAAAAAAAAAAAAAAAAAACAAAGCAAAACCTATAGCAGATACCCAAATGACAAAGGGAAAGGAATCAATGATTACCACTATAGAAAACCATCGAATCACAAAGGAAGACAGTAAAATAGAAAGAAAGAAACAAAGCATCTACAAAAACCTAGAAAACAATGAACAAAATGGCAGTAATAAGTCCTTACCTATCAATAATAATCTTGAATGTAAATGCATTAAATTATCCAATCAAAAGGCTTAGAGTGACTGAATGGATTAAGAAAACTAAGATTCAACTATATGTTGCTTACCAGAGACTCACTCTAGCTTTAAGGACACACAGGCTGAAGGGATGGAAAAAGATAATTTCATGCAAGTGGTAATCGAAAGAGAGCAAGAGTAGCTATACTTAAACAGACAAAATAGAGTTCAATTCAAAAATTGTCACAAAAGACAAAGGAAGTTATTATATAATGATAAGGGGTCACTCCCTCCATCAAAAGGAGATATAAATTGTAAATATATATTCACCCAATAGCAGAGCACCTCAATATATATATAGCAAATATTCATGGACATGAAGGGAGAAATAGATAGCAGCACAATAATAGTAGGGGACTTCAATACTCCATTTTCAATGAATACATCAACCAGACAGAAATTAATGAGGAAATAGTGGACATAAACTACACTTTTAGACCAAATGGGCCTAGTAGACTTTCAAAAAACATTCTATTTAACAGCAGCAGAATATCCATTCTTCTTTAGCACACATGGAACATTTTCCAGTATAGACCATATGTTAGACCATAAAATGAAACTTAATATAATTAAAAATATTTATATCATATCAAGTATCTTTTGGATCACAAAGTTATGAAACTAGAAATAAATAACAGGAGGAATTTTGGAAAATTACTAATATGTGGAAATTAAACAACATGCTTCTGAACAGCCAGTGGGTCAAAGAAGAAATCAAATGTGAAATTATAAAATATTTTGAGACAAATGACAATGGAAACATGGTGTACCAAAACCTATAGAATCTAGTAAAAGTAGTTAGTAAGATGGCAGTTCATAGCAGTAAATTCCTAGATTAAAAAAAAGAAGAAAAATCTTAAATGAAAACATTGTGCCTGAAGGAACTAGAAAAAGAACAAACTAAATTCTAAGTTAGCAGAAGGAAGGAAATAATGAAGCTCAAGCTAGAAACAAATCAAATAAAGAATAGAAAAACCATAGAAAAAATCAACAAAATTAAGAGTAGGTTTTTTTTAAAAAAAATACAAGATTGACAAACCTTTCTCTAGACTAGGTAAGGAAAAGAGAAAGAAGACTCAAATAAATAAAATAGAAATGAAAATTGAGACATTACAATGGATGCCTCAGAAATAAAAAGGATCATAATGGACTGTTATGAACAATTATATGCTAGCAAACGGAATAACTTAGGGAAATAGATAAATTCCTAGAAAAATGCAACCTACCAAGATTAAATCAGGAAGAAATAGAAAGCATATGCAGATCAATAAGAAATAGAGAGATTGAAGTTGTAATTAAAAAGATGGCTTAATGGCTTAATTTTAACAAACATTCAAAGAAGAATTAATACAAGTCTTTCTTACACTCTTCCAAAAAATGAAACTAGAGAGAATACTTCCAAAAGCATTTTACAAGGCCATCATCATCTTGACACCAAAGATAGATGAAGACATTACCAGAAAAAAACTATAAGCCAATATCTTTGATGAACATTGATACAAAAATCCTCAAAAATGATTAGCAAATTGAATTCAACAACACATCAAAGAGATTATATATCTTGACCAAGTGGAATTTATGCCTGGCATGCAAGACTGATTTAACATACACAAATCAATCAATGTGATACAGCACATTAACAGAATAAAAGATAAAAACCACATGATCTTCTCAATTGATGCAGAAAAAGCACTTGACAAAGTTCAATATCTTTTTTTGATAAAATCTCTCCAGTGTTTAGGTATAGAAAGAAATTTCTTCAACATAATAAAAGCCATCTATGAAAAACCCACATCTAACATCACAATCAACAGGTGAATACTGAAAGCTTTTCCTCTAAAATTCAGTGCAAGGGAAGGATGCCCACTCTTGCTACTTTTATTCAACTCATTACTGGAAGTTCTAGCAAAAGGAATCAGGCAAGAAAAAGAAATAAAAGTCATACAAATTGGAAAGGAAGTAGTAAAATTATCTCTATTTGCAGATGCCATGATCCTATATGTAGAAAACCCGCAAAACCCCAGAAAACACTGATAGACCTAATGAATACATTTAGCAAGGTTGCAGGATGCAAAATCAACATACAAAAACCAATTGCATTTCTGTGTGAAAATAGTAACCTATCTGAATAATAAATGAAGAAAACAATCCCATTTATAACATTCTTAAAAAGTAAAATAATTACGAATAAATTTAACCAAGAAGATGGAATGGTCTGTACATTGAAATTTATAAAACATTGATGAAAGAAATTCAAGAAGACACAAATAAATGAAAGATGTCTGTGTTCATAGATTGGAATAATTAACAATGTTAAAATATCCATAATATAAAAAACCACATGATCATCAATATACAGATTTAAACCAATCCCTATCAAAATTACAGTGGCATTCTTCACAGAAATAAAAACAAAAGACCCTGATTTTCCAGAGCAATTCTGAGGGAAAAGAATTGGAGGCATCATATTTCCCAATTTTAAATTATATTAGAAATTTATAGTAATCAAAACAGTACAGGACTGGCATAAAAACAGACAAATAAACTAGTGGAACAGAATAGAGAGCCCAGAAATAAACCCAAATACATATGGCCAACCAATTTTTGACAAGGGCACCAAGAGAACACAATAGGGAAAGGATAGTCTTTTCAATAAATGGTGTGGGGAAATCTGGATTTCCGCATTAAAAAGAATGAAATATGATGCTTATCTTACACCATACACAAAAATCAACTCAAAATGGATAAAAGACCTAAATGTAAGACCTGAAACTATAAAACTCCTGGAAGAAAACACAGGGGAAAACCTCTTTGACATTGGCCTTGACAATGATTTTTTGGATGTGATACCAAAAGCTCAGGCAACAAAAGCAAAAATAAATAAATGGTACTAAATCAAACCAAATAGCTTCTGCATAGCAAAGGTAATAATCAACAAATTGTAAAGTCAGCCTACAGGTTGGGAGAAAATATTTGCAAACCAAATATCTTATAAAGGGTTAATACCCAAAATATATTTAAAAAATTCACATAGCTCAATAGCAGAAAACCAAATTAATCCAATTAAAAATGAGCAAAAGACCTGAATAGACATTTTTTTCCCAAAGAAGACATAAAAATGGCCAACAGGTATATGATAAGGTACTCAACCTCACTAATCATTAGGGAAATGTAAATCAAAGCCATAATGAGCTATAAACTCACACCTGTTAGTATCACTATTGCCAAAAAGATAAGAGATAACAAGTATTGGTGAGAGGGTAGAGAAATAGGAAAGTTTGTACACTGTTGGTACAAATGTGGAATGGTGTAGTCATTGTAGAAAACAATATGGAGGTTCTTAAAGAAATTAAAAATATAACTATCATATGACCCAGCAACCCTTCTTCTGGATATATATCCCAAGGAAATTAAATCACTACCTCATAATGATACCTGCACTCCCATATTGGTTGCAGCATTTTTCACAATATCTAAGATATAGAAACAACTGAAATGTCTACTGATGGATCAATTGATAAACTTTAGTATATATGAAGTATTATTCAATTTTTAAAAGAAAAGGAAATTCTGCCATTTGTTACAACATGGATTAATTTGGAGGAGATTATGCTAAGTGAAATAAACCAGAAATGAAAAGATGCATGATCTCACTTATATGTGGAAACTAAAAAAATAGTCAAATACACAGAGATAGAGACTAAAACAGTAGTTATTTGTGGGGCGACAGGGAGATGTAGGTCTAAGGATAAAAAGTAGCAAATATATAGGATGAACAAGTGTAAAAGATTATACTTAATGATATTGTACTCAGGATTTTTGCTAAAAGAGTATATTTTAGTTGATCTTGCCACACACAAAAATGGATGATTATGTAAGATGATAGATATGTTAACTTATTTCACAATAGTAACCATTTCACTATCTACATATATATCAAAACATGTTATATACATTAAATATATACAATAATATTTCTAAAAAATAAAAATAGAAGACAAACTATGATACTTTATAAGTCATTATATAACTAATTGTGGAAAATATTTAACTAGCATATACTTTTGCTAGGTATTTACTAAATGATAGCCATAGTTTTTCAAATGCCTTCAAATGAAAGTAGCTCAGGTGCTCTTTTTTAGAATGTCCCACTATTTTGGACTTTATATTATATACTTTATACTTTTATACTTTATACTATTCTAGATGAATAAGTCTCATTGCATATTTTTAAATAACATAGAATCATAGTTTAGAATAGTAATTAAATGAAAAAAATAATGAAAAAGATAAGTCTAGGACAAAGATAAATGTTTGCAAAACTGAAGAAAGTTGTGAATAATATCTCACAATTACATAATTTTATTTAAGTATACCTACTGCCTTAAAATTTTTGGTTCTTTTACTACCACAATTTCAAAATGAATAGCCAACACCTGATTGATATGTCTACCTTATATCCTTATGATCTGAATTTTTTCTTTATGTCCACATTGACATGCTGTTCTAGGATATCATTAATACATTCTTTTAACCATAAAAATTTAAAACAATAATTTATATTTATTCCCTGAATATAATTATGGAGAATATCAGTTGCCGATAATTTAGAACATTATAATGTGGACTAATTATAAAAACTTACATGATCAATTTCAATATCACATAAGTTAATATTAAATGCAACTTGTATTTATTAGAATTTCTTATGATTTATCAATGGCAAAATGAGTGATAATTATTCCGTTAAGGAAAAATAGAAAATTGTAAATATTGAAGCAGACGTATTGAATATTCAAAGTTAATATTAACTCCATTACCCCCTTTGAAGCGATATAAGAAAGACAAAATACCACAGTAAAAGTCTGGATAACTAAATCATATTAGTGTATATTTATAGGAAAAGTGAGCTCATTTTAAAAGAATCTAGTAAAATATCCTAGTGGCAAGAAATGTTTCTTCTTCCCCATTGATGTCAATTGTCAGATTAGTTCTAGATTTTAAAACCAAATTTGTTCTTGCTAGGTTTGAAATTGTGTTTAATGTTGTGAGTCTTTATCTTTTCTTGACCTATGCTGTCATGGATGTGATGCTTTTGATTTTCCTTCCAGCTTATATAGCAGAACTTTTCTGCCTGGAACCTGGTAATTTTAAGATTAGAATTCTTTGTTTGAAAGGAACAAACCATTGACTGACCTCAACCCTTTTCATTTTTTTTTCTCAGTTTTATCTAAACCCCATGATAGCATCAAGGTCCAAAGTTTTAAAGATACAATTTTTTCACTATTCCTTTTTAGAGAAAATATCAACTAAAAACTCCTTCTGTCTGAAATATTTTCTCTTTGTATTGGAGGAAAGTTAATGTGGCTCTTGAATCTCTTTATGCAAAGGAGTTATTTCAGTGTCTTGACCTCTGTGTCTTCAGCATCACTTAAAGCTAGTGCACTACTATTAGAAGATGACTTCTTCTTCAATATTAGTTAATGTAGGAGTTTAGTTTAAGCAAATATTAATATATTTTTATGTAGAATATTCTATAATTAGAGGTAGAAATTCTAAAACAAAATTTCTATGACGGTCTGTAATTTCTGAAGGACAAGAGCAAATCACCTTGTGAATTCAAGGTTTAAATTTAAAAAATATAACATCTGAGGCATGTGGTGAGCATTGTAGAGGGGAAGGGCATACTTCTAATCCTTGCTATGGAGAGGCAAAGATATAAAATGTAACCAAAATGTTTGTACTTTCATGTTTTCTTGAAATAAAAAAAATAAATAAAACAAAGGTGTCCATATAAATTTTTTTTTAAAATAAAAGAATTTTCTCAATAGCAAGAGTGAATCATTGCATTGGTGAATCAGAAGCTTAAAGCACACAATTCTCCTGGAATGCATTCCACTGAAAGTAAAGTTAATATAAGAGAAAAGTCGATAGACAAAGAAAACAGATCCACAAGTTCCAAGATCAGTATAAAGGGCATTCTATGAAAAGAAACAGAAAAAAATGGAGAAAGGAAATAAAGAATAATAAATAATACGTACATTAATTCTTTTGTTTAACAAATGAGAACCCAATATGTCCCAGGCACTGTTCCAGGTTCTGGGAAATAATAGGAAAAAAAGGAAAAAAAAAAGACAAAAAGCTCACATTGTGCTTGAAAATACCTACACTAAGTACGATTAATAAATGAAACATAATATATTAGAGAATGGTAAAAGATAAGGAGAAAAAATAAAGCAGGGAACAAGAATTTGAAATAGTGAGGTAGATTTTACATTTTAGATATGGTAGCTATGGAAGGCTTTACTGATCTAGAGATAAAGTACAGGAGTGAACCATGCTGCTATCTCGAGGAAGAGCATTCTAGATGGAAGTAATTGTAAGTATGAAAGCCCTTGAGCCAGGAGCATGCCAGATATGGTCAAGGAACAGCAAAGAGGTTCAATTTGGAGAGAACTAGGGAAGAGTAGCAGGAGATAATGTCAGAGAAGAAAGGAAAGACAGTCTGTGTAGTTTTGTCATAGTAAGAACTTTGACTTACTATGGAAAGCCATTGGAAGCTTTTTAGAAGAGATTTTCACAAGATCATTGTTTGTGTTGTGTGGAGAAAAGAGTACAAGAGAGCAAAAATGGAAGCAGGATGGTCAATTAAATTGTTATTTTATTAATTCAGGTGGCTTGGACCAAGGTGTTGGCAGTGAAATATTAGAAATGTCAAATTCTGGATACATTTTGATATTAATGCCCACAACATATCCTGATGGAACCAAGGTTAAATGTGAGAGAATGTGGAAAATCATGGGTAAAATCAAGATTTTTGACAATTGTAATTGAAATTAACTCAGATGCGGAAGACCTCAAGAAGAAAAAGCTTGTGGGGATGAATGTTAGGAACTCAGTTCAAATATATTGAGCATCAGTGACTATTAGATATCCAAGTGAAGATAGCTAATAAATATTTGGATATACAGGTATCGAGTTCACAGAAGAGTCTGAGCTGGGGATAAAAATTTTGCAGTCATTAGCTTGTCGATGATAATTAAAGCCTTGAGATTATGTGAGATCACCAAGGAAGTAAGTATAGATAGAAAGGAAGTTTGGACTCTAGGGCAACACAATGTTTTTAGGTTGAAGATAGGAGAAACTAATAAAAGATATTAAGAAGAAACAATCACAAAAATAGGAGGAAAACCAGGTAAGTGTACTAACCTGTGACAGAGGGTTTTAAGGAGGAGAAAGAGATAAATTCGGACAAATACTGCTGTTAGCTCATACAAGAAGCGGACAGAGAAATTGTGACATGATTAGCAACTATGAAAGGATGAGTTTCTGTGGACAGCTAGGTGTGAAAACCGAATTGGGTTAAGAGGAAATGGGAGAAGAGAAATCGACAGGAGTATAGGTAACTCTTTTAATGTTTTCTATTAGGCCGGGTGCAGTGGCTCACGTATGTAATCCTACCACTCTGGGAGGCCAAGGCGGGTGGATAGCTCAAGGTCAGGAGTTTGAGACCAGCCTGAGCAAGAGCGAGACCCCGTCTCTACTAAAAATAGAAAGAAAGTAATTGGCCAACTAAAAATATATAGAAAAAATTAGCCGGGCATGGTGGTGCATGCCTGTAGTCCCAGCTACTCGGGAGGCTGAGGCAGGAGGATCACTTGAGCCCAGGAGTTTGAGGTTGCTGTGAGCTAGGCTGACACCACGGCACTCTAGCCCAGGCAACAGAGTGAGACTCTGTCTCAAAAAAAAAAAAAAAAAGTTTTCTTCTATAAAGGAAAAGAGAGTGCAGTGTATCGGCTGGAAGGGAAATAGGGTAAAGAGATATTTTTGTGTGTAAGGGGAGAAGTAACAGTTTGTTTACTGATGGGAATTATCAGTAAAGAAGGAGGATTTAATGATGAAAAGGGGAAGGATATCTGGAACAATGGTGGAAAGCAGATAGGATTTTATTCATAGGGGAAGCATAGACCTTAGCTAGGAACATGGGAAGCCCTTTATAGAAATAGAGAGGAAGTAGAGCATGTAGGTACAGATACAGGTAAGTAGGTAGATGTAGTGGTGGGGAAATATGGGAGTTTTCATTTGGTTATTCACTTTTCCCAATGGAATAGAAAGTAAGGTCATTATCTGAGAGTGAAGTTAGGAGAAGAGGTGCTAGAGGTTTAAGGAAACAAGAGCAAGTATACAATAGTCAGCTAGAAATGTGGGAGAGTGAATGAACTTGGGAAATAGGGCATGATAGCAAGCCAGCATTAAGGGCCTATTTGAGGTTAATGGTCATGAATTAAATGAGAACATTCAGTATGGATTTATGTTTTCTATGGCCATGTTCAGCTGCAGGGGTGCAAGGATAAGTAGCTGGAGAATTTGATTTAGCCAAGGTTGTAGTCTCTCTAGGTGAGTAAAATGAAATGAGAAAGAGAAGCATGGGAGGTTACAGAGGGTATGTGCACAAGATTCATTATTTTAATTGACTTTGGAATTTAAGCTGCATCAAGTTGGAAGGGAGGATATCAAGGGAGTGAGGACCACTGAAAAGATTTAGGATCAATGATTGTAGGTCTTAGTTCAGTGGAAAGATTACTGGTGTCAAGGTAACAGAGGAAGCTAGCTGGAAAGATAAGAAGTGGTAGTTTAAGAATTGAAATGATTGAAGAATCTGTCTAGAGCTCAAAAGAATTAACAAGAAAAAATCAAACAACCCCATCAAGAAATGGGCAACAGAAATGAACAGAAACTTTTCTAAAGAAGACAGAATAATGGCCAGCAAACATATAAAAAAATGCTCAACATCGCTAATCATTAGAGAAATGCAAATCAAAACCAAAATGAGATATCACCTAACCCCAGTGAGATTGGCATGTATCAAGAAATCCCAAAACAACAAATGCTGGTGAGGATGTGGAGAGATAGGAACACTCTTACACTGCTGGTGGGACTGCAAATTAGTGCAACCTTTGTGGAAAAGAATTTGGAGATATCTCAAAGAGCTTAAAATGGAAATACCATTTGACCCATCAATAGCATTATTAGGCATCTACCCAAAAGAGCATAAGACATTCTATTATAAAGACATCTGCACCCGAATGTTTATGGCAGCACAATTCACTATTGCAAGGATGTGGAAACAACCCAAGTGTCCGTCAATTCATGAGTGGATTATTAAAATTTGGTATGTTTACAATGGAATATTACTCAATTCTAAGAAACGACAGGGAGCTAGCACCGCTTATATTATCCTGGATTGAGCTTAAGCCCATTATCCAAAGTGAGGCGCCACAAGATCAGAATAATGGGCTCCACATATACTCGCCATCAAGTTGGTACTGACTGATTAACACTATGGTGCTCAAAGGGTGGTGGTGTTCACCAGGGATTCGAGGGTTCGGGGGGTAGACCCACATCTGAGGGATGTGGTGAGCATTGTGGAGGGTAAGGGCATA
>VBSM01000568.1:17360572-17445099 GCA_008086735.1 Cheirogaleus medius | reverse complement strand
GTCTTTTTGATGTAGGCATTTAAGGCTATGAACTTTCCCCTTAGGACTGCTTTTCCTGTGTCCCATACATTTTGAAAGCTTGTGTCCCCTTCATTCTTCTGTTTGAGGGATCTTGATTTCCATCTTAATTTCATCATTATCGAAGGATTGTTCAACAGCAGGTTGTTTAATTTCCATAACTTGTGTAGATTTGAGTGTTTTTCTTGGAATAATTTCTAGTTTTAGTCCACTGTTGTCTGAGAAGATAGATGGTATGATTTTGATTTTTTTTTTAATTTGCTGAGACTTGTTTTGTGGCCTAAGATATATTGTATCTTGGAAAATGTATACATGGGGTTCTGATGAGAAGAATTTATATTCAGTAATTTGGGGACAGAATGTTCTGTAAATGTCTGCTACATCCATTTGTTCTAGAGTCCCATTTAAGTCCAGTGTTCCTTTTTCCTTTTCTGCTTACAGGATCTGTCCAGTTCTGTCCATGGGGTGTTGAAGTCCCCTACAATTAAGGTGTTACTGTTTACTTCTTTGCTTAGATCTAGTAGAATTTGCTTTATGAATCTGGGAGCTCCTATGGTAGGTGCATATATAATTAGGATTGTTATGTGCTCATGTTCAATTGCTCACTTTCCCACTATATAATGGCCATATTTGTCATTTTTTTTACCATTGTTTGAAGTCTATTTTATCTGATATGAGAATGGCTACACCTGCTCACTTTTGGTTTACATTTGCATGGAATATATTTTTCCATCCCTTCACCTTGAGCCTTTTCAAGTCCTTGTGGTTTAAATGTGTTTCTTGGAGACAGCCAGTACTTGGGTTGTGTTTTTTCATCCATTCAGCTGGTCTGTGTCTTTTTAGTGGGCCATTCATACCATTCACGTTCAGTTTTAGTATTGATGTGTGGGATGCTATTCTGTTCATCATATGGAGTGATAGCTTTTTTTTCCCCTTGTCTTGTGCTATTATTTTATAAGAGCTATGAGCTTTAACTTTTGGGTGCTTTTACTCTGGTGGGTATCTATTGTTCTTTTCCATGTAAAATGTACTTTTGAGCACTTCTTGTAGGGCAGGTCTAGTAGTGAAAAATTCTCTTAGTGTTTGCTCACTTGGAAAAGTCTTTATTTCTCCTTCATTTGTGAAACTTAGTTTTGCAGCATAGAAAATTTTTGATTGGCAGTTGTTCTATTTCAGGAGAGTAAAAAATGAGGCCCCAATGCCTTCTGGCTTGTAAGATCTCCATTGAGATGTGTGCTATACATAGTCTGATGGGTTTTCCTTTGTACGTTAGTAGTTGCTTTTGTCTTGTCGCTTGTAGAATTTTCTCCTTCATGTTGACTTGGGGCAAGTTGATTATTATTATCTGTCTTGGAGATGTCCTATTTTCTATGAATCTTCCCAGTGCCTAGTGACCATCTTGTATCTAGACATCTGAATCTCTTCTGCTACCAGGGAAGTTTTCCTCAATAATTCCCCTGCATAGATTTTCCATGATTTTTGCTTTTTCTTCTCCTCCCTCCAGGATACCTATAATTTGTAAATTGGCTCGTTTCATACAGTCCCACATTTCTCTGTGTGATTGTTCTTTCTTCTTTGTTCTTTTTTTGTATCTCTGACTGACTGGGTTAGTTCAAAAGCCTTGCCTTCTACCTCTGAGATTCTTTCTTCTGGTTGGTCTAGCCTGTTGTTGAACCTTTCTGCTCTATTTTGTAATTTTCTAAATGACTCTTTCATTTCTTTAAGTTCTATTATATCCTTTCTTATGTTGTCTCTTTAGTGAGTTTTTCATAGTTTTCATTCACATCCTGAAATTTTTTTTTTTTTTGGCTTTTCTGTGTTGGTTTTCAACTTTCTCTTCAATCCCATTCATCTTATTTGCCATTCATATTCTTAATTCTATTTCTGACATTTAGACAATTTCCATTTGGTTGAAGTCTATTGCTGTGGGTCTTTTGTGAACTTTTGGGGGTGTCAAAATAGCTTGTTTTTTCATGTTGCCAGAATTCTTTTGCTGGTTTCTTCTCATCTACACCTTCTTCTCTCATCTCAGTGCTGATAGGTTTGTGGCACACCTGATCTCCTTTGCTGGGACCTGTCCTACTTAGAGAGAAAGGGATGTCCATAGATAGTGCCTTTGTGTCCTGCTCCAGAGGATTGACTCAGCAGGAGAGGGATGGATGCACTGACAGCCCGTAACACAACTGTTCTCCTGCATCATCTCATTCCACTGCGGTTGTCATAAACCGAGCCAGTGCTGGGAGATATTTGTTCAGAGTGGGGGCTTGGTCCCCAGGCCACTGTTGGATGCTGAGGCAGGGGGTTGGGTGACTCTCTGTCCATCGAGGCTGATGGCATGACCTTGGCCAGTACCTGGCTGGGTCACAGGACCTAGGTGAATACCTGGGCAAGTCACAGGACCTTGGAGAATGCCAAGGCATGTTGCAGGACTACAGCTGGCAACAGGGCAGGTGCAGGATCTTCTGGGCACCTGGATGTGTTGCAGGACCTTAGGGCATGCCTGGGCTGTCATGGGACTGCAGCTGGTAGTGGGGCAGGTAGCAGGAACTTTGTGGGTGCCTGAGTGGATGCTGGAACCTTCGTGGGTGCCTGAGTGCATTACAGGACCTTGGCGGGTGCCTGTGCAGGGAGTGGGACCTTGGCTGGTACCTAGACAGGTCAGGGGGCTTTGGCTGGTGCCTGAGCTGTTTGCTGGATGGCAGCTGGTGGTGGAGTGGCTCATCGGGCCATAGTGGCTTGGCCACCTGCGGTGGTGTGACCAGGGAGGCGCAGAATGCCCTATGGGGGAGGTGCAGTGGCTAGGTTCTCCCTCTGCCCAGGTATGACTATGGCAGCTGCTTCAGTGCTACTCAGGTGGCAGGGGTGGTGCTGTTGAGATGGCAAGATGGCTGTGGCTGATGCTGAGGGCTGGTGGACACCTGCTCTGCTTGGATCCCTGGGAGGTGGCCAGTGGGGGAGGTTAGAGGCAGTGCATAGCACCCAGTCACAGTGTGTATGAGAGCACCTGCCCTCCCTGCTCCCTCCCTGGCCTGGCAAGGGTAATAGGAAGGTGGCTGCAGTGGAGCCTACCCCTCTGCAGACTGGATGCTCTGGTGCTGACAGCACAGAATGGCATTTGTTGCAGCAACCTTGAACCAGAAGCTTGTGGGACCCTACTGTGCCCATTCTCTGATTCAATGCTGCTGCACAGTTTCTAAGTCGCTCCCTGATCAGTTTGGAGGCCTGATGTGATAGAGGAGCCCCCTTGCACCTCAGGTTGCAGTGTATGCTGGGGAAGTGCAGAGCCCCGGGCATCTCTCCCCTGACCCTTTCCCATGTGTGGACACTTCCCCCAAGTACCTTCCAATCTTGCTGAGTGGATCACCTTGCCCTTTTGTCCCCCACTTTGGGTGTCTCCAGTCACTTCTCTGATGATTCACAATGCTCTGTCTGAGACAGTCTGTCCATGGGTGAATCTCTACTCGCAACCATTGATCCTCTCCTTAAGAGCAGCATGTGCAGGCTGCTTCCAGTCTGCCACCTTGGCCCCACACCAAAATTTATTTCTATGATTTAAGACTGCCTACTGGAATATTGCCTTAAATATCTATTGATATCATAAAGGAAACAAAGCTACTGGAAGCAAGCAGAGATGGATTATGGTGCTACATATTGAGAAAGAGTCAGGCTATTTTTAACTAAACCAATTTTTATAAAGCCACTGAGTTTCTCTCTCTCTTCCTCTCCCTCTCTTTCCCTCTCCCTCCTCCCTCTCCAATTTGAGATGTTTTTCTTTTAAAAAGTATGTTTGTTGCACCTTAAAATGAAAATCCACGAGTCTTTGTCTTTTCACCAGTATTAATTGTGCCTGCTTAGAGTGGCTTCTAGCAATATTTTCTTTTTGAACCATCATAGGATGTTTATTTAGTTCCTATGATGTCATAGCAGTGATATGTAGATTTGTATCAAAGAATTTCTGAAAACAAAAATTGCTGTCAGAGAGAACTAAGCAAGAAGTAATTTTTAAATGTGGTAATTTAATCTTGATTCCATGTTTGTTATTTCATGAAAGCATTGTGATGTCCCTTTTAAGGCATCCCATTAAGCTACAATCTGGTTGGCAGGAGGGTAGAATTAAAAGTGGTCATTCAGTGACGACCTAATTATGAACTGTCTTCTTTTAACAAAGTACTTTTAGGTTTGATTATTTAGTCCCATTAAACATCTATTAAAAGTTAGATATTTTTGCCTGCTTGATATAATTGAAAATTTCTCACATTTTTTAGCTCTGTTTTCAGAATGGATTCTTGTACTGCCAATGAAATGATAAGACTTTACTTTGTTATATTATTGATTATCTGCAGATACTGATCTGATATTGAACAGTATTGATGTAGAAAAACTTTACTCTTCAGTACCAAAGATGACCTCCCTTCCCTTTGCTTGGCTCAGAAAGCTATTGTTATTTTATCTATATTTTCCTTAAGCTGTTTAGTGTCAAGGGAGTCATATGATGGTCTTCCAAGGTATTTGCCTTTTAAAAGTGGACACTGGGAGAAAAACAAAAGATACATACATAATTATTTACATATATTTATGTGTGTGTACATATGTATATAGTATACATAACATATTTGTTCATTAGGTGAAGGCCAGGTAATGCAAAACCCGAAAGACCAAGAGGAAGTGAGAACCCTACCCCATCTCCCAAATTCATCATTCATATTCTACCAAATCAAGACCTTGGCTCTGTTTAGGCTCATTTCTCCTGCTGAGTCTTTCCTTAGCAGTAGACTTTAAGTTCCATGAAAACAGAGTCCTTTTTAACATATTGGTATCATCATTCCATTTCCAGTGCCCATCCCAGTATCATAGTGCCTATAAAAATACTAATGATATTTATTATAGTAATGACAACAAGAACTAAAATTCACACATAATATTAGCAACTAAAAGCAGCTACTCCTAACATTTTAGTGCATTCATTTTCTGTCTTTTCTTTATGTCACTTACTTCCCTCCCTCTTTATACACACACACACACACACACACACACAAACACATTTTTTCATTGTTATTAACATTTCCACCATGGTATCAAATTTTGTCTTTAAATATTTTTAGCATTTTTTCTAATTATAGATGTAAGTTATACTGTGAAAAAAGAATGTATAAAAAAGTAAAATTGTCTTTAATCACTATACTCAAAACTACTTTAACATCATAATATATTGAAGACTTCTCTCTGTCTCTGTGTTTCTTTCTCTCTTTCTCCTATATCAAAATTTGCATCATTCTGTATGTTGTTTTTATCTTTTTTTGACTAAACAATATTCTGTATTTTATTATCATGTACTCTTTGAAATTGACTAATAGCTAAAGAATATGCCGTGTGATTGAATAATTTTAAGCTAATATGCCAAATTTGGATATTTATGTTTCTTTCAATGTTTGTCATAGAAAATTCTCATTAGAGCTTGACCTTATCACTGATTATTTCTTTAGGAAATATTCTAAAATTTGGATTATTTACTAAAGGTGTATACCTTTTTAAGACTGTGAGCAAGCAAGCATGTGTGAGTCATTTCTCAGCCTATACTCACTAGGAATGAATGCCTTTTTAAAAAATAATCTTGTGTATTTGTTAACTAAAATTCATTGCATATATTTTTCCCATTTGATTATATTTGTCAATATACATAAGTTTTAAAAATTAGGTGGTCAACCTATAGATCATTTCCTTTATGGTTTCTTCTATTGCTTTTATGTTTCAAAAATTTTGTAATCTGAGATAAGTTAATATCAACTTATATGTTCTTCTAGTTAATCTAGGGTTTCAGGATATAAATTTAGCTTTTTTTCATACATAGAGGTTTTTAAATTTTAAAAAATTAAAGCTAGTTCATCTTGACAAATTCATAAAATCTGTAAGAGAAAGTAAAAATGAATCTCATTCCTACCATTGCAGTTGTTCAACAAATATTGAACGTCTACTATGTGGCAGGCACTAGGTACTGAAGACACAATGGTGAGCAGGTCCCTGCTCTTGCTGAACATATAATCCAGCAGGGAAATATAGGGGTAAATATAGTGTTATTGGGTGTGTCCATAGCAAGAACATATAACCTAGGTTTCCATGAGGAAGCTATAGTTAATCTGAGAAATGATGGATGAGATTTAGTTAGCAATGTGGAGATTAAGGGAAGCGTGTTCCAAGGCAGAGAGAATGTCTAGGGCAAAGGAAAGCTTAAAAAATTCAGGGAACTTGACAAAAGTTACAGTGACCTAAGTTAAATAGCTTAAAGTGAGACCAATGAGAGATAAGAATAAAAATGAATGTAGATAGGGCTTAGGTTGAAAAGATCCTTATAAGTTAGGCTAAACATGTTGGACTTTACTTTGTGAGTTATTAAAAATCATTATTAAATTTTTACAGCCTCCTTAGAGACATTTTACATACAAAAACATTTAAAACACAAAATAAGAAAACGGGATTATGCTATACAGTTTTGTTACTTGTTTTTATATTCATTCATGTATTCAGAACTACTCAATGAACATCTACTGTGTGTCAGGTACCATAGTTGGTATTGGGGATACAGCAGTAAGTAAAACAGAAAAATGTTGACTCTCATTGATGTTATTATATTCTGTGGGGGTGGAGAGACAAAGAACAAACAAATACATAACATATCGGGTAATGATAAATATTTAAAAGGAAAAGTAGGGTACATGGTCAGAGATGATGAACAATTTAATTCTGATTAGGGTGCTATCTTAGTTTGGATTTCCTAGAAATGGACCCTGAGATGAGAATTTTTGGACAAGTAGTTTGAGAGAGTGCTTTCAGGGGAGACCTGTAAGGGAGTAAGGAGCAGGATAAGGCAGGGAAGAAGCTAGACAAAGATGTATAATAGTTTGAACTGAAATCTAGCCTTAATCTGATCCCAGGGGGAGCTCTTGAGTATGAATGATACCACAGAGTTTTTCATTCCCCACAAGGAACATGGTCAGCTGCTAGATTACCTATTTTCATACAATAGATTCATTTTAGCATGTCTCCTCCCTCAGCCACATTGCAATGTTGCCACCTTTACTTCATTTAATATGAGCTACACTTTTACCAAGCTGCCAAGAGGCACCCCAGCAGTGTATCAGAACGACTAAGGAAGGCCCGTGCCATAGAAAAGTGTCACAGTATTAACAAACTTTCCTTTATCTATCTTTATTTTCTGCCTCCTTTGATATGACACCCTCAAGATCTATTCCCAGGTACACTTTTCCATTTCGTTACAGTACATGTTAGCCAGGTCTTTCAGCTTCTTTGGTGTATAATCCATCTACTCCCTTAGCGGATCTAGCACTCCTCTAGGAGGATCAGGCTGAGCTCTGAATCTAGTTATTGATGTGGAGTCCAAGAGGGGAGGTAGGGCTCGATCCTGAGGAAGGACAACATCGTCTTGTAAGATACTTACCTCATTTGAGGCTTGTGCATAGTCTTCAAATGAGGCTTTCTCTCTTTTAACATAAGGAAGAGTGGGGTCATTTTTCAGGTCTGTGGGGTTAAGGGGAATCTGGGAGTTCAAGTTGCTCAAGTGAATCTACCCAGATATTGGAAGTTTCAGGCCCCTACTCCTTCTCTATATGTGCTCTGACTTTGGCATAGGAGACTCGCTTAGGCTGAGAATTCAACTACCTCTGATGTTCAGTTTCTTATAATCAAGTCTTGTGTCAGTCTGTGCTCCAGCTATAGGAGATGAGATTCTTTTTAAGATGCTTCCAAGGATGTCCTGTGACACTCACATATTGTTTTGCGTTGCTAATTAAGTGATCTGAGCTTGTCGTTTCTTTTTTTCAAAGCATCAGTGGTGCTTAGCAACAGACATCCAAAAACATTCACTAAGATCTCTGTATTTGCAAACATCAGAGACTTTGCACAAGCTAGTGCATCCCTGCATTCTAAAGGCTTGTTAATACTCCACCTATGGCTACTAATGGTATGCTACTGGCCATTCAGCCAAGCCAATGAGACTCTTTCCTAGGACTCCTCGTGTTACCAACTGTATTTGTTCTTATTTCATAAAAGCAAGCCTGAGTTGTGATTGTTGAGAAATTTATTTATTGAGGGAGCACTTTCTGGTGAATCCTTTAAGGGAGTAAGGAAAGCAGGTTAGAGTAGAGGAAGATACAGGGCAAAGATGTGGTTTTAACTAAACTCTAGCCTGTTCCAAGTAGAAGATGCTGGAATATGAGTGACACTACATACTTATCCCAAGGTCTGAGGCAAAGATCTGGCATTTTGTACCCCTATATTAGTTAGTCATTGGTTGCTGACACAGGGAGGATGTGAACCTCCAGAAATTTCCAGGAAAGACAAGTCCTTGCTGCTGAGGCTAGCTCTCAGGGGGATGAAACTGTAAACTGTTAATATACAATACTCACAGCAGCTAGAATTTTTCTGCCACCAAGTAAAAGGGATCTAAGTAGGGTACTAAGAACTTCTACTCTATGGGATCAGGGGCAAAATTTGAGCACAAAACTGAAAGAAACTATGCAGATGTCTGAGGGAAGAACATTCTAGGCACACTAAATGGAAAGTGCAAGGGCCCTGAGGTGGAAATGTCTAGTAATAATGAGGAGTCCTGTGCTGTGGCAGTGCTGTGAGTGAGGGGGAGAATAGTAGATTAAGTCAGGGGGGTAATAGGGGGTAGACTGTGAACAGCCAATAAGGACATGAAATGGACCTTAGATTTTATTTTGCATGAGATGGGAAGACAATGGAGAGTTCTAAGTAGGGAAATGACATTATCTGAGTTCCACATCTTAAAAGGCTTAATCTGGTGGCTGTGCTGAGAATAGACTGTAAGGTAGTAAGGGCAAAAACAGAGAGACAAGTTAGGAAGCTTCTGAAACAGTCCAGGCAACAGATGTTGATGGTTTGGATTAAAGTTGCAGTGGTATGGGTGATGAGAAGTGTTTGGATTCTGGATATATTTTGAAGGTAGTCTTAAAAGGATTTGTTGATGGATTTGATGTACCATGTGTTCAGAGGGTAGATCTCATGTTAAGTGTTCTTACCACAGTAACATTTTTTAAAAATCTGGTTTTAGATATGTTTATTTGGAGATGCCACTTAGAATCAATTGGAAATTATAGAGAAGTTTTATATGTAAATTGGGAGTTCATAATTTATTTTTAAAATTTCTTATTATTCTTTCGGATTTGTTGCTGTTATGAACAACATGGTTATAACTATCTATTAATATACATTGTTGTACATTTATCTAATATTTCAATCTAATTTGCAGTTCCCTAATTACTGGTAAGACTGAGGATCTTTAACTGTTTCTCTCTCTTTCTTCCCTTTTATTTTTTATTTTTGTGAAATTGCTTGACCATTGTTTTAATTTGCTGGAGCTTCCATAACAAAGTACCACAGACTAGTTGGCTTAAAAAACAGAAATGTATTTTCTCACAGTTTTGGAGGCTAGAAGTCTGAAATCAAGGTATTAGCAGAGTTGATTTGTTCTGAAGCCTTTCTCTTTAGCTTATAAATGACCTTCTCTTTCCTGTGTCTTTACATGTTTTTTTTTTTTTCTCTGTGCATGTCTTATCCTAATCTCTTCTACTTACAAGGATACCAATCGTATTGGATTAGGGCCCACACACATGACCTTATTTTACCTCAATTGCCTCTTTAAAGATCCTCTCTGCAAATACAGTCACATTCTATGGTATATGGGGTTAGGACTTCAACATAATGAATTTTGAAGGACATAATTCAACACATAACAGCCATATGTTTTTCTACATTTTTCTTTGGTTAGTTGCCTATTTCTCTATATTTTGAGTTGTTTATTAAGCAGGTATATTTTATTATGGGCTGCCATAATAAAATTGCATGGACTGAGTGGCTTAAACAACAGAAATTTATTTTCTCATAGCTCTGGAGGCTGGAAGTCCAAGATTAGGGCACCAGCATAGTCAGGTGCTGTGGAGGACTCTCTTCCTGGTTTGCATATGGCCACCTTCTCTCTGTGTTCTCACATGGTGGAGAGAGATATCTCTCTTCCTCTTCTTATAAGGCCATTAATCCTCTTGGATTAGGCTCCCACCCTTATGACCTCATTTAACCTTGATTACTTCCTAAAAGCCCTATCTCCCAATGCAGTAATATTGGTGGCTAGAGCTTCAACATATGAATTTTGTAGCGGAACACAATTCAGTTGATAGTGCCAAGGATATTAAAAATTTTTTCTTAAATATTTCAATTGTATTTTTTTTTCTAGAGTTTAGACTGTTGACTTTGATCAAAGAGCCTTTTGCCACATATAAGGTTAAATTTAACTCCTTAATTCATCTGAATTCCAATGTGTGATGAGGTATGAGGGAAAGCTTTAACTTGACTTTTTCCCATGTAGCCCATTATCTTCATACTATTTATTGTAAATTTATCATTTTCATATTAATTTTTGATTCTTTACTTACAGCGCATCAAGATCTGTTCCATCAAGTGTTTATTGATACTTGAGTCATTGCCATGTTGTTTTAACTGTTGTTTTAACTTTTTAATTTGTTTTACTATTTAGTGAGAATTATTATATTCTCTCCCACTGCTCTTATTTCTTAGACTTATCTGGGCTTTTTTGTTCATTTTTTAATAAAATGATCTTTGGAAGCATTCTCTTAAGTTTTCCTAAAAAATTCATTGAAATTTTTACTGTAAAATATTTCATATTTCATGTTAGAGTTGTTCCTAGATAGCTTATACTTTTGGTTGCTTTGGAAGTGTCACTTTTTCCTTTTTTTCTTAAGAATTATCTCTAACATAAAGTAAATACATTTATTTTTGTATTTTTCTTTTATTTACCACTTTATTGAACTTTCATGCTATTTCTAATGATTTATAAAATCATGCTTTTGCAGTTTTTGGCATATGATAATCTACAAATAGTGATAATTCTGTCTCTTTTTCTTCTAATAGTTATAACTCATGTTTCATTTCATATTATTGAATTAGCCAGAATACCCATACAAATATTCATTTCTAATGAGGATAGCAGGCATCCATATCTTTAATTTTATCTTCACTGTAACATTACTGGTATTACTGCATCTTTTACATATGCCTGAATCTGGCTTTATTGAGGCAATCTGTACCAATTCTCACACGAATGTTATGTTTGTTTATTTGTTTTTCACTGGAGTTCCTTGTACATAGTCTGCATTCCATCAGGTAATCCCTTTACTCTGTGAAATTTTGTGAATAAGTGAAAGAGAGGGGTGACATTTTGTATCTCATGCTTTTCAAATGTATTTGAGTAATTTTTAATAGTATAACTTATTATTTTATTAAAAGTTTTTAATTCAAATCAATAGCTATTATTGAGCACTTGTAATATACAAGGCTCTGTGCCAGGAACTGAGGATATAGATGAATTATGCATCACTGGTAACCTCAACATTTTCTTTCTACTGGAGGAGACAGACATATAAACCAATAAACAATAAATTATGGTTTATTCACAGTAGAGTGGATACACAAAAGATGATGTACTCAATTTTACCTTGGTTAGTGGGAGATATTTTTTTCTGAGAGAATATGGAGGAGAGAACACTTAGGATGAATCTTGACAGTTGGATGAGTATTTAGGAGACAGGCAAGAAAGAAAAGGCCATTGATGGCAGAGAGGGCAGCATGAGAGTATATGTAGATATGAAGTGTTCTGGTATATGTGGAGCTTAATGGTAATTCAATACTGCTGGTCTTGATTGTTTAGGCATCAAAGAACCAGAACATTCAAGTAAACATAAAATATTAATTATGTTTGTATTATCTGCCACGTTTGATTATTTGTGATTCTCCTCTCCTCCCAGGTTTTTGTATAAACCATGAAGAATTGACTCAAGGAAAGATAAAGTAAGATAATTGAAAGAGCTCAGAAAAAAGTGCTACATAAATGAAAGGAATTATTGACTTACTATTAATTTTCATTTTCCTGGATAGTACAGTGGTGGAGACTGCTAATTGTCCCCCAGTATTCATTTCCCCTATATGCAATTATTGTTGTGTATATGGTCAACCAGCTAAACACTGCCTTTCTCAGGCTCCTTTGCCGGTATGTAAGGCTAGCCATGTAGCTAAATTTTGGCAGATAGAATGTGGACAGAGTGATGTACTCAACCTCTGGCCTCTTCATTTGAAAGGAAAAGGCATTCCTTCCCTTGTGTCTTTATATCCTTCCCTCAGATTAAAACATAAACATGATGTCAAGAACCACACAGCTCTCTTAGACAAGGAGATGGCAGCTGTATATTGATAACATCAAAGCAATATGTTAGAAGGAACCAAGATCCCTGCTGATTTTGAAGCTGCCTACCTAGATTTTGATGTGAAAGAAAAATAAACTTCTCTCTAGCTTAAGCAACTGTTATTTGGGGTCTCTGAGTTATAGCAGCCAATTCAGCATTTAACATAACACAGGCACTATTTTTATAAAAGGATTAGAAAAAATTCTTAGTGATTGATTGTGGATTTGCAATAAGGGAACCAACTGATCAAAGTGAAAATTCTTCATTGGTAGCCATGGCTAATGTTGATGAAACAAACAATTCTGCTATAGCATCCCTCTCCATTTATAATGGTGATACTTAAAACAAATTTTTATTGTTATAATTTAAATACTTCAAAATATACAGAAATGTTTTTCATATATTGACAGAATTTAACACTAAAAGAACTGCAATATTCATTACAAGAAAATTTTCCACATGTGGCATAAAAATAATTCATATAATTAAAAATATATACTGATTAAGCTATTTCTTATCTATTGTTCTTGAAAAAAAGTGAAAAAAAAACAAAACAAACAAACAAAAACAAACCAACTCAACTAATCCAGAAGCTCAGTGCCATTCTAAGCCCTCAGAGGGAAGTCTTCTTACCTGTAAAGAACTCAGTGACTTTCTGCCTGAATATTTTGCTCAGAATTAACAGTAGGAGACATTGGTGATTAAACAGATGGCTTAAAAATGTCTTTCCTTTTGACAAGGAAAGCAGAACAAGCTGAAAATATACTTAACAGAAATGTTGACATGAAAGGTAGTATAGCTGGTGCACGACTATCAGATGAATCAATAATTAAGGAATGATATCTATTTTTCTGTGGTCTACAAAGCAATAAATGGCTGCTGAGATTAATTAATAATTGAATTGAAGCTAAGGGCTTTCATCAATCTTAAAAGCTGCTTATTGTAAGCATACCACAACCAAACCCACATATCAAAATAGAGACAAGTCTTTCTATTCAATTAGCAGGCTTGGAAAACATCATGCTTACTTTCTGGGAAGCATCCCAGGGAGATGCTGATTAGTAAGAATGAAAGCCTGATCAAAGGTATAGTTAAAAATGGAATGTTTCTTAAAATGTCAGCTCAAAAGACTGAATTATGTTTGATAAGGGGTTTGGAATGAGTGATTATTTTATGTCATTTAGGTCTTTTTGTCTAATTGGAGATTTAAAATACCTATTGCAGCCAAATGAATCAAATTAGAATTTTTTGAGACTTTGATGGTGCAAATGAATCGTTGGGCATATGGAGAAGTAGTGTTAGGCAGTAGAGAAAATACTAAAATGGGAATCAAGAGATGTGGGTTCTTATCCTAGCTCTGTCATTGACTAAGTGTTGCCAAAGATCCCTTACAACTCTGAAATTCTATGATTTCCAAAAGAAATTTTAAACATACTATGAAATTTTGTTATGTATGTCCCTGAATCTGAAATTTTGAAGGAAAGCGTTTTAGAAAATTTGATTTGCAACCCATTATGATTCAGGTCTTAAATCTCAGACCTGAACCTAATGAAGAAAGAAGACTTTTTCTGATTAAGATTGATAAAGAGCCACTTATATGGCTTTTATGAAAAAGACAGACAATAACGAATACTGGTGAGGAACACTTGTACACTGTTGGTGGAAATGTAAATCAGTGCAACCACTATGGAAAACAGTATGGAGCTTCCTAAAAATACTAAAAATAGCACTACTATATGACCCAACAATCCCACTGTTGGGTATATATTCAAAGGATGGGAATTTAGCATATTGAAAAGATATCTGTACTTCTATGTTTATTGCAGCACTATTCACAATAGCCAAGATATGAAATCAACTTGAGTGTCCATCAATGGATGAATGGGTAAAGAATTTGTGGTACATATACACAGTGGAATATTATATAGCCACAAAAATGATTGAAATCCTGACATTTGCAATGACATGGATAGAACTGGAGAACATTATGTTAAGTGAAAGAAGCCAAGCACAGAAAGACAAATCTCATATGTTCTCACCCATATGTGGGAGCTAAATATCAAAAACAATTCATCTCATGGAGACAGAGAGTAGAATGATGGTTACCAGAGGCTACAAAGGGTAGCAGGGAGTGGGGGATAAATTGGATACAAAAATATAATTAGATAAATAGAATGAACAATATTTGATAACACAACAGTGACTATAATCACCAATAAATTAGGGTATACCTTAGAATAACTAAAAGAGTAGAATAGGAATGTTCCTAACAGAAAGAAATGTTAAATACCTGAGGCAATGGATACCTCAATTACCCTAATTTGATTAATGCACATTGTATGCTTGTACCAAAACATCACAGGAACCCTGTAAAGATATACAACTATTATATACCCATAAAAATAATAACTTAAAATAGATCTGTGGTGACAAAAAAAAGCCAAGTATAGGTGTTTCTATTTGATCAGGATCATTCATAAATGCGAACAACTCTATTCTAGGAGTGCAAAGGAGGTTACATTTGCTTATTATATGCACAAATGACTTGTGTTTTATGAAAAACCACAGCTTGCTCATAAGTGTTATGAATAGTATAAATGGATTTGCCTTTCTCAAAGATTTAAGAGAGAAATGGTACTTATAACACTGGAATGGTGAAAAAGCATTTGATTTAGCAGAAAGGAATTTTTATGTTTCAGGTTTTACGGGCTTTTGGTTTTTAGGAGAACTTCATTAAATGGATTGTAACCATATATTCTCAACTCACAGCCCACATAATAAGCAATTCTATAAAGTTACCTTTCTTTATACGATTGCAAAGTATTACACAGAGTGGCCTAGTGTCATTACTATTATCTACTTGTGGTCATTGAAGAATCTTAGCTATAGAGATCTCAATTCACATGAACACTAAGTGAAAAAGATAGGAGGAAACAATGAATCCTACTTTTATTCACAAGACCTAATGATTATCTTAAAATAAGAACTGAAATATATTGGCCCAGAATTAGTACCAGTAGTAGAGTGACAACTCAGTATATTCCTTCCAGACTCTACTTTATGATGATACTAACTTGATTTCATTAGAAGAGGAGAATACCCTGAAGGTTGCCCCAGTACTTCGCAACATTCAAAATGGCGCCAATCAGTGGCAACTACTTCTGTCAATCTTTAGACGCAGTAATGTAATTAAAATGAATTTTCCCCCTCAAATCTCATATTCAATGTCAGTAGTACTCTTTATTTGCCAAGATATTTTTTTAAAATGAGTTAGACAGATGGTTGTCTCTCTTTGAAAGACAAGGCAAAAAGCCAAAAAAAAAAAAAAAGCTAAAATAGCATGCTTCTATTAGAAATAGGAATTTGGGGATTTCCTATATTTGACATATATTAGCTGGAGGCTCAAAATATACATCTTAAAGAAAAATAATATTATAAGTCCAAATTTATAAAATGCAGACTCATTCCTTGTTAAGCATGAAGCTCAAAGTATTATATGCATAATGTCAAACTGAATCACAAGCTATTGTAACAGATCTGAATCAAGATGTTGTGGGTTCAATTGTTCCCTGCCAGTAGAAATACTTAAGTCCTAACCCCTAGTACCTGTAATGTGACCTTATTTGGAAATAGGATCTTTGCAGATGTAACCAAATCAAAATGAGGTCATACTGGATTATGGTGGGACCTAAGTCCAATGATTGAAGTCCTTATAAGGAGAGAGAGATTTGAAGACAGACATACACACAGGAAGGAAGGCCATGTGAAGACAAAGAAGGAGATTGGAGTGATGGACCTACAATCCAAGGAATGCCAAAGATTATCATTTACCACCAGACACTAGGAGAGAGGCATGGGACAGATTCTCCCTCAGAGCTTTCAGAAGGAACCAATCCTGCCTACACCTTGAGTTTGAATTTCTGGCCTCCTAAACTATGAGAGAATAAATTTCTTTTGTTTTAAGCTACCTAGTTTGTGGTATTTAGTTACAGCATCCCTAGGAATAGTACACAAGGTATTTAGGAAAAGAATACTAAAGGAGCAAGTGAAGAAGAGGAGTGAGAGAGTTTACTTTAAAGATCATGTGCTTACATAATTTAATTTGTGTAACAATCTTTGATTTGAGGATATATAAAGCCAATTTTACCAGATTGTGGTTGTAAAAGGAGGAGGCTTATTTTATATTTTATTTATTTTTTTTTAAAGTTTTTATTTTTAATCATTATGGGTTCATAAGAGTTGTATATCATTATTGGGTACAAGTAATGTTTGGATACAGGCATAATTAAATCAGGGTAATTGGGGATATCCATTACCTTGGACATTTAACATTTCTTTGTGTTAGGAATATTCTAATTCCACTTTTTAAGTTATTTTATTTTACTTTAGTTGGTGAAGGCTCTTTTCCCTAAAAACCTCTACTTTATACAAATTAGGAACTTTGGCAAACTTAAATTCTTAGCCATCTACCAAGCATTTATTACTTCCAAGGGCATGAAATCACTTTGACAGTAGAAAGGTTATCAGATTGGCTGGAAAACTCAGGCCACAAAATAGTGTGTGTGCCTATCTATCCATCTATCTATCATATCTATCTGATTTTGGCTTTTTGCAATGTAGACTGCTTTGTAATTGCGATAAGGCCTTTAGTGATATTTCTTGTTTCACTTTTAGTGACCTCACATAACCAACCCCCATATTCACTGTGTTTGTGGCTCTCCATCTATAGCTGTAAGAATATCATAGCAGAGTCTGCTAACAAATATTTATTGGGTACCTATTATGGTGCAGATATTTCTAGCTGCCAAGGATTTCATGCTAAGGGTTCAATATGGACTTAGTCCCTGTCTTCAAGGAACTTACATTCCAGTGGGGAAGACAGATAATAAAATGCAAGTAAATAAGATTTCTAGTACTGATAAATAATAAGAAGAACTAGCTTACTCTAATGGAAAGTGAGCAGGTGACGAGTTTAGATAGGATGGTTGGGGAAAGCCTTTCTGGGGAAACGGCATTTGAATTGAGACTTGATAGATGAGAAAGAGGCAGCCATGTGGCGGGGATATGGGGGAAAAGTCATCCAAGCAGAAGAACTTCATATCAAAGTCCCTGAAACAGAAATAAGCTTCCTGTGCGAGAAGAGAAGAACCAGTCTGACTGGGAATAATGAGGAGCAGGTAAAAGGAGCTGAGAAGAGAGAAATAGGAAGAAGCTACATCACATAGGACCTTCTATTGCTCAGTAAGGAGTTTGGATTTTATTTGAAATTTCATGGGGAGACATGGGGAGGATTTAAGCTGGGAAGCACAATTATTACATTGATGCTTTGAAAAGATCACCCTAGGTGCTGTGAAGAAGACAGGTTGTAGAAGGAAAGAAATAGAAACAGAGGGACAAATTAGAGGAATACTGTAGCAGTTCAGGTGGGAGTAATCTCGTAGTCCTAGTGACTTGAACTAGGGTTTTCAAATCCAGTGGAGATGGATTTGAAATATTTTAACCCTGTACATAGTTTTGGAATTAGATTTTTGGAGGTATGACAGAACTTACTGATAATGAGACCTGAAATTTGAAGGAAAGAGAAGAATCAAGGATGACTCCTACATTGTCATACCCAGCCTCAATGACTGGGTGTTTACTCAAATGGAGAAGGCCTGGTAGGGAACAGTTAAGAAGTAAAACTCTAGTCTTATTTGGGATCTGTTAAGGTTGAGAGGTCTATTAGACATTCCAAGTGGCAATGTGGAATAGTGAGTTGAATATACTATATGATTTCTGAAGTTCTGTGAAGTAGTCCAAACTGGAGCTATATATTTGAGAGTCATCTCAAATAGATGATATGGGTATAGATGGTATTTGAACTCATGGTACTGGATGAGATAACTTAGGGAGAGTATACAGAGGAAAAAGGAGTAAAGAAAGAGTTCTGGGGCATTCCAAATTCTAAAATCTTATAGAGGAGTAAGGGTCAGCAAAGGAGACTGAGAAAAAGTGTCTGGTGAGATAGAAGGAAACCAGAAGATATGCCAAGAAGAGCATTGTCATCCATGCCAAGTGCTGCTGATGGTTCGATCAAATTAGATATTTCACCATTGGCTTGGGCAAAATATAAGGCATTGGTGTCTTTGGTAAGAGCTTTCTCAATACAAAGAAGTTGGGTACAGATAAATATTTGGAGGATTGTTACCACTGAAGGAAAATAGAGAGATGGAGGGTTTTTTGTTTGTTTGTTTGTTTGTTTTAATGTTTTTAAGATGAGTGATAATGAGACATGAAAATTGGGTTGGTTCAGCAGAGAGGAAGAAACAAGTAGATAAAAGATGTAATTAGGGGAGTAAAGTCCTTGTGAAAGTAAGAACGGATGAGAGATTCAAGGCACAAGTGAATAATACATTTGTAGAAGGCACTTCTTTTGTAACAGCAGTGATGCAAGAGAGTATAGGGTTTAGAGTCAGTCTCTGGAGACACAGTTCCTGGGTTCAGACTCTGTGTTTGCCACTTATTTTCTTGTGTGTGTGTGTGTGTGTGTATGTGTGTGTTTGAGTCCTTAGACGAATGCTTTTATTTCCTCATCTCTAAAATGGAGTCGAAATAATAGCGCATAGCTCATAGGGTTGTCATGAATATTAAATAAGTTGAAATGGGTGACGTGTATAAAGTAGTGCTTGGCACACAGTAAGTCCTCAATAAATGCCAGCTGTTGTTGCTGCTGCTGTTATTATATGGGAACAGATGCAGGTATGTTGATAAAATTATTGATGGGAAGATGAGACAGTAGTCAGCTGCCATTATGCCTAAGAAGAATACAATGAAATTATTAGAGAGATTAGTGAAAAAAAAGTTGAAAATTTGAGGAGAGTGGAGGAGATATTAAGTGGTTATTTTTCTCCCAATTAAATGAATTCTGATGTCAATGGAAAGAGTCTAGGATTGGGAACCCTATATCACTAAATTGTTCTGAGGATCAAATGAGATAATGTCCAAAAATACTTAAAATTAAAAGCACTGCATCAATGGTATTATTATTTTGTCAACACAACTAATTGTAAAGTGAAATGTTTCCTTAAACAACTGGGTGCAGGGGATGCTAAAAGACATCATATAACTGGTTTGATTTTGTACCATGAATCACTGGCATATTTATGTTTTATAGACACTGACTATATTATTAGAGGATTTCTTTTCTTATTTGTATATACTACATTTTTAATAAGTTTGAGGCAAAAAATAAAGTCTATAAACTCAACATGAATTTAGGTAGTGAAGGATTACAGTCTCAAAATATGGAATATACATACCTCTTAGCCTTTGGGGTTCTTTCGCACTCCAAATGATGTGATTATTTATCAGGCAAAGTTTATTTTAAAACAAGGCTTAGGTATTCAAGTTTGTAGCAAATAAATGGCATGTAAAAATCCTGGCAAACTTACCATTTTGACAACATGAAATTTTCCCTTCCAGCTGGTCATTAGGCCTTTCCAACTGTCAATGTCTCTTGCAATCTGCTTTAATAGTAGCATATAATTAGCTTTATACAGATCAGAGACATTGGGGGGTAATATTCCAATGCAAATATCAAAATCCCAAGAAAGTTAACTCAAAGAGACATATGTCCCCACCATCCTTCATGACAATCTTTAGCTCTGAAGGCTGTAGCAGCTGATTTGTGTAAGGTACTTTGAATCATAATATGGAAATATTGTAATTAAATACCTACTGGAGTTCTGGAAAATATATTCGGGAGAATGATATAAATAGCATTATGTCATTAATGTACATTGCTTGTCTTCAAATATATAGTTTAGTAATCACTTCAAAGAAATGTGACAAATAATTGTAGAAAATGGTTTCTAATGCTAGAGCAAATTTTTCAAGATTTGTATTGATAAGTTTAAATCAAAACAATTTTATTTGTAGATAATTCATTGATAATCAATCTCTGATTAATCTCATTTTAATGCATCACACTGAGTTATGTACACATTTCCACACCTACATACATGGACACATACAGATTCTCTAGGACAAAAATATGTCACTTTTAAAGCAAAGGTCATTGATGCTCAAATAGAATTTGAGGCTCCTTTTATCTCTTGAATTAAGGAACTTCATTTGGAACTTTAAGATTTCAACATCTGATATCTTTACTTCTTTAAGAAGAATTCCTTCATCCTTGGTAGTTCAACACCACCTTAGCAAGGTTTCCACTTTCCTGAAATGCAGTCTTAGAGAGTGCCTAGCAGGTAGGATAGTCACCTGTTCCCCAGTCTTTGTTTATGTGGAAGTATTTGTAATAGCTATATGTGAAAGTGGTGTCTAAGCAGAAGTTTAATGGCAAAACTGTGAATAGGACAAGACAGTATGCAGGATATGACTTTTCACTAGCAAAGGAAAGAAAGAAAGAACCCTATCATATCTGTCATTTCTAAGAATTTCAGTTTCCTTGAAAGAAATTAATTTGAAGGCTATCAATAATTAAATAATCCTGTTAAATGAAAAAAATGGAATCTACCAGGCTTCAAATTTGCCCACAGGAGACTGGCTGTTTGGCAGAGCAAGTCCAAGATACCAATTGCATATCTTAGTTTATAATTTGGATAGGCCCATGATGCCAACTCACATGAAAGTGGTGGGTTTAACACCTACTGAAGACTCTAGGGTTGGCTTTATTATAGTTGCTAATGACAAATTGGGAAATAACCAGCATCTACAGACAGTAAGAAGGAAACTGCAGTCTGGAATTTACATGTGAATATCCTAAGTGAAAAATGCTCACTAATATAGCCTGAGCTAGATGTCAGATGGGATTTCTTTATTTCTTTTGAGTTTTATGTGAGTCCATTGCCTGCACCCCAGAGAGTCAGCAAAAGATTCCTGACTAGAGTTTCTCATTCACCATCAATTTATCTGTGCCCCTGATGATTATGCTCTTGTCGTAAATCCATACTCATTTTCTGGTGAGGGATTATTAAATATTTGTTTACAAAGTCATTTCTGTTTCTGTATAAACTACATATTCTAGCTCCTGTTAAGTACTAGAGTGGACCAAGTGAGAACTTGAAGGACAAGAATATTCACTTATCTATAATGTCCTATAAGCAGCTCATTAGCTACCCTAGTGATGGGGATTTTAGGCAAGTCAGGGCAGGGACGGGAAGAGCAGGGATATTATACTAATACCCCCATTTGATGGTTGAAAAATTGGAGACCCAGAAAAGATAAGTGATTTGTCTGAGATCATAAACTAGTTATATTCAAACTAGAATTAGGAAGACAGGCCCTATTTTCTAGTGTTTTCCATAAATTTATTGTACTTTTTACTGTCTGATGGCAATATTAGTATAGATTATTTTCACCCCTGAGGTCTCAGTCACAGTTCTGGAGTATGTTCTGTGTAGAAAATGCATCTCCCTGGCTTCTGTGACTTATAGAATATGATTCTTTCCTTGCAATAAATAATCCTAATTAAATTCCACAAATACTGTGCAATGGATCAAATTTTATGTCCCTTCAAAATTCATATGTTGAAATCCTAATCCCCAATGTGATGATATTAGGAGGTGGGGCCTTTTGGAGGTAATTAGATCATGGGAGCAGTGTCCCCGTGAATGGGATTAGTGATTCCCTTATAAAAGAAGCAGCAAAAAAAACCCTTGTGTTTTTTGTTTGTTTGTTTGTTTGTTTGTTGCCATGAGAGATTATGGCAAAAAGATGGCTGTACAAGAAACAGTCCTCCACTAGACACCAAATGTGCTGGTGCCTAGATCTTGGACTTCCCAGCATCCAGAACTTTAAGAAATAAATTTCTGTTGTTTATAAACCGCTCATTCCATAGTATTTTGTCCTAGAAGCCTCGATGGACTAAGATATATTGTAGCATTGGAATTTATTAATAAATGATTTAAAATCCTCCTAAAGCTGCACAAAATGCTCAGTGTTGCTTATTTTGGTTATAGTTCCTTATAGCTTGAGCAAGCGATAAACATATATAAATATTGAGATGATTACATATCTTTCAATCACATAGCACCTATAATCTCCCAAAGATCAAGGTAATTTTGCTGACTTCACTTCTGTAAGACACTATTGTATGATGGTTAAGTGTGTAGCTTTCAGAACCAAATGGACCTGGGTTTGAATATAAAAGCAGCAACTTACTAGCTATATGAGCTTGGGCAAGTTATTTAATCTCTCTTGATCTTCATTTGCCTCGTGTTTAAAATGGGGAAATACTGGTACCTGCCTCAGAGCATTGAGGAGAGAGGTAGCAATTTAATTATTGTAAAGAGCTTAGAAAAAAAAAAACTTAGAAAAGTGCATAGTATGTAGTCAGTATATAAAGGATAGCTGCTATTGTTGCTGCTGCCACTGCTGAAGCTGTTATTGTTGTTATTAGAGGATCATTAGAAATCCCACAGAAGCAAACTGGAAAGGGGAAAGGACAGGCATAGAATAAGGAATAAGTGATATATCCCCTCTGTGTGTAGTATAAGAGAATGATGGCTTACTAGCCAATTTCTTCAACTCTCTCACATAATTCTAAAGAAAGTAAAGTGCCTTTTCTGGTTTGTCAATGACTTTTCTAACTCGTTTGAACAATCAGGGTTATTAAATAAAAGCCGAAACATGATTTTGCAAGCATTTTTGCTTTTCTTGTAAAGTATATGCCACATGGTTAGGAGAAATTTAATCAAAAGGTGATGATTCACATATTCCTAAATCATCACAACTGATTTTGGAGAAGCCTTTTGATATTCAAAAGCTTTTTTGTTTTTATTATAACCATATACTCTGCCCTATGGAAAAATAGGTTATTATATTTCTTAAATAAATGTATTTCACATCAAGGATTTAGTTTGAAACTCTGATTTTGTGGATTTTGAGGTGGAACAGGGAGAGGAGGGGATGTTTTGGACATATATAATAAAGAAATTCCAACAGATACAGCCTGTCTGAGAACGAGGTGATTATACCACATAAACTGATTGCCTGTCTTTTTATTCTCCTGTATACCCACAAAATATTCAGAAATGTCTATCTGAAAGGTATTTTAACTAATATATTGGCATGGAATGTCACAGACAAACTATGTGACAAAGTAATTGTAAATGGATAAGACTGGTATAAACACGTAAAATACCATGAATACTGGTTTTTATGGCAAGAACCAGATAAGATCCAGATACTCAGGATCATAGAAGAATTTGGAGAACAGGTCAGAATATATATAATTATGACATTTTGTCACAGACAGTACAATAGCTTAAAAAATGAACTTTTGACTGTGTACATACTCTTTGCATGGTACAGAGAGGCACTTTTATTTATTATTTACCAGAACCCCAAACACCATTTAGTAGCTGAAAAGTAATAGGTCTAGTCCTTTTATTTCTGTCAAGAATGGGGAACCTGTGGCTGTGGGGCCACATGTGGCCTTCTTGGTCCTTGAGTGCAGCCTTTTGACTGAATCCAAATTTTACAGAACAAATCTTTCTAATACAGGGATTTGTTCTGTGAAGTTTGGATTTGTTAGAGGGGCTGCACTTAGGGATCTGTAGGGCTACATGTGTCCTTGAGGACACAGGTTCCCTATCCCCTGGGAAATCAGGTAGGTACTTTCTGGCCACAGATAAGCCTCTGTGAGGCCTTTACCAAGATTCTGTTACAAGGTCCTGCCAAGAAGCAGGTCTGGTATACGATTCTTTCCCCTAGTCTAGCAGCTCATATTCTTCTAAGTGTTCTTAAACATGTTAGGTATTAAAGTGTAGAATTTCAAAATGATAAAAGCGAATCACAGGCAGAAATGCAGATGGTCCAAGGCTTTGCCTTCAGAAGCCTGATATTAGTAACATACCTAAAGAAGATCAATTTCTCAAGAGCACTTGCATTTAATCAAATCATAACAACAAAAACATAATGGCTGTTTATTAGTTTGCAGTGATAAAACAATAACAATCGCAGTTGCTGAAATACTTAAAGTTTACCTGACCAGCATATCTCCTCGCTGTAGACACTTATTATGGAACTAAAATTATCATCAGAAAGTTGCTTGGTGAGAATAGAATCAAAACAAAGGACATTAGATATTTTGAATTTTTCATGTTTTTAAGCTAAGATAGATAGTCACAATAAAATTGATCTTACCAATAGTAGTAAAATTCTTGATTCTGTTGGCAGCAATACCCTGCCCTGTTTTCACACTAGAGATAACTGTAAATATTAAAAGGTTCAAGGCCCTTTATCTCTTGAACAGGATGGACTCTGCCAACATTTGCCTCTGTGATATTCCTTTTCCCGTGTCAATGACTCATTATTTCCAACCACCTTCTGATGTTCTTTGATTTTATAATAAACTCAAGCAAATTAGAGTCAAATCCTGTGGGCTTTGGAGTTGTGTCAGTCAAGGTCCCAGCAGGAAATAGTACACTCCAGATGGTTCAAGTGAAGAGACATTAATGGATAGATGTGAGTCACCCAGAAACTAGCAACAGTTAGAAGTTGTTATTGCCTCTAATCTTGAAGGGATTACAGCAGATGAGTGAAAGTGGGAACCATGGGACACTCCACCTGGCAGGAACTGTAAACAACAGAGGGGCTCAAGTACCTCTGGGGACAAGGTGCTGAAGTAACAAGGACTTAGGGAAAAAGGACTCTGACGTTTTTCTTCTCCTAACCTAAAATTTCTTGCTGGGGCCTCCTGTTTGCCTAACCAAATGGAAAGTGAGCCGGCAAGGGAGGATCCAGTCCACACAAGTCAGCCTCCCAGGGAGCAGAGCAAGAAAGAGAAGGGGATAAAGATGGGTATTGGTGGTGGTTGTGAAGAGGAGAACTAAAGATAATAACCAGCACAGCACCCATTGTGCTTCTTTCTGGAGACCTTTTAGATCTACACTCAGGCTTACTGTGTATTGTTCTTAGGTACTGTAAAAGGAAAGTCTTGTTTACCTCATATCCAATGTCTTGGTCATAGAGTCTTTACTGTAGTCTCCCAAGTACTGAACTCATAGTCTAGAAAATTAAAACTGGTTCATTACTGGGGCCATGAAACTGGTGAACATTGGGAGCAGATCTAAAAGCCAAAGTTAAACTTGTTTATTCCCCAATCTGGACCAGAATTTAGGCCTAGAAGAATGAAGACAATGGGAAGGAAGAAGATAGGCATGGTGGTGAGAACTCATGTGTGATGGGGATGCAAGTGATCCATGGGACTGAATCATTATTGCATACCAAGATACAGTGGTTTCTTTTAATCATAAGGGAACTAGTATTATTGCTGCCCTATTCACTCAGGAATTCTGAACCAGGGGAGAGAAGAGAGAGAGAGAATTGATAATGTTTGTTGGAAAGTCAAAACAACTACATGATCCCTAGGGAGAAAAAAAAGAAATTTTGGCTTTGACATTGCTTTCAAATAATCAGTTATCAAAGGAAGTCCACCATTGTGTATAGCTAAAATATGCAATGATGGGACATTTACATAAAAATTCACGTGGGCACACTAGCAGGAATAAAACAAATTAGAAACAGAGGGCATGATTGAATTGTGTTGGTCATATGAGGTTTTCCAAAGTATCTATATATTTTGTTTTGTTTTATCTTCTATCTTAAAATGCACTGTGTGATTTTATACTGTTACCAAATGAACAAAACTGTAACTTATGTTTCACTATTTAAATAGCTTTTGACAGTTCTATTACATTTCTGAAAGCAGTTGAGATTCCCTGATATATATTTGAGAAGGATGAGATAGCCAGTCAATTGTTACATGAATAATTATTTCACACCTACTATGTGCTTAGCACAAACCTGGGTTCCAGATGTTACAGAAACACTATAAAACGTGGTCTTGCCTCAAGGAGCTTATGATCTGACCTGCAAGAAAAGCATACACATATAGTACTAAGAATTATGCAAGAAAATGTATAATTAAGTACCAAAATGCGTGATATACACTGTAAGTGCTAGACCATCATTGAGGGCTGAAATACTTAAGAAATATGGCCTTGATTGAAGTAGAAGTGAAGTAGACCTCGATTTAAACTCTGAAACATGAGTAAGATTTACACAGGTGAAGGGAATAGGAAAGAGATTAGTAATATGAATCCTGTCTTAGTTGTGAATATAAGTATTTTCCCAATTTGCCCCTTCTCCTTTTATTTTGCCTATGGTGATCCTAATATTCAGATAAGTAAGTATTTGTGAATTTAAAACTTTAAATCCTTTGTTATGCAATTTATTTTATTGTTCTTATGTTTAGAAAAAGCCTTCCATATCTATAGTATTAAATATTACTTCAAATTTCTTTTGCAAGTTTTGTTATAACAATTGACTTTTTTTTTTTTTTTTGAGAAAATGTCTTGCTCTGTTGCCCAGGCTAGAGTGCCGTGGCGTCAGCCTAGCTCACAGCAACCTCAAACTCCTGGGCTCAAGTGATCCTCCTGACTCAGCCTCCTGAGTAGCTGGGACTACAGACATGCGCCTGGCTAATTTTTTCTATTTTTGGTGGAGATGGGGTCTTGCTCTTGCTCAAGCTGGTCTTGAACTCCTGAGCTCAAACGATCCACCGGCCTCGGCCTCCCAGAGTGCTAGGATTATAGGCGTGAGCCACCGCGCCCGGCCACAATTGACCTTTTAATGTGTCAATTCATTTTCATATATTTTGTGAGATAAAAATCTGCAAATTATTCATATATTGATTTTCTACAACAGCATTTTTTGTACTAATCCATCACATCTCAATCGTTTGTTATGCATCCCTCTTTTACATGTTAACTTGCAATGCATGCTAGATTTTATTTCAGTGAGATTGCTCTTGACCATTAATCTGTCTACCACTTTTAAAAATTATTTTACATAGATAAATTTACTATTTTTGTCTGATTATTCCCTAGGAGCCCTTGAAAGCATTTTGTCAATAAACAAAAATTTGCTTGTGATTATTTTTGGATTTTTTTTTCACTGTTACATTTCACTACTTTTTTTCACTACTTTCAGTGTAATAATATCCCCCTACATATAACCTGTACTGTAGCCAAAATTAGATTATTGTCATATCCTTGCTTTTCTACTCTAATACATTTACTCATTCTGTTTCTTCGTCTTTACATACTAAAATTCTATCCACCCTTCAAGGCTCATTTCACATTACCTCCTGATATTTAATGAAGCCTTTTGCTGACCATTCTATTAATATATCACCAAATTTATTCAATTTATGTAACATTACTTTTTGAATTACTTTAAAGTTGACTGGAAGATCTTTGAGAGTAGAGGCAGTGTCAAGTTATCTTTATTTCCCTAGCAACAACCAGCAGAGTGCCCAGAATGTCCACCTTTGGTATAAAGAGCCATACTACTCAGTACAGAATTTTTGCTAGTGCGATTGACAATTGCGGCATCATTATTATATCTGCTAATAAAAACCACGAACCAGATGCTTGTATGAATAGGATTTAAAATATCACTGGATATAGATGTTTTGATATGAAAAAATTATATCTTCACTGGACTCTGAGTTCCCCTCTCAGGATACTAATAATTTAACTACCTTTATTGGTACCTTTTGAAATGAATCCTTCATTCTATAAAACTTTTTTAAAAAGTTATCCTCAAGTTCTATAAAAAATGAAAAATTAAAGATTCTGTTCTTTTCTAATTTGGTACTATTCACAAGCATGAATCTCAGTTCATTACTTATACCCTAGTAGGTATTCTCTATCACAGGATCTATTTCCAAGTTACAAGAGGTAATATACATTTTAATTGGATCCCTATTATCTATTTAAAAACTGCAAATGAAATAATTACTTAACATTCTGCCTTTAAGATTTTATCCATTTTTAATGACTAAATTCTACTTTCACGTTAAAAAAGTTCAGCACTTATCAGCAATTATGAATATAAAAATAAAGTCTAATGATGTAATAAAATACAGTACATAAAAATGGTGCAGAAATATAACTGGTGGTTAATTAAGAGATAATGCCTGCAGTACTGAATAGTGTCATAGGATAGTCATCCTTTGACACAAATATTAAGGTGAAGGAAAGTCATTATTTTACAAACAGGAAAGTAGTTTATAAGCATCATATTTATTTATATTGCAGTCTGATTTACAGGAATGCCACTGGATGACAAAGAGAAAGGGCTGTACAGAACATGCTCTGCAGCAGATGCTTTTCTGTCCTTAGGCAAAACATCCTACCATGACTTTAGTTTCCTCATTTGCAAAATGGAGAAAACATCTCTGCTTGAATTACTTGATATGATTTTGATGACTGTAAAATAAAGTAAAAGATAAAAAAGAATATTGACAAGTTAAGCAATGTTATATAAATGTGGGGGAAGGTTTAAAAAGCACACACATACAGAAAACTGACATAAGCTGCACTGGTATTGGTTTTAAGATGTACTATTTTAGTCAATTAGAAAACATTGTATGCTCCACAATGATATTCTCAACTATTCTTCAAGATATGTGCATAGGCCGGGCGCGGTGGCTCACGCCTGTAATCCTAGCACTCTGGGAGGCTGAGGCAGGAGGATCGCTCGAGTTTTGGAGTTCCATACCAGCCTGAGCAAGAGTGAGACCCCATCTCTACTAAAAAAAAATAGAAAGAAATTAGTTGGACAACTAAAAATATATATAGAAAAAATTAGCGGGGCATGGTGGCTCGTGCCTTTAGTCCCAGCTACTCGGGAGGCTGAGGCAGGAGGATCGCTTGAACCTAGGAGTTTGAGGTTGCTGTGAGCTAGGCAGAATCCATGGCACTCTAGCCCGGGCAACAGAGAGAGACTCTGTCTCAAAAAAAAAAAAAAAAAAGATACGTTCATAGACACATATATGACTAGGAAGTAGTGTAAAACAGGGAGCTCTTAAAGTTATCTAGTGCTGAAAAATATATGAAATTCTAGTGATTTGTAAGATACATATCCTAGATCATTGTAAGTTGGACTCCCTAGGTCATTTCTAAGATTTAAAATCTCTAAATTTAGTAAAAAGAATATTTGAAATAATTCTAACGAGCAGAGGATTATAAAGAATATTAAATTGCATGCTATAGAAATACAAAGCCAATCTAATAAGGTGACTGTTACAGAACCAAACTGGGATCTGCTCACCCAGCAAAGCAGAGTTGGAGGAAGAGAAAGAAGCATTTTTATTGCATGGTGCCATGTAAGGAGAACAGGCAGCTAACACTGTGACCCGAATTCTCCAATGGCTTATAAGCAAGGGTTTTTAAAGGCAGGAGTACATTTCAGGAAAGCAGAAGTTGCAGGCAAACTTGTAAGTCAATACATAGAGGTTATGCATAGGCCTGGCCCAAAAAGGTGGGATGTCTGGAAGGGGAGGGGCCTATGGATCATAGGTGGATTCACAGATTCTTGGATTAGTGGAAAGGAATGTTAAGATGGGCGTGACTCTCTCCGGACCTCTCAGGGAGAAATTTGGAACAAAGAGCAGTGGTCACAGTTCAATACCTCAGTTCCCCCTTATCTATATATTCCATCAGGTAGGGGAAACAACTCAGGAACCTATGTTAAGATGCCATCTTTTAGTTTCCATAGGGAACTAAAACATCTCATGACTCTGGCTTGCTTGAGGGCCACTGTTTTTATTACCTTGCTGCTTATCAGGTTGCCTATTCAATTTTCAAGGCTAGCTAGGTGCCTAGAATTTCCCCTGAAGGGACTCAAGATTTTCTTTTATTTCCATGCCTGGGGGGCATATAGACAGAATTAGAAGTAACTCTTTCCATGAGAGGATCTCAGAGATCTGGGTGAATACCAGCCTGAGAATACCAGAAAGCTAAGGAAAGGCATTTTCTCCATTTTTGCTTGGAATATACCATGGCCAGTCTAACAGCAGAGTCCTGAGGCCTGAATGCAGGACAGTGATATTTTTGTACTTCAAAATGTTTTATAGCTTTAAAGAGCATAGAAAGCATTGCCAAAGGTGTGATACAGTTACTGAAAATTCAGCATTTGTCGCCCAGGCTGCATCAAAAGAATGAGGACAAACAGCTTGAGGAGAAAGAAAGGGAGGTTTATTAAATTGCCAGCAAATGAGGCAGATGGAGACTCCCAACTTAAAATGCCATCATCCTCTCTATAAGCAGAAATACAAAGCTTTTAAAGGGAGGGTTTTCAGCTTCAGGGTATTGTTGTTTAACTACAGTTGATGGTTCTGATGGATCCCGTCTCTGGTGAAGACAATCTTGTGACTTTTGCCCAGACAGTTCTGTTGAGCCATCTCCTGTGGGACAAAGAACAAAGGACACTTCCCTATCTGGCCCTGAGCCCTGGCCTGAGGCAGGGATGCAGGTTTTAATTCCCCAAAAGAGTGGGGGAGGTTTTAAAGAGACAGCTGGTAATACATTTTCCCCTTTTTCAGGCCATTCCCTCTGTTACAATACCATTTTCATCCTTAAGTGCTTTTGTAACAGAGGAAATGGCCTGAAAAAGGGTAAAATGTTTTACAAGTTGTCTCTTTAAACCCCTCTCATTCATTTTGGGAATTAAACTCTGCATCTTTACCTAAGGCCAGTAATCATAGGGGCAGGAAGTGTCCTTTGTTCTTTGTACCACAGGAGATGGCTCAATGGAATTGTCTGGGCAGAGGTCACAAGGTTGTCTTCACCGGAGATGGGGTCGATCAGGACCATCAACTATAGTTAAACAGCAATGGCCTGAAGTGGAAAACTCCTTTTAAAAGCTCTATATTTCTGTAAATAGATAGGATGATGATACTTTAAGATGACAGTCTCCACCCTCCTCATTGCTGGCAATGGCAAACTAATAAACCTCTCTTCCCTTCTCCTCAAACCACTTGTCCTTGTTCTTCTAATGCAGACTTGAAAACAAGTGCTGAACTTTTGGTAACACTTTTGGCAAAGTACTCGAACTGAAGTACCTAAATTAACATAAGAAAAAGATTTGTCTTATGGATGGAGGGTTGGTGGGGAGACTCCCAGGAACCCCCAGACAAAACTGGGGGAGGGACCACTGGGGCCTGGAGAACTAACCACAGGAGGATGAGTGTAACAAGCTAGTGAGATTTGAGAATTATGTTATTATGACCTTTATGCAATGCAAGTTGGAAAGTCTTAGGGAAATTCTGGCTATACCTAAATTTTAGAAGATTTTGTATTTAGACTTAAAATGTAACTTTCTTACCATTATAAACTAAGGTCATTTAAAATTTATAATTCTTTATTTAGCTGGTATGTTGAGGGAGGAGGGGGTGGTGGAAGGGTGCACCCTGTTAAAACCATAGTGCTGCCTGAATATCAATTATTTTAGAAAAAAGTCTAGGTGACTAAAGAAAATTTTACACTGAGTACACACACACACACACACACACACACACACACAAGTAAATAAACAAACAAACACACTGTGATTATGACTGGCCATGAGGTCAGGAAGGAGCAGTGGACTTGTAGTTGTGCAGCAACTATCTAAATGATAGTTGGATCTTTAAAACTATTATTTTGTTGCTCCATCAATATTCAACCCTCTAAAAAATATCCCTGTCAAAAATCATTTACCCACTTTTTTGTGATATTTTACCCCATAATTTAATACAGTAAGAGAATATAAATGTTTTCCAAGGGAAAGATTAGGGTCAGTTCCATATCCTAAATAATACAAATGAAGAAAGACTGATTAAAGTCTTTTAAGATAAAAGGATAGAATAATTTGGAATCTTAATTTTAATATTCAAAAAGTTATTGAAGCAATATAAAATCACCATTTATGTTAATTTGCACTTATTAGTTGAATGTGAATTAATAATGTATATTTATCTTATTCTCTGTAAAAGGTTTTAATATCAGCAATTATAATTTTAGAGATATTAAATTCAATTAAAGAAACAAATGTGCTAATTTTTCCTTTAAGCATTGAAGTCATCTTCAAGTTTTAGGTGTATAAAAAATTTTGAAATTGGATGCAACTTTTTATATTAAGAGAACAAGTTAAACCCAGAAAGCATGTAAAGGCATTTATATTTTAATTTGAAAAAAAAGTCAATGGAAACAACCTTACAAAGATATATCAATTTGCAGCCACAAAAGCCAATTGTAATGTCAGGAAAATAAATTACCACAATAAGAATTTATTTAGGAAACAGTGGCATCACCTTTAAAAGTTCAATCACATATTCATTGCATGCAATCATTTGTTAAAACTCCAGTCTGACTGTTCTAATTTGTTTTCGATAAGCCACTAATATCGTCCCTATCATTTCTCTTCAAAGCTCCTTATATTGGTTTTTCTCTTTGTCCTACAGCATTGTCATTAATAAGGGATTTCAGTTGTGTAAAGGAAAGAATGGCTAAAAATTCCGTTGATTCATTGTTAAGCAGAGAGCATTGTAGAGTCATTTGAAAGGTATGTAGTATGGTAACAGATTGCAGTCAGAAAAGAAAGAAAGGACGAAAATAAATGTAAATATTAGTGAACTCATTTTCCTTGTAGGAGTATTGATTTCATTTATCTTGCTTGATAGATAGGATGACTAAGCACAAATTCCAAATTCAAAGGCATCAATTGAACAGGAAACAGGAGTGTAGTAGAGGAAGGGTGAAGTGATGAATGTTGTTTCGTTAGAAGAAGGAAAAAATTCAATCCTTCTTCATGAGGGATTCATCATTTTTCTGCTTGTTCTTAAGCTATCTTAATAAGCATTTGATAAATGTCTATTTAGCTATAAGAGAAAAATCGTGTTTAAAATCTTGATTCAGGGGTCATCTTTCAAATATTTCATTCTAATAGAAAAAAAAAACTTTATTAGATTCCCTGTACAATTGTTTAATGTCTTGGGTTTAACTTTCTAATAGCCGTAGAGAAACACTAAAAAAATTTCATCATGAGCAATAGCAAATTTATGACAAAATAGTGTATCAAATATATTTCCCCAGCAACACTGAGAACAGTTTATATGAAAATTTCACTACAGATATTGGTCTCAGTAGATAGTACATTATTCCAACTGCATATATGCAGACTTAAGATGAGGCTATTCTCAGAGGGATTCCATGATATTAAAATGTGGGGGTTTGTGAAAATTGTAAAAACTATGGAATGAAGGTTGAGAATACAAATATTTACAACTGTTAGTGTGCATGCCAGCTGTCATACATATACATGTGGAAGTTTCAAAAAGAATTGGAAAGGATAAAAGAACAAATACTGTTTCTCTCATTTTATATAGAAGGCTAGTCTTTCCATTTATCTCCATTGAGTAGATTGTCTATTCCAGATAGTTGTGCTAGAAGGCATTTGTCTAGCAAAATTGTGTTATATTCAGAATGAAAATAAAAGGAAAAACAAAGATTTATTGAATTTTTTATTGGCTAGGTTGGGAAGATAGGATCTATTTGAACAAAATACATGTAAAAGCATAAAATTATGTGCACAAACTAACAATCTTCAGTGATATCTTAACATTTTTTGTAAAAATGATGGCAATAATATACATTTAATGTCTTAGCAAATAAGCAATATTTTGTGTGGCTTTATTAAGAAAAATAATTAGTATTTGATCTGACCACAGACCTGATAGGTAAGAAATATGAGTGAGAGAAAATGAATAATTTATTTGTCAAAGCATCTTTATTAGTTAGAAAAAATATGTAATTTGGATAACGTTCCAAACTTAATATTAATGACTATTCTGTTTTTAGCCCACATTCTATGGCAGGTTGTTTATAATATTAGCTTATATAATGTTAAAAAAATTCAATGGTACTTGTTAAAGCATGGTAAGGAAGACTTTATTCAGGACCATAGCTATAGATAGGTATAGGGACCACTTTTAATAAATGTTGGCATGGATGTGGAGAGATAGGAACACTCCTACATTGCTGGTGGGACTGCAAACTAGTTCAACTTCTGTGGAAAGCAACATGGAGATACCTTAAAGCGATACAAGTGGATCTACCATTTGATCCAGCAATCCCATTACTGGGCATCTATCCAAAAGAACAAAAGTCACTCTATGAAAAAGACACCTGCACTCGAATGTTTATAGCAGCACAATTCACAATTGCAAAGATGTGGAAACAATTGAAGTGCCCATCAATACATGAGTGGATTGTATATGTATACCATGGAGTACTATTCAGCTATAAGAAACAACGATGGTATAGCATCTCTTGTATTTTCCCGGCTAGAGGTGGAACCCATTCTACTAAGTGAAGTATCCCAAGAATGGAAAAATAAGCACCACATGTACTCACCAGCAAATTGGTATTAACTGATCAGCACCTAAGTGGACCCATAGGAATAATATTTATCGGTTGTCAGGCAGGTGGGAGGGGAGGGGATGGGTATATACATACATAATGAGTGTGATGTGCACCAACTGGGGGATGGACATGCTTGAAGCACTGACTCGCGGGGGGAGGGGGGCATGGGCAATATACGTAACCTTAACATTTGTACCCCCATAATATGCTGAAAAAAATAATTAATTAATTTTAAAAAAGAGATCTTGCAGTGGGACATAGAGATTGGGATTAACTCTGAATACAGCATGGGGAAGTGGGAATTTATAGCCAAGAAGCAGAGTGGAGGTCAGTGGATGGAAAATTACTAATCAGGGGTAAGAAGAATTCTGGCTAAACCGAATTAACAGGGTTCTTTCTAAAGACAGGCCAGGGTGACCAGATGTGACATGAGGAATGGTGGAGGATGAGGAACCAGATCAGATATCAGGGTGATCAGATATCAAGGGTAGGGAGGTTCTACTATGCTGACTTAGCAGGGTTCTTTGCTAATACTGGATTTGAGAAGGAAGTACACAAATTGACTAAAGTTTGTCAAGCAAAGACTTTTTGTCAATAACCATCACAATATGCCAATGAGGTATTATTATTGTTATTATTGTTGTTATCCCCAGTTTACAAACTCTGCTATAGAAGTTCAGAGAGGTTATGTGACTTGCCCAACTTTTGCCTAAAAGAAAGTATTTAAGATCTTGCCTTAATGTTGAAATATAAATCTGAGGAGTAGGTATAATGCAGGGTTATTTCACTGATAGAATAGGGAATGAGCACTATTTTGAATTTTCCCACTGTTTAAAGGAAATAGGACAAAAGTGTCAACCTTCTTTTCTGGAAATGTTTCTGAAATGAAACAAAACTAGCAAAAATTCCTGGACTTGTCTTTGCCATATGAGCAAACACAGCTAATAAGAAAAAATCCATCCTGGGATTGCTGATCATCATATAATATTTCTAAAGGGTTGAAAATAGCAAAAACAATGCCTTTTCCAAGAATAGATCAAGATGGTCTGAGATGATTTGTCCAGTAAGGTGCAGAGCCACCAATTATCTCCAGTGGTTTTTAGCAGCTGGAGATACTTAGATAGTGTCATCTAGACATGGCAATTTGTCAATATACTCACAAAGAAATAGGACTATTCTTTATTGCTGTGCATGATCATTAATTACAAAAGGCAATCAGTTAAGGTTCAAAGAGTGTTATATGCGTTCCATCTCATTTAATGGAAACAAAGTATTGTTTCATTTGTATTTCTCATTCGAATTTGGAAACACCAGCTCTGGATATGCATCTGCGGTGTTGCACACAGAATCATTTCACCAGATAGTGTGGATGTTTGACTGCTTTATTTAGTCAGATTGGATCTAGTAATTAATACTGTGGTAAAACCCTATTACATATGGAAAACAATCCATGGAGTGGTGCTAAAACGTGGCGGTGTCTTTCACCCTCGGATTTCTTGCTAAATGTTTTTGTTTAAAGAGTGATTTTACTAATTTTGCAAAATTCCTTACCCATTTGTTTTAATATAATAAGCACTTTTTAACTTGGAGTGAGAAAATACTACGAAAGCAAATAGACCACCTGTGGCTATCTTCTTCACCACCACATTTTAGATTGATTATTATGCACTTATTGGTAAATTAGGATGCCCCAGAATTCCTAGTTCTCCCCCCAAAAAGTCCATAAGGTAAACATGACCAAATGAAATGATCCAGCTTTAATCTTGCACTTATGCCCCAACCTGTCCATAAAATTGGTAAATGTGTCCATTATCGTATAGTATGTTTGAGCTGGGAAGAACCCTTAACGTGACCTAGTTACGGAGGAGGAATCTGAGGTCCAGAGCAGTGATCTACCCATGATAACAGCTAGTTTGGGACGAAACTAGAACTAGAACCACAAATTCTTTCCTGATTCAGAATGTCTTATACTATGTTGCACCTCTTCAACTTCATCTGCAGGTATGGGAAGCAGAAAAATTTTCTCTTTTCTCTGTACTACTTATACATTTAAGAAATATACTCATGAAAACTGTTTTCTGAACAATGTGATTAAGGAAATAACTTCCTTACAGTTAAGTGTATAAACTCATTGTGCTAAAGAAAAGAATATGTGATGACAATTTATTATTCAAATTTTATTATAAGCATTATTTTTCCAATTGTAATACCTCTCTATGGTCTATTAGATACTTTCATATGTCTATTTAATTCAATTTGGGTGGACGCAGTGGCTCAAACCTGTAATCCTAGGGCTTTGCAGGGCCAAGGCAGGAGGATTGCTTGAGCCCAGGAGTTTGAGACCACTTTGAACAACAAAGCGAGACCCTGTCTTTACAAAAAAATTTAAAAAATAGCCAGGCATTGTGGTGTGTGCCTGTAGTCCCAGCTACTTGGGAGACCAAGAAGGGAGGATTGCTTGAGCTCAGGAATTCATGGTTACAGTGAGCTATGATCACTGTACTACAGCCTGGGCAACAGGGGAAGACCTTGTCTCTAAAACATAAAAAATTAAAAAAATTAAAAGTAATTCAATTTTGTTAAATTAACTTAAAATTCAGGTACTCAGCCTATAATTTAGAAAAATTCATTGAAAGAGAAATATTTAATGTTAACTTTTTAAATCCGTGGAACAAAGAAAATGATCATCAACAAAAAGCCTTAATTATTTTTAGAGCGTGATGGGCCTTTTGCAAGGGATTAAGGACTATCAGAATGGGAGGAAAAAAAACTTTTGTTTTCTGGTATTGAATAATATTAAATGATAATATTTGTTTTGCTTAACCTTGTGTTGTTTTGTATATACTTCACAGTATTACTATACACTGTCATAATATAATATGCCTCAGGATGCCATTCCCATTTGGGTGTTTCTTATATAAGTAAAAACAAATCATACCTTCATGAATATGGATGATTGATGTAGAAAATGGGCAGCTTAGAATTTGGCTTTTGGGGTTTTATAGCATTCTCAATATACACATATCAGGATTTTCTCTTGTTAAAAGCTGTCTTGCTTAGCCCCATCAACACCTTTCCTTGAATTATTGTTTTCTATCTTCTCTTCCCCCTCTTTCACTCTCGTTTCTCTAGTCTCCTTTGGTATATGCCAGTGTTTATGTGTTTCCCTCAGTCAGTCTTATTCGACTCCCCTTACTTCCTTCCTTTGACATTTCCTTATTGAAGATCCTAGATGCTATGGTGATTAAAGGCTTTGAATTCACAGGATGGCTAAAATAGATAGGCTTATCACAGATTAGCAGTGAAGCCAGCTACATATTATTAGTACCTCTGAAGTAGAAATGGCCTCATAGTTTGGTAACCCAGTCTTCCTTTGAAACAGGTGCCCTTAATAATTTTTCTTCAACTAAATGCAGTATGGTTTTATTGATATGGCTTAAATTTCTTTGATCGAGGTTTCTGACAGGGAAACCCCAGGGGTTTCTGGATTCAAAGAGGGAAGGGGAATAGGGAGATAGAAATGATTGAGATCTTTAAAGAAGAATTGGCAGATTCACAAAAGAAAACCTCCCTATCAACCAAAAAGAGTTCCTGAATCAGTTGACAGACCAGTAAATAGAGGTGAGAGAAATTTCAGGTAAGACATGTATCTTTGATGGTCTAAGGAAAAGTAGACTTAATAACATTACCACTTACTTCAGAACTCTTGGCCATGTATATAAAGGAACCTAAAAGTAAAGGGTATTGACTTGATAATTAAGAATAGGAATGGGCTTAAAGAATCTTTCAGTAGCATGCTAATCTGAATTCTCAGTATCCAGAAAAGGCTGTAGCATTTTACCAACTGACCACTGGACAGTCTCAGATAGGGCTCTTCTCCTAAAGATAGCATTGTACCTTTGTTTCAACCTTCACATAAGGATAAAATCTATTAACACAGGAAATATCCCAGAAAGGTGTGTGGGTATCTTTACAAAGCATTAATTCCCTATATCCTTGTAAATAAAGCCCATGTTAACAGAAGCCCTTTCATTTAGACTTGCATTCTTCAGAAAATTGTGCACTGATCAATAAAGGTAAATTAAAGATAACCTTTGGGAGTAAAGATTGGCATTTAAAATACTCATAAACACTGTAATGCATTATTCTTTTATTAATGAACCAATAATAGGCTTGTGGAAAATAATAAAATATTTGATTTATCACACATTAAGACTCAGATGCCAACATACAGGAAACACAGAAGCTAAGATGTCCTTGTTCTTTTTTTATATATAGTATTGACTTACTGTTTATTGATCATGCTTTGTGTATCACTTGCTAAGCAATTATATTACTAATCATCTTGGGTTTTATACAGTAGAACTGACCTATTCGTAAGCACATTTTCAAGAAAATAAAGACAACTTCCAGGATAGTTAGATCTATATAAGCTTAATTGAAACTATTTAGATCTAATTTGTCTTCAAATTGCCATAAATTGTATACATCTTCACACTGTATTGTTATTGACTGGAAATGTAACTCATAAATGGGATTCACACCCTTAAATTGCCATAATCAACTCTGCTCTTTAACAGCTCATGATAGTTTGTAATTTTTCTTTGAATACTGCTTGCTTTATTACAAAAGTGAAACTGAATGAAAACCATGTAAATAAATAAATGAAGTGAGTGAAATATATCTCTCTAATATTATGTAGTCTACATGTTCCTAGAACAGCTTGTTCATTTAAACCATTTTTTGTTTTGCTTTGTCCTTCAAATAAAGGTCTTTTTGGGCCACTTTTTCTTCTCTCTTTGTATTCTCTTACTAGTTAAAGAGATTACATTTATCACCCATTATGAATTTTTGCATACCTGCCTCTCCAAATACATTGTGACATCTAGTTTATTCTCACATCTTGTTCTGATTATGTATTGCTGCATAAAAATATTCTAAAACTTAATGGTTTGTAATAGCTTAAAACAATAATAGCATAGTTATTATTGGTAATAGCAGTAATAGTGCTATATATTATGAATTTGTGGATCAGGAACCTGCCAAGACGTTGGCTTGGTAGTTCAACTCTGACCTACATGGCATAAGTCTGGATTGCTGATGCTAGCTAGAGGCTGTACTTGCAAGGTGTCTTCTTACAAATATCTGGCATCTTGGTACTTTTTGGCTCCTCGCTTTTTCTTCAAAGGGCGTCTCAGTTTTTAGGACTTTTTCATGTGGTTTGGACTTCTCATAGCATAGTAGTAATCAGACTTCTTATATGGAAGCTGGCTTTCCCCAGAGCAAAAGTTTTCAGAGGTCCATACAGAAGTTGCAAGACTTTTATGACCTAGCCTCAGTACTCCTAGACCATCACTTTTCCCACTTTCAAGTGGTAAAACAAGTTTTTTAATCCAGCCGCTATGCAAGAGATGGGGAGGAGTAGACTCCACCTCTCAATGAGGGCATAGTATATAAATATAGGGAGGGAAAGAATTAAGATGGTCACCATGGAGACAAGCTACCACAGATCTTTAAGCTTTTCAAGGCAAAATTTTGTCTTATTCATGTTTCCTAAGTACTTTGTAGAGTGTTTGGCATATAATTAGATTTGGTAAATATATAAGTAACTATAGTTCTAAACAGAAGATTCAACATCCATCTTAGAGTTACTGAATTTATAATTGCCTATTAGACACCTGTATCTGTCATCTCGTTGCTGGTATTTCAAATTCTACATATCCAAAGAGAAGTTCATTAAAATAGCTTCTCTTCTAGGCTTCCTTAGTCTCACAATTTTCCCGAGTTGATGGCTCAAAAGCTAAGAATACTTGAATCCACCATCTTTAAAGCTTTCTACTTTCATCAACTTCTGTTGATTCTACTTTTCTTTCCTCTGTCTGCTCCTTTCCATTCCCATGGCTACTGCAGTAGTTGAGGCCTGTTTAACTTCTCTTTTTAACTGTTATGATAGCCTTCTAAATGTTTTCCTTGTCCCCAGGCTTTGACTAATCTAATTTATCCTATGAATACTGCTCACTAAATTTTTCTAATGAACAGCTCTGATCATGTCACCTTTCAATTCCATATTATTGTAAGTGAATCCTTTTTTGTAGTCTGTCACTCATGCCCAAGTTTTTGTCCTCATTCTTGTTAGATAACAAGCGAGCCTTTGTTTTGTGAGCTCCCAACCAAATTGGGGTTCCAGTACTAGAGTGGCTAGCAACTCTGCCCTAATGGAAAATGAAGGGGAGCTGAAAGTGAGTGTTTACAGAATGTCTTTCATGGAATATTTCTTTTATCTGGCGCATGGCCTAATACTTAATTATCCAACCAATGACCAAGGAATCCCTCACATGGGAAACTTGTTTATGCTAGCAGACACCCTTATAGCTCTTCTCTGACCTGTGTCCAGTTTATACCTGCCTGACCATTGCTCTGGCACTGGGAGCCTGACCTTGTGTCCTTATGTTCCCCCCACCTCCCACGTCCTGGGTAAAACTAGGCCTGGAGCAGCCCCTAGTTCTTTAGATGGGAGATGCAAATTCAATACATCATCACAAGAGTAAACAAGTTCAAAGACTTTTATAAATAGTTACAGATCCAGAACAAGGTGGATGTAATGAGTTGGGAAGGCAGTCCTCCATTCCTGGGTCCCCTGAGGCAGGAATAAAGAGTTAAGAAGAGATAGATAGATACATTGAGAGCTCACATGAGTTGGTGAGCGCACATGGCCAATTAACAGTATATATATGGGAATAGAGTATGGGTCACTTTAAATTCATGGGCAAATGCCTAAATGCTTCCTTCAAAGGAAGTAGTAGTGAGAAAGCTGGGAACCCAGTCTGCTAGTCAGGAAAGATGCCTCTAAGTTCTCAACTCTGGCAACTGTCTTGAGTCAGTAGTGTGTGGTGTAGAACTCAAAACTGTGTCAAGGATGACTGAGCCATGCTTCTGGTATAATAAATTAAATCTGTAATCAAAATGGATGCCAAGGCAACAGAAAATTTTAAGAACTCACTACATTCTTCTACAGGCCCTCATAACAAGTATACCTATCATATTCTGTAATGCTGGTTTGTTTCTCTCTGTCCCTCTGTCTCTGTCTCTCTGTCTTTCTCTGTGTATCTATATCAATCTATATCTCTATATCTATGTCAATATCTGTGTCTATCTATCTATGACTTCTTCATTAAACATCAAAATGAGGGACTATATCATATCTACATATTCCCAGAGCTCAACATGGTGACTTACACAAAATAGGGTCTAAAAATATGTGATAGAAAAATGGAAAAAATGAATGGGTGACCTATAATCACTTCTGCCTGGATGAATAATTTATAAAGGATAGGCATTAGGAAAAACTGTACATTATAAGAGATATGCTTTTGACAGTTTCCATTTTCATCTTTCAGTGCCATACTTTTATAGGACTTTGGCCCTAGCTTCCCAGGTTTCTCATTAGTGTGTACCAGCCACATTTGCCTTTCCTGGGGAGTCTTTACAATCTGGGACAGTAGGCCCATTTATGGGCTTCTGGGAGTAGCCATGAAGTATATTAAACTACATTTAGAATTGTGTTTATATGTGTGACCATGACCAAAATGGCCACTGGTCTGGGTTTATTTTTACTCTATTATTAAAATTAAACTTATGTATGTTTTATTGCCTAAGGAATTTGCGAAGTCACTACCTTGCCTATCTCTGACAACTAATGCCCATTATTATATTAATATCATAATATACTACCCTTATTATACAGGAAAGGCTTAACTTAAATGGATACATTTTTATTGGTGGTAATTTCTGTTGTCTGCTAGCATGTTGTATATCAATAGATTGGATTTAAATCCCAGCCCTATCATATACTAGTTACCACTTTTCATCTCTGAATGCCACTTTCTCCATCTAAAAGAAATGGGGACAATAATGCCAATCTTAGAATGTTTTTATGGAGAGTAAAGTAGACTATGCACATAAACTACTTAGCAGAGCTACGGAACAAGTACATATGTAATAAACATTAGTTGTCACTCAGACTAATTGGAAATGTATTTGGGGTCCTGCTCCACCAATTACTATTTGAGCCCATGTCAAAGTTATATTAACTGTTCTGTGCCTCAGGTCTTCATCTATAAAATGTGAGGATTGAATAAGAAAATAGACACATAGACCTCAGAACAGTGCCTTAAACATAGAAAACACTCAATAGCTATTGAAATCAGAGTTATACAGAAGTTAAGGTTGGACTTTGCACATTTTGTCTGCTTTCTGTTTTATATATGCAATCTTTGTAATTTACCATAAAGATCAAAATCCCCTATATTTGCATCAGTGCTTTACAAAGATGTTATCACAGTGAGAAATGACTACAGGTGATGAAGAATGCCATTTCTACAAGCATATGTATTTCCCTTTTAGCATAAATAGCAAATTTTAACATAATGTTTTATTTGCCTTTCTCTTTGGTACTTAGATCTGAAATCTTATAAATTCTTATTTAATGTTGACTTCTATTTACTCTTATCTTTTTGAAAATAGACAGTTAAGAAAAAATGACAGAATGAAATGGAAAAGGAATGGCGACAAAAAGAGAATTTTCAAGCTTTGTTGTAATCTTAGGAAATTCCCCTAAAATTTGAGTTCATTTAGCTCTCTTTGTTAGTCAGGCTGCTTTGCTAAATCTCAGAAAACGACATTTTGCTTTTCTCAGCTTTATTTGGAAGTTTCCATTTGATAGCAAGGTTTCATTGTGGTGGTTTTTACCATCCTTGTTACTATCCATTTCCATTCTTCTGGCTGATTCAAAGAACAATGTTCACTGAGACCCCCAAAATATACTTCCCACTGATATGCTACAAGAAGCTGCATTACCAGAATAATGATACAGAATTCCTTTTTTTACTTTGTTAAGATATATTGAACCATCTTTGTATTTAATTACAAAAATTCAAAATAGCATTGCCTTCAAGTATAACCTAGGTTATGTATTTCTTTCTCATTCCTCTTCCTCACCTATAAGGTCCTGTACTTCTGGCCCATGTCACTCTCTTAACTTACTTCCTTACTCCTTTATTAGAACCTCTCTGGTCATCCTTCTGTACCTTCAGTGCACTGAGCTCCTTCCCTCCCTAGGACCTTTATAAATTCTGCTCCCTCTACCTGCAACATTCTGGCCCTCTTTATCCAGCTAACATCTTACCTCTTTTTTATTTTTTATAATTTTTGTAATTAAATACAATAAAATTTAAATGCCACTTTCTTAAAGAGGCCTTCCTTGACCCCTCAGAATAGAGAACAATTCCCAGCTCTGTATTCACCCAGACGGCTTTATTTTCCCTCATAAACCTAACCAAAATAGTAGCTAGTTTGCTCTTTGTGTGAATCATGGTCTAATAACTTCCTCCTCCATCAGCCTCCTCCATCAGACAGGAGGGTAGAGACCCTGTCTTTGTTATAGTACTATCCCAGGCAGCTACCACGGGACCTGACACCGTGTAGGTTTTCAATAAATATTTGTTAATGAATGAATGAGGTATAGGAAGAATTGCAATTTACTCTACTATCTTTGGGTTTATACTCAAAGCATCTGATGTTTTCAAAGGCACTAATATAATTTACATTAAGGGTACTGCCTTAATGAGAGATTTTTCTGTCATCCTCTGTGCTCATGTGGAAAAGTCTTAGTTTCACATTTATGTGATGTGGGCATATGTAAGTAAGTAGGAGGGATGAATAATATATTTAATTTATGACAGAACCAATTTTATGGAAGTGTTTAAAACATTTAAGACCTTTTGTTCCCATTCAGCTCAAGCCCAGTTCTCATGTAATGTAGTTCATTTTCTCAGTATATTAATTAAATTTGCAGCAACAAGAAGCAAGAGGACACTTGACATTAAAAAACAAAAAAACAAAAAACACAGAAAGCACTTGCCTCATTACCATGTGTTCTTCCAGCATGGTGCTCATTAAGACATTGAAAACCCCTACTGGCCTAAGTTATTAGCAGGTAGTAGGAAAAAACAAGTGGTAAAATACAAGAAGTTAAAATATAGAATTTAGAATCAGATTTGAGTTCAAACTACAGATCCTCCACTTGTTGTGTGACTTGAGGAAAGTTACTTAACTTCTCTAAACCTTAGTTTCTACATGTATAAAATGGGTGTATTAATATTTGTCTTGCCTGCTCATTGTGAAAAGTGAAAGAAATTATATGAAAATTTAAAGAGCCTAGAATTTTACAGTATGATAGCCTGTAGCTCTTATTATTACAAATGAGGGAAGCAAGAGGAAAAGGGAAAAAATAGGACAGACACTAAACAAAGGGAAAGGATGAAAGAAGGAGATGTTTTTGGTTAAAAAGGCACTTATTGAAGGTGTCATAACAGGTTAAACTAAAACAAGTTAAACCATAATAGGTTAAACAATAGTAAGTTTATAAAAACCAGTGTTATGCACTGACTTGCCCCCCTTCCCCAAATTCACATATTTAAGCCCTAACCCCCAGTACCTTAGAATGTAACTGTATTTGGAGATAGGGCCTTTAAAGAGATTATTAAGTTAAAATGGAACATGTTAAGGTGAGCCCTAATCCATTCTGACTGGTCTCCTTATAAGAAGAGATTAGGATACAGACAGCATAGAAAGAAGGATGACCATGTAAGGACATAGCAAAAAGGAGGCCATATGCAAGCCAACAAGAGAGACCTCAGAATGAAACCAGCCCTGCTGACAACACCTTGATCTTGGACGTTCAGCCTCCAGAACTGTGAAGAAATACATTTCTGTTGTTTAAGCACAAATTTCTTTTGGGATGTTCATTATGGTAGCCCTAGCAAACTAATATGACTATAAAAACAACTTGATTTTTAAAAGGAACCTGTGAAAGATAACATATGTGAAAATATCTAGTATAGCTTAGTTCATAGGAAATGTTCCATACATACCAGTTGAATCGGTTGAAAAACAATTCTAAAGAAAAGCTCAATAGGTTGGGCACTGGAAGAGTTGACTCTTATTCCCTGTTGTGTTGCTAAGTAGCCTTAGGACCTTCATTTTCCTGGGTCACAGCACTTTCACCTATAGAGAGAAAAGTTTAGAGTAAATGGATTTTACTTTTCCATAGAGTTGAAGAATTTAGTTGTTGGAAAAGCCCAATGTCTTAAATGTGTTACCAGCAGAGATGGAACTTGAATTCTGATCTTCAGATTCCCATAGTAGTGTTTTTCTTTCCTGCTGTAATTTTTTTGCCACCATGAAATGTATTTTTAAGACTCAGAGGTCAGAGGGAGAAATTGCTAGGTTTTCTTTTAAATTAAAAATGTTTAATAGCAGAAATTTGCCATTGTATTTGCCACGGAACTCCTGATTTTAATAAATACAGTGTTGAAATATTTGTTGACTATACTGTATTAAAGATTGCTTTAAAGAAGGCTAAGTTAAAGGAAATCAACGTGTAAAAGAATAAGCCACAAGTGAGTCTGCTTTCTGATTAAGAAATTTATCTTCTGTAATCATATTGCCCAAAAGAAAGGGGAGAAAAGCCACTGCTTTGACCTATTTCTGGTTTGGTCAGACGCAGCTATATATATTTTGAATTGATGTTTTCTTAGCGATAAGGCCTCAAGGTCCAACCCATGTGCTGCTGCAAGATAAATTGGTAGCCATGTGAGTTTATGCAAGCAAAGGTAATATTTACTTCTATTCTTCAATTTCATCATATAAAGTAGTTTAGGGCTATATAGTAATGGAAAAGATTTTATTTAATATAATTTAGACAGGAATAATTGTTAACCTCTACTTCTGAAGCTAACAAAAGATAAACACTACACATACAACACTGAAATTTACCAACTTCATCATAAACTGGAAATATGGAATAATCTTGTGTGCTTTGTAACTTTTACTCTGCATTGGATGAGCCTGATTAAATCTGAACTGGGTTGCTTCAGAATGGCATGGGCCATTGTATTTCATGCTTAGATTATATTGCTTTTATGGATTATAATCATAATTGCTAATATTTATATAAAATTGGTTGCCAGCCAGATTACTTTACCTGTGTTAACTCATTAAATCTTCACAACAAATCATTTAATTCTCACAGCAAACTCATAAGCATATCAGAGGTTTGTGACTAGCTGGAAGTTACAAAGCTTCTTAGTGGAAGAATTGAGATTTAAATCCAGGAAGTCTGACTCTAATTACTTTGTGAACTGTCTCCCAAAGGCGACACCTCTAAGTTACCAAAATCCTACATGCTACTAGTAGGTCAGCCTTTGACCTACCTCTTTGATTCACTACCTCAAGGCTTGATAATCCTTAGACAGAAATGTTTTCAGATTTGTCTTTGAAGAATAAGGTGTGAGATCAGAAAGAGCACTTCTTAATAGTAACTTGAAAATAATCCATCAAAACCTATATTTGGATATACAAATATGAATTGCTAGTACTTCCAATCGGCCTCAGCTCCAGCTGGTCTGCCATAATACACAAATTATGATCTGAGCCTACATACAATATAAGAGAAAGCAGGAGATTTTAGATGATCTCCATTTTAACTGAGAGGTTGGGTATCTTACTATATTTGTTTTTCCTGTTAGAAATAAACTTAACACACATCTTTGGAAACTTGGAAAGTAGGAAAGTCATACATATGAAAATTTAGATTGTTGGTTTCATTAGACATAAGTCCCTTTCTTTTAAAACTCAAAGTTTATTAAATGTTTCAATTTCTTTTTCCTAAAAAGATTTCTATCAGTAAAATGTTATGAAAACTTGCATTAAATATTTTATGAAGCATATGTATACTTTTATTAATTTTATTACATACTTGTCAGGATTTTCTTGTTTCAAATCATCTTTTCCATGTTTCAAAAATGGAAAAATGCAATGAATCTATAAAATATATGGATATTTCAAGAAAACTGGATGATTTTATATATATATATGCACACACATATCATAAAAAACAAGTACATAAATATTTTTTACTTTAGATATTTAAGAAATCACCAAATTTCAGTAGAGGGTATTCTAGTCAATTAGATACTTTGTGCTTGCTCAGCCCTATGGGACAAACATCTGGATTTCTAGGGAAAATGAATGAATAACCAGCCCATTATTTAGGATTACTTTCTAGACAGCTACCTAGCCTCTATAGGCTATGCCATTGGTATGTTCTTCTAGCTGGTAGATTCTTGGTTAAAAGCACCCTGTCCAGTCAGTCTTTCAATCCCATCTTATTCCCATATTCTTGGGATCCCCAGCCATTTCTATGCTGATACCAGGCCAACTATATATATATATATATATATATATATATATATACATTAGTCCATAGGTTCCAGGACAACTCCAGACCTAGACCTAAATGTGACCAAGGCAGAAAATATAGCAATATGCTTAGCTTAAGACTTAAAATCTTGTTGCCCTAAATCAAATATCTGCTGTGATCTGGGTCCCAATGTAGCCTCCAATCCTCTGGGTCTCCAACACTCACTTATCACCAATTCCTAGTCTTTCAATTGGCTCAATATAGTCATTCACTTTATAACAACGTTTTGGTCAACAACGGACTGCACATACAATGGTGGTCTGACCATTAGGAGCCACCCTATATAGATGAACCATTATTTTTATCTTTTACACCATATTTTTATTGTACCTTCTCTATGTTTAGATATGTTAAGGTATACTAGTACTTACCATTGTGTTACAATTGCCTACAGTATTCAGGACAGTAACATGCTGTACAAATTTGTAGCCTAGAAGCAATAGGCCATATCATATAGCCTAGGTGTGTAAGTAGGCTATTACCATTTAGATTTGTATAAGTACACTCTATGATGTTCACACAATGACAAAATCATCTAATGACGCATTCTTCAGAACATATTTCTGTCATTAAGCAATGCATGACTGTGATAGTTGGGATTCAGTCTCAGTTTTCCTACCTTGCACTTAAGTTGTCAGAATTTGAGCCTATTCTAAATCATAATCCATTTATCTGTTACCTTAATACTCTATTTAAAAAATTCCCACCCCTATCATGAGAAGTAGATTCAGTTGCCCATGTCCTAAGCTTTTGGATGGAGTTTTGGTTTGGTTTGACTCATCACCCCAAACTATAATGCTTGGCACTTTAATACTTCCTCACATATCACATTAATACTTACTTAGACCACAATTGAAATTCTCTACCCATTGGCCCACTCAGCTAACCTTTTAGGATAAGACTATGCAGCCAGGTTAATTTTCCCTGCCCCCAAACTAATTGGCCTTTAATGCTATCACCAGAATGAAGTATGTCTAAACCTAGGGTCTATTACTATTATGACATGGACATATTTTTTTTTTATTCTGGTAAAGTATACATAACATATAATTTACAATTTTAGCTCTTTTCTTTTCTTTTTTTCCTTTTTTTTTTTGAAAGTGTCTCACTCTGTTGCCTGGGCTAGAGTGCCATGGCATTAGCTTAGCTCACAGCAACCTCAAACTCCTGGACTCAAGCAATCCTTCTGCTTCAGCCTCCCGAGTAGCTGGGACTACAGGCATGAGCCACCATGCCTGGCTAAATTTTTCTATATATTTTTAGTTGGCCAATTATTTTTTTTCTATTTTTAGTAGAGATGGGGGTCTCGCTCTTGCTCAGGCTGGTCTCGAACTCCTGACCTCGAGCGATCCTCCCGCCTCAGCCTCCCAGAGTGCTAGGATTACAGGCGTGAGCCACCGCGTCCAGCCTTTAGCTGTTTTCAATTGCTCAATTAAGTGACATTAAGTACATTCATATTCTGCAACCATTGCCACTATCCATCTTCAGAAATTTTTCATCATCTCAAATTGAAAATACCCATTAAACAATAACTTCTCATTCCTCCTTCTTCCCAGCTGCTGGTAAGCACTATTCTATTTTCTGTGTTTATAAATTTGACTATTCATATATATCTCATATAATTTGAATCATATAATATTTTCTTTTTGTATCTGGTGATTATCAGTTAGCATTAATGTCTTCAATGTGTGACTATGTTGTAGCATGTATCATAATTTCATTCCTTTTAAGGCTGAGCAACATTCCATTGTATGTACTAAATATATACCACATTTTGTTTATGCATTTATTTACTGATAGATATTTGGATTGTTTCCACCTTTTAGATATCATGAGTAATGATGCTGATGAACATGGATGTACACATATCTCTTCTAGTCCTTGCTTTCTGTTCTTTGGGATATATAACCAAAAGTAGAATTACTGGATTATGTGGTAATTCTATTTTTTTTTTGAACAACCATACTGTTTTCTACAGCAGCCACACCATTTTACATTCTTACCACCAATGTGCAAAGGTTCGTTTATCCACATCCTCTCTAATGCTTGTTATTTTAGCTTTCTTTTTTTTCATTTTGATAATAGCAATCCTAATGGATGTGAAGTTGTATTTCCCTGTAGTTTTGATTTACATTTCCCTAAGGCTTAATAATATTGAGCATCTTTTCATGTGACTGCTGGCTATCTGTATATTTTCTTTGGAGAAATATCTATAGAGGTATCCAAAAATGGTCCTTTGGCCATTGTTGAAGTGGGTTATTTTTGTTGTTGTTATTGCCTTGAGTTGTAGTAGTTCTTTAAATACTCTAGATATTAATGCCTGGTCAGATGTATGTCTTGAAAATGTTTTCTCCCATTTGGTGGGGTTGCCTTTTTGGTCTGTTGATAGTGTCCTTTGATGCAAAAGAGTTTTTATTTCTGATGAAGTCCAATTTATTCATTTTTTTTTTGTTGCCTGTGCTTTTAGTGTCATACCAAGAATTCACTGCCAAATCCAATGTCATGGAGTTTTTTCCCTTGTATTTGCTTCTGAGAGTTTTGTAGTTTTAGGTTTTATGTTTAGATCTTTGATTCATTTTGAGTTAATTTTTATTTATATATAGTATAAGATAAAGGTCCAACTTTATTCTTTTGCAGGTAGATATCCAGTTTTCCCAGCACCATTTTTTGAAAAGACTGTCCTTTCCTTATTGAATGGTATTGGCACCCTTGTCAAAAATCATTTGATTATATATGTGGGAGTTTATTTGGGGGTTCTCTATTCTATTCCATTGGTGTATATGTCTGTCTGTGCAAATGCCAATACCACACTTTGTTGATTGTAGATTTGTAGTAAGTTTTGAAATCAGGAAGTGTGAGTCATCCAATTTTGTTCTTCTTTTTCAAGGTTGTTTTGGCTATCTGGGTTTCTTGAGATTCCATATGAATTTTAGTATGAACTTTTCTATTTCTGAAAAAAATCATTGGAATTTTGATATGTATCACATTGAATCTGTAGATTGTTTTAGGTAGTATTGACATCTTAACAATGTTAAATCTTCCAATCCATGAACATCAGATGTCTTTCCATTTATTAATATCTTTTTAAATTTCTTTCAGCAATATTAAGTAGTTTTCAGTGCACAAGTCTTTAAAATCCTTGGTTAAGTTTATTAGTAAGTATTTTATTTTATTTAATGCTATTATAAATGGAACTGTTTTCTTAATATAATTTTCAGATTGTTCACTGTTAGGATATAGCAATGAAACTGATTTTTGTGCATGGATTTTGTATCCTGTCATTTTATTGAATTTGTTTATTAGTTTTAACAGTTTTTCATTCTTTAGGGTTTCTTACATAGAAGTAGTAAAAATGAGCATCCTTGTCTTGCTCCTAATCTTAGAGGGAAAGCTTTCAGGCTGTCACCATTGAGTATGTTAGCTGTGGCATTTTCATATATGGCCTTTATTATATTGGGGCGTTTTATCCATATGCCCAGTTTGTTTAGTGTTTTTTTTTATCATCAAAGGGTGTTGAATTTCGTCAAAAGCTTTTTGTGCATCAACTGAGATGATCTTTTTGTTTTTCCCTTCATTATATTAATGTAGTGTATTATATTGATTCATTTGCATTTTTTGAAATATCCCTGTATTCCAGGAATAAATCCCACTTGGTCATAGTTTATAATCCTATTTATATGCTACTGATTTCTGTTTGTTAGTATTTTGTTGAGTATTTTCACATTAATATTCATCAAGGATATTGGTCTGTAGTTTTCTGTAGTGTCTTTATCTGGCTTTGGATTCAGGGTTATGCTGGCCTCATCAGTTAGTTATTTTAGTCAGTCTTTAGTTCTTTTTAAATGCAAAAAATGGGGAAAGGGGGGACTGGAGCTTTCCAATTCACCATTTTGCTGACCTGACATGGGAGTCTTACATTAAGATTTTGTTTGTATACTCAGCCCCTCTTTTGACCCCCAACATGGCTTATTGATTTGGAGAAGGGGCCTTGAGGTGGTATACTGCAGTAGCTAAAAAGATACTTTAAATGGCGGGGAGATTTATACCCATGAAATGTAAATTACAACTACAGTGCAATCCAGTACATAGCCACCAGAATGGTTAAAATAAAACTATGAAAATTATCAAGTGTTGGAAAGGATATGGTACAGCAATAATTCACATATCCTATGGGTGGAAATATAAATTATTATAAGCTCTTTTGCTAGTATACAATGAAGCTAAATATATACATAGCTAAGACCCGGGATATACCCAATGCAAATTCATACCTATGTTTAACAAAAAATATACACTAGAATATTCAAAGTAGCACTATTTGTAATAGAAAAATACTGAAAATAGCCTAATGCTCACTGAGTATAGATCAATAAACTGTAGTATAGCCATACAATGAAATACTCTAGAGCAATAAGAATAAATGATTTACAATTATACTCAACAATATGGATAATATGGATGAATCTCAGAACTATGAAAAGAAGCCAGACACAAAAGCATAGATCCTGTGTGATTTTCTTTATATTGAGTTCAAGAACAAGCAAAAGTAACTTCTATTTCAGAATCAATATAGTGGTTATGCTGGGGAAGGAAGTAACTGGACAGAGCATGAGGAGGGGTTTTGGGTTGCTGATAATGTTACATTTTTAAAATTTGATTTGTGGGAAAAACATCAATCTGTACATTTATTATTTTTTCATGTTTCTGTAAGTGCATTATATTTAAACAAAAAGCAATAAAAAACTCAAAAGAACAATTTGGAATGACTTAAATTTAAATCTCAGCTCTAATTCTTGCTAGTACTATGACTCAGGTCAAATTTCTGAACTCCACTAAGAGCCACAATATTCCTACTTATATATGATGATATGGGTGGTGGTGATGATGATGAAAAGGAGAAGGAGAAGGAGAAGGAGAAGAAGAAGAAGAAGAAACATTTACATCACACTTATTTTGTGTCTAGTCTAATAATTTTGTTTCAATTTCATTCTTATAATAACCTTATAGGTAGATAATAGGTAATATTATTAAATATCATCTTCATGTAACAGATGAGGAAAGCTAGGCATGCAAATGTTAAATACCAATCCCAAGGTCATTCAGATCCAGAATTCAGACCTAGACAGTGTTTCTCAAGAGTCCATACTCTTATTCACTATATCACTGTGTAAATAAGGCTAATTTTTTTAAAAAAGGTATATTTAAAAGAGTTTAAAAATGTAACCCAATAAACATATGTTAGGTCTGCTTAATTCCCATTAATGATAAAACACGACCTGTAGCTCTCCTTCCCATGCCAATTTCTCACAGTTATGCTCTGAATGTATCCCACGGACAGCCAGTTCAGCATTCCATTCCCCACAATCCTAGAGTTCTCTGTCTTTCCAGTTATAGATTGTTCTTAAATGCTCCTTCAAACTTTGGGAAGCATAATGAAGAGGTTACATGTTTCCTTCTATGCCAGTTACTTTCTATAATTACATATGGGTTTTTTTTAAATCTATTCTACAAATCTTATACAATTACAGGAAGGGAGTTTTTAAATCTCTATTTTCAGTGACTAGCAGAGGGCTGAGAATATATTAGGTGCTAAATAAATGTTTGGTGAATTAAACATTCAAATTAAAGAACTTTCACTCTTTGGAGACATAACTTTCAGGATTATTTTATGTGTTTTCTTGATTAAACTCCTTTTCTAATGCTATTGAACGCCTTCCCCCCTGCCAAATGATACTTACTGGAAGGCAGTGGGGTAGGTTCTTTGGAGCAGAAGATTTTTTTTGAGCTCCTCCAGATCATAAGTTCTGGTATCATCTTATTTAGTCTATAGGCATGGCACTAACTCAGCTAGTCACCAAAACTTTTCAATTCAGTCTATTGGAATATCTCTTTCTGGGGACTCATCCCAAATTTTATCATGGAAACCAGAAGAACAATTAGATTTTTATATCAATTAATTTTACAGCTACATTTTTGGAAACACATCTGTTCCATAAAGAGAAAAAGCCTTACTTATAATGATAGCTTGCTCTATGCAGTGTGAATGACATTGTTTCTCTTTTGTTTAATGAACTTTCCCATTATCTGCTTGCCAGTTGGATTTAAACTTCAGCAATTTAGAATCATGGATCCAAATCTGGTCTCATTACTATACTGTGATATCCTTGGCCATGTTATGTTACCGTGGAATCCATCACACTCCTTGCCAGCGAGGATAACCACAGAGCCATTCCAGTCTTTGCTATCGCTAAATTTCCTCTGTGTAAGTTTTGGTATGCTAGCTGGAAGCCATCTGTAGTGTGTTTTCCTGGCTACCATCAAGTTTTCCATCTGCCAGTATTTAACACTGCCCGGGTCTGAACTCATAAGCTAAATAGCTCTCTCAAATCTATGACTACATTTATAAGAACAAAAATATGAAATGATACACATTTTAGTTAAACCAAGAAAGAAAATAAATGGAGGAAATAGAAGAATCTCACTGCATACAAGTAAAGTTGATAGAAATTATTTGCTTGTCTCATCTGAGATTTAATAAATAGTATTTCAATAATGACTTTAGGTGTGAGGGAAAGTATCTTTTTCTGGCATTGGAATTAAGCCACTTGAGAAATTAGAGTGATAAGGTAGCAAAAGCAGGACAACTGACACAGTTTAACATAGTTTAACACATGAATACTCAGCTGAAGTGATTGAGAACATGTTTGTCATCTCTAAGTATCAGTTATTATCACACACACAAACTGGCTGGTTGTGGTTACTGTGAAGTTCCCAGTCCAAACCCACAGTTCCAGTAGGGTTTGGAGTCTTCCTTGGGATCTTGCAATATTCCTTTGAGCCCTCTTCAACATGATGCTGGCGCAGCTACTGATAGCATACTTCAAGCTATTTTGGTCTTCAGTTATTTTCATTTCAATAAGAAAATTGAGTAGGCTATTTGATGATTCTTTCATTTTCAACATCCATGGCCTGAAACCAGTCAGGTTTGTCTTGTCTGCAGAGCGTGTGTGCTAGTGTCCATCTATCTCTAAGCTGTCTTTTTTAACCCTCCATTTGAGTATATATACTTCCTGGCTTCCAGATACAAACAACTTCTAAGCCAACCACTGGTTTTTCCCAAATTAAGAAAAGTGCCTTGATTTTTATCTACATGATGTCAGATTAGAATCGTGAGTAAAATTTCCATTGTTTTCAGCTAGACTTACTATTTCATAGAAATAGTCTGAGATATTTTTGTATGGTTATACTTATGTGGCAACTGATCTGTCTGGCTTTGACAAAGTAAAATGGCATTTTGAATGGCAATACCATTTGTTTGCTAGCCTTGCTTATCCAGAGGATCAGAGGGAGTATTATTCTGTCAATATGCACAAAATAAATGGTCTATGGAAATAACCATTCATTTTATATTGCCTCAGTGATCAATGACGATCACCACTTGATTGATCCAGCTGTGGTGATCAGAATTAATCAGGGAAATGGCTGAAATTAATGGATTGACAGTGCTATAATATGAGTTGCTGCTGCCTAAAGCTCGTCACAATTATTCAAAGAACACCCTATTTATTGTTTGTTTTACTTTATCGTTATTTTTGGCCAATTTTACTGTTAAAATGGGCACATATTTGATAAACGACAACAAGCCCATTAGTGTGGTAAATATAATAATGTAAATGTCTCTGATTGCATTTGTAATGACAATCAATTTTCCCCTCTAATTACATTAATTATAGCATTACATACCTTTGCAATTTGCACAGGATTGTACTCAATTAGGTTCATGTTGTATTTCAATAAAGCGTTTTTGCCACTGTCATAAATCTTTGGAACACTAAGTCGTGGAGATAGTGGCAACAGAAGATTGATCTGCAGTGTTGGAATTCAGTGGGAAATCATGTCTTGTTATTGATTACTAAAAGAGTCATTAATTTATGGAAGCTAGTTGGAAATTTTGGCAAGTTTAGAACTTATTTCAAAATCATTCTCAATGCTAGCCACAGCTTTTCTCAGAGAAAGAGAGAGGATAGGAGGGAGAGAGAGAGCAAGTGAGATGAGGAAGGAGAGAGATAGGGTACAAATTAGAATTTTAAAATTGCAAAATGATTCCATGTTGCATTTTGTCAAACAGAGTAGAGAGAAGAGCGTATGTCTGGTTATATCAAGGTCAGTAGCAACCTGACTATTAACAGGCCACAATCAGGCTGAGTAATTGGTTTCTGACAGTAATCTTTATTCTCTCAGAAATTTAACTGACAGAAAACACCTAGCTATTCAGTCTAAAAGCAGATGGTTCATCATAAGAATTCAAGTAGCAGATGAAAAACAGCCCCTAGAGTAAGCTCTTCCCTTGCTTTCAAAATGGAACTATTCTAAAGGTATAGTCTCATTTTCAGACATTAATTAAAAGGGTATAAAAAGGAATATAGAACTAGTTTGTAAAAGGAAGAAAACCTTTATGCCTAGAAATCTCATAATTTCCATTTAATTTATGATACAGTATTTGATTTTGGTTATGTATACCATGTAATGGAGGTTTTATGTATCTCTACGTTTCAAGTATATGTTTTGTTTACCTTATATTCATTTAGGGCTTTGATGTACCTGTGACTAATTATGTAAGTTGACAGATTGGATATAAATAACCCCATCTTCTATTTTTTTTCCTTTACCTTATTACATTCAAAAAATGTTTGAAATAATATAGGTTATGTAATGACAGGGAGCTTCTGAGCTTTTACCCGCGGGTGGAAGATTTGAACACCAGCAAGGCAGCACTGCTGATAAAGAAAGAAACCTAGTATTACTGTAGCTAGATTTTTATTTCTATGGTAACCATGATGTCATTGGTGCCTGTAATGCTTAAACCTCCCATCTCTAATAACTTGAGCTGATCTGGTAGGACAGAAATGTACAATGAAAAAATTCTAATTAATAGAATGTAATCACCAGATGCAATGATATAGATAATATTTGGGAATGTAAAAGGCTGACTCTGGTTGAGACTGAAAGAAAAAATGTAGCATAGGAAAAGCATGCTTTTTAAATATAATGACTATAACATGAGTATAAAGGAGATTTAAAAATACAGTAGAGAGGAGCTATCCATATGTTATAGCCTTTGTAATTTGTAGCTAAAGATGAAAGACTGGAGGAAAATCATGCTTTGGAGATTAACGTTTAATTCCTGTTGAGAAACAGAGATTAGGTAACATGTATGTAATCTAATAGTAACATTGATAAAAAGTATATTAATTATTTGATTATATTGCAAGTGGTTGTTTGCTATTTATACTCCTTTTTCTAAATGAAACTACCTCCATTCTCTTCCCAGTGCCACAGGAAGCTTTCTCTTTGCTATTACTATCTTTGGCAAAGAATAAGCAGCCATTTCCTTGCTGATATCTAATCTACCCCTCTCAGGGAGGAGTGAATTTATTACCTGCATAGGCTCGGAAAGAAGAAAAGCTGTACTATACCCATATTCTAGAGGAGGAGAAAAATATTAGAGGCACTAATAACAACCAGAGAACTCCCTGAGTGTTTGCAGAGGGAGGGGACTGTTGAGTGACTAGCAGTGGGGCTTGAACTCCATCCAGTTCAAAGTGAACTTTATTATTCCTCAGCCAAGGAGCTCTTTACAGTCAAGACAAGGGGATAGAGTGAAAAATCAGAAGTCTGCTGTGTCTGCTGTTTCCACTCTGGTCCCTGTCGGGCCTTACCCTCATGGCCGAGAAGCTTAGTTTTCAAGTACAAAAGGACAGGGATGTCACACAGGCAGTACTGCCTCACCTATTCCTGGTAATTGTGGTGGAGGTGAAGCTGTGTGAGAGTGGCATGTTCACAGTGTGCCAGGGGACTGTTTCCTCTGCCTGACATTGCCCTAGCTAGCCCCATAATGGCAGAGGGGCAGAAGAGGCTGTTCTAGGTGGGTCGAAGATTCGAGACTGTTTCCTGGGTTGTTTTTGTGAAGCCACTCTGCTGCAGTGCTGGCTAAGTTTCCAAACTAATGAAACTCATTGTTTTGGGTCTAATATTTTAAATACTTCACAGAGGACAATTCTTCCCCATTAGATAGCTATAACTTGCCTAGCTTGATCATATGCCTGCCAGCACTATTACTTTTCTATTGTTATCTGACTACAGCTATCAACTGTATAGACATTAGAGTGATAAAAATGTGTCCGGTTGACATATATGCTGAAATCCAGCTGACTAAGAGCTCTGTAAATCTCTACCTTATAAACACTCCTATCCTTGATAACATATTGAGAAAAAAAGACAAAACAAGAATAACTCTTTGTACTGCACTGACAGAACAAAGCCATTCAGCTTTCAGTGGGCAAAATGGCACATTTCCCTAAAGAAAATATGAACTTATATTTCCAGGATTGATGTAGTATGACTTAAAATTGCTGCTTGCTTGTCATTTACACATTTATGTATCCTAACAGTAGAGATATAAAGAAACTATTTCATGCATAAAGAGATTACTAATTGTACAATGAAAAATACTCTAGATGAGTAACATTGATTATAGCTAACATGCATTTATCATTATTATAAAATTGTGCTTTTCAAATACCAGGTGCCTGAGATTATGTGCTTGGCAAAATGCAGAGAAAATGACATGGACATAATCTCTGCTCACACTGAGAAAGAATCTAAAGAATTTCTAGCATGATTTGCATAAGATATCGTCTAGAAAGAAAAATTAATGAGTCTCTTTCTTTCAGAATGTCCTCTAATGATATTAACACTAGGCTAAGTAGTTTATGTGATGCAATCAGTATATAGGGTGAAGATTAAGAGGATACCCTTTAGAGACAGACTAAAGTTCCAATTCCAGCTCCATCAAGTATTAAGGGCAGTTCGATCTTGGCAACATTCTCAACCTCTTCATGCCCCAGTACTCTGATCTGTAAAATAAGGGCAGTACCAGTACCTACATCAGAGCACTGCTGTGGAGATTATATAAAATAATGTATATAAAGTCCTTTAGGAAACTGCCTGGTCCATAGTTAGTGCTTGATGAATAAATGTTAGCTACGTTTATCAACTCTTACTGTTTCATTGGGTCAAAATTGTGTAAGGTCAAAAACCTGCTGGGAGGAGAAGGAGGTAAAGAAGGGAAGTAGTATTTCATATTCCAAAAATATTATGCAGCTATGTATATATTTAGTATATTAATAGGATTTTAGGAAAGTCTGTGGTCCTTACCCTCTATATCTTTCCCACTGCCTGTAGTTTCCCAAATTATTGTTTTCTTTACCACCCTCAACCTTAAAATGTCAGTTTGTTTCCACATGTGGCCATTTGCTTCCCATTGCATAGTTCAGAATGGCCCATTCTACACTGCTCCTACTGCTGAGGGATGGAAGTAATGAAACCTCTTTTTCTAGCATTACAACATTTGACCCATCATCTGCCCCAAGCAACTTTGCCCTTACCTGACAATCACCTCAACCATGTAACTGTGCTATTATTGCTGGTTCTTTAGTGATTCTCCAAGAGTGGTATTTGCTGTTGGTGTTTGTGTTGTTGTCATGGCCATTATTTGCTAACTGTGGCTTTCATATATTTACATGTTTCTAGCTCTCTTTCTTATTAGATTATTGACTATTTGATGGAAAAGACCTTTTTCTGTATCCCAAACCCTCTCCAGAGTGTCAATAAATGTTTTGGGAATAAAAGTAAGGGAGTCCTATAGAAGTGATCACCAAATATGACACCAACTTGTCCTAGGGAAGGAAATAAAATCTCAAGAGAATCCTATGCATTGTGATGCAGGATAAAGATGATACTTAGAGTCCAAATTTGACACCATAACTTATTAGTTGAGTGATTTTTGTACAAATGAGTTAACTTCTCTGAACTTCAGTTGTCCAATTCTATAAAAGGAGTTAGCGATTGTATCTGTCTTTTAGAGTTGTTATGGGCATCAGGTGAGATGATGATTAAGAAAATGCTTTGTAAATTATACAATTCTAGACAAATATTCGCTGCAGTAGTGATCGTGATTTGTGCCTTAGCCTGCAAAGGAAGTGATGTTTCCATGAGATTTTGGCTATTAGTCCCCACGTTATTAGATGATGTTCCCATTATGTGTTGCTATATAACAAACCACCTCCAAATTCAGTGGTTTAAAACAATAGTAATAACATGTTTATTTTGCTCATGAATCTGCAATTTGGACAGAATTTAGTGAAAACAACTCACTAAGTGTGAATTGAGGTGTCAGTTTGGGGAGATTTAAAAGCTGAATGAAGGCTGGAATCATCTGAAGTCTCATTCACATGTCTGGCAGTTGATGCTGGCTATAGCTTGGGACCTTAGATGGGCTGTCAGCTGGAACACCTATACAACATGGTGACTACATTTCAAGGATGTGGAGACAGACAGAGAGAGAGAGAGAGAGAGAGAGAAGAGGCAGAAGCTGTATTCAGAAGTCACACATTATCATTGCTACCATATTCTATTCAGTAAAAGGGAGTTACTAGTCTCACTCATATTCAAGGGAAGGAAGATTAATTTACACATTTTGATAGGAGGAATGTCAGAGAATATGTGGACCACCAAAAATATTACCACTACCACTTCTAGCTGGCATTTTTTGAGCATTTAGTACATACCAGGTACTATATTGCATTGTATCATTTAATCCCCATCAAATACCCACAAAATAAATGCCATTGTAATTATTTTAATGGTGCAGAAAATGATGCTCAGAGATATTAAATAGCTTGCCCAAAATCACATATGGAAGGACCTGGGACTAAATTCAAAGTCATGTTGTTAACCACTATAATATGCATTTCTCCCCTTTTGTGCCATTACACTTCTGTGGTGTTAGAAATGCATTTATGTTTGTGTGTGTGTATGTGTGTGTAATGGGGTGTGACTGCTGAATTTATTAGACTTTGTTGTTCTGATAGAGGAGCAAATTTGACACCTTTCAATAGGTGCTGCATTAAAATTATAAGAACCTTCCCATAGTTCTCTCTGAAGCAACTGCCTAACTCTGATCAATGTGCAACAGTTTAAAACTCTTACAATCAGTACCCTTTTAATGATCAGCTCTCAACAACTTATAAGATATTTAGTGGAAGAGTAGCTATCCTACTACTACGTGTCTAACTCTGTCACCACTCAGTAACTCTTAGGAGCATGTGGTTCAAAGAAATAAAAAATGTTGAAGTTAGTGGTCCAGCTTCTTGGTCACTCATTTGATGGATTCTGTGCTTCAGCAACTATGGTAAGTGGAACCCTTCACTAGATGGTGGCCAGAGACATTGGATGCTGTAACTGGCATGGTTTATTTCTATGGCCAATGCTGAAGAATGCCTCATGATTACAGTAATCATTGCCAGCCCTATTCAACTTTTGAACTCTGCCCAGCCTTGTTTATAGAGCTAACAGGTTGGCCACTTATTTGTTGGTTTTGGAAAATCTCAACACTTTGCCTTCGCCTAAATTGCCTTGATTGACAGTGTGATGTCATTAATTTAACTCAATAAGTGCATAGCCCTCTAATTTTCTTGGCTTTGTCAGCATAGCTTCATGGAGGGTGGTAATTATATGTGGGAGGCAAACAGCTGTACATTGTTGTCCTTGAGTGTGGAATGAATTTGGAAAACAGAAAGAGAGCCACAAAGGACAGAAATATGAATTGCTAAGGCTATTGTCTGTAATACATAGTGTCAAATGAAATGGGTGAAATGAGATTGATAGCATCATTAGTTAGCCATGCCTTTTGGGACATTCAAATTCAAAAATGCAAAAAATGCAAAAAAAGATGGTTGTACATACTGAGTTATGCATCTATATTCATATACTTGCTTTACTCAGATTCAACTATATTATTGCTTCAAGGAATGTTACCTTTTTAAAAATTCATATATTAAAATAAGTAATATATTTAAATTACAGTCCAGATTTCAATCTTTTTGTTTTGTTTTGTGTGTGTGTGTGAATTTCAGTGAGGCAAAGTAAAACTTTTTCATACATGAGAGACATTTTTGGTCCATCAGCTTATCTAGTAAAGACCATTTCTATAAGAGTATAGTTAGTCTAAATGGAATGTTTGTCCCAATTTGGGAAGAAAAATTTCTAGAATAAAATCATTGAGGAAAAGAAACTGAGTGCATGCAAAATGAACTTAAGATGCTGTAGTATCTGTTTGTCCATCACTTTTTTTCTCCTGCTTAAGCCTTTGTTATGGAAGAGGAAAGTTTAAAACTATTTAAACTGAAAGTTTAAATTCATTCTTTGTAAGCCTATCTTTCCTTTTTTCCCCCTTGCCTGTTAAGCATGAAACACTTCGTTAGCATTCTGTTTGTCAAGTGAAGGCTAAAATGGGCAGTTATCCATGAGAACGACACATGTTTTTACTCCATAGAGGCATATACTTAATGAGCATATGGGCATTTGGTGAACACATAATTATCTTATAAACATTTGTTTTGTGATGTTTTCAACAAAAAAATACTACTTTTAAAGAGAGCAAGAGAAGTACATTTTGTGGTTCATCACTTTAAGTGTATCATTTCGTGCCAAGATTAAAGAGGCAAAAGTTGATGTTGTACCTATCTGCTGCACCATAACTATTTATTTTAAGATGACTCCTGTTTTGATAGATCTTTCAAGAAGCTGCATTCAATTTTTCACTGTATCCGTGTAACTCCAGATATCTAAGCACTTAGGTTTTAGAAGTCAGGGCTGGAGAGTCCAGATTACAGCTTTAATATCATGGAAAATTTTAGATGTTATTAAATAGCAAACAGATATTAAATTTTCTCAAGGTTTATGAGTATAATAAATGAAAAATGAGGCACAGATGAGATGTTTACTACTATATACTCTCTATACAAAATCAGCCAAGGTGTGTATAATCATTAAATATTTGATCCCACAAAATGGCTATACTAAAAAGCCTATATTATTTTGATTGTTTCAGAACTGTCTGAAGAATTCATGACATTGAGATTTCACTTCTCTCAAATCTGGATAAGATTTCTATACAAATATTTTATTAATGCCTATACTCTAATTAGAGAGAAGATCTGCATTTAGATACCAGGTCAGTGAATTTGGATGTGGGGCTGGGGGAGAGGGTGGATATATGGAATATTCTAAATTATGTGTTTACTGCCCAAATCTGAGCTTCCCATTGGGTGTTTGTACCTGCCCCCCAAAAGTTTTAAAGTAGTTACTGTATAAAATCTGGCTAAACATAGTCTACTCATAGCCTTTCAGAGCCCACAAAATAGTAAGCATTAGCATGGTTATCTGAATAACTGAGCCTCAAATGTGTGCTTTCCCCCAATTCTTTTGAAAATAGAAAAATAATGCATTTAGCCCGCAAATATTTTTTGACTGTCTAACATGTGCTACTTTTATACAGCTTATCATGTTGAATTATAATTATTGCTTACTGGTATCTTTCCATGATTAGGTTATGTTCTCTAGGAGAAAAGAGATTATGCCTTAATCATCTCTATACCCTTCTGACTCAGCACAAAAAATGACACATACCCTGCCCAATAAATGAATAGTGAATATGTGAGTGAGTATGACAATAAATGCATAAGTACATGAGTGAAAAATTTGGTCATCAGCAATGGTTACAAGAAAGTAAAGGAAGGAAAGATTATTTCCAGCGTGGAGAACAGAGTGGTAGGAATACCAGAAAATACACTGGGGATGAGATGACACTTGAGTTGGACCTTAAAGGATGAATAAGAGGCTATTAGATTTGGTCATCAATCCTTGGTTGCTTTAGACAACAGATTCAATGAAATATTGCGGGCAAACAGCAGACTGCTTTTGGCTGATGATTGGGATAGATATGAAGAAATAGAGATATAATTTCTCCTTTCAAATAATTTTATGATGAGTATCAGTTGTCTGAAGCCATCCAGTCCTAGGTTTCAATCCTGGTTTTGCTCTTTGCATGCTGTGTGAATGTGAGCAAGCTCTCTGTGCTTAATCTCTCTGTGCTCCAATTTTCTTATCTATGAAATAAGGATAATGGCAGTAACTATCTCTTGTGAGTACTGTATGAGAAACTAAATGTAGGCAAATATCATAGCATTTGATGTAAGTACTCAATAAACAGTAGACTGAAATATGAAACAAAGAAGGGAGAGGACAGTAGCAGAAGGGAATAGCAAGGTAAAATAAAGAAATTTCTCTTTTATCAAGAATTCTGAGACCTCAAATGAATGATGACAATTTTCCCATAGTAAAATCTTATAAAATATTCCATAATATTTCCTCAATCAAGAGCTTTAGCAACCAACAAAATGATTTTATTTGATCTTGGTGTCCCCTCCTGTTCCTGTGTGCTGCCTTTTCCTAGTGCTTTTATACTTCCGAGCAATCCCTCCGATGAATCTTTATACTTCCAGAGTTATGATTATCTGTTCAGCCTGCTTCTAAAATATACCTGTGATGCAAACTTAGGATCATGCTATGAGAATTAAAAGGTGAAAAAATTATACTACTGTCACTTTTCCAAGTAATATATTTGAATTTTAGAAAGGGTCTTCCAGAGACACAATGACTTAAGTCATTTGCCTATTGATAATTTATATTCTGCCTACTTCCACAAGAGATTTGTCATGGCACAATATGCCAAGACAGTGACTCTGATTACTGGTGAGAATTTTAGGTTTGACTTTACTCATTAATTTTTTTGAAGCTCTTTGGATAGATTTGCCAGGAAACTGATGCAGGCCTGCAAGTGAGTTATTTAGTGGAAAGTAAGTATTTAAGTGCCCTGTAAAGCATATTCTACTGAAGTCTTCTCATCAGAATGGTGTGGCCCACAAATCAAAGGTGTACATTCTGTGTGGAAAATATGCTGCTTCTAAGTTTCATTAGCTTTGTTTGTATCAGCATTATTGAGGTTATTTATGTACAGTAAAATGCATTTATTTAAAATGTGCAATTTGATGGGTTTTCACAGATGTTTAACACCTGTGAAGCCATCACCACAAACAAGATGGAAAACATTTCTAACAAACCAAAAGTTTCCTCATTCTACTTTGCATTTCTCCCCTTCGTCTGCCAGTAGCCCCGGACAACCACTGATCTGCTTTCTGTCATTATAGATTAGTTTGCATCTTCTAGAGTTTTATATTAATGGAATCATACAGTATATATTCGTTCAATCAGCCTAATTGTTCTGAGATTTATACATGTTGTTGCATGTTCTGGTAATTCATTATTTGTACCAATGAGTAAGTACTAGTGTTGTTTATTCACTTATTGATGTGTATTTGGATTGTTTCCAGTTTTAGGCATTATGAATTAAGCTGCTACAAACATTCATGTGCAAGTATTTTTGTGGACATATGTTTTGATTTCTCTTGGATAAATATCAAGTAATGACATGGCTAGGTTATATGGTAGATCTGCGTTCAGGTTTTTTTGGAGACAGAGTCTTGTTCTGTTGCCCCAGGCTAGAGTGCGATGGCATCAGCCTAGCTCACAGCAACATCAAATTCCTAGGCTTAAGCAATCCTCTGCCTCAGCCTCCCGAGTAGCTGGGACAACAGGCATGTGCCACCATGCCCGGCTAATTTTTTCTATATATTTTAGTTGTCCAGCTAATTTGTTTCTATTTTTAGTAGACATGGGGTCTCGCTCTTGTCAAAGCTGATCTCAAACTCCTGACCTCGAGTGGTCCTCCCACCTCCGCCTCCCAGATTGCTAGGATTACAGGCATGAGCCACCACGCCCAGCCTGTGTTAAACTTTTTAAGCAATTGCCAAATCTAAAATATATAAGAAGCACAATTCAATAGCAAAAAACCAAATAACTCATTAAAAAGGAAGCAAAGGACCTAAATAGACATTTTTCCAAGGAAGACATACAAAAGGCCAACAGGTATATGAAAAGGTGGTTAACATCACCAGTCCTCAGGTAAATGCAAATCAAAATCACAATGAGATAGTACCTGACACCTGTTAAGGTGGCTATTATCAAAAAGATGGGATAAGTGTCAGTGAGGGTGTGGTAAAAAGGGAACTCTTGCACATTGTTGGTAGGAAATTGGTGTAACTATTATGGAAAATAGTATGGAAGTTCCTCGAAAACTAAAAATAGAACTACCATATGATCTAGCAATTCCACTCGTGGGCATATATCCAAAAGAAATAAAATCGATATCTTGAAGAGATATCTGCACCCCCATGTTCACTGAAGCATTATTCATAATAGCCAAGATATAGAAACAAACTGTTTGTTGATGGATGAATGGATAAAGAAAATGTGGTATGTATGCATGTGTGTGTGTGTGTGCGTGTGTGTGTGTGATGTAGAATATTATTCAGCCTTTAAAAAGAAGGAAACCCTGACATTTGCCACAACATGGGTGAATCTGGAGGACATTATGCTAAGTGAAACTAGTCAGACACAAAAAGACAAATACTGTATGATTTTAGTTATATGTGGAATCTAAAAAAGATGAACTCATAGAAGCAGAGAGCAGAATGGTGATTGCCAGGGACTGGGGAGTGGGGTGGGGGAAATGGAAAGATGTTGGTCAAAGTTCCCTTTAAAACTTTGAAGTTTAAACTTTCAGTTATAAGATAAATAAGTTATGGGGATCTATTATACAGTACAGTGACTGTAGTTAATACTGTATTGTATACTCAACATTTGATAAGAAAGTGATTTTAAGTGCCTTCACCCCCCCAATACACAAATGGTAACTACAGGTGGTGATGGATGTTAATTAATTTGATTATGGTAATCATTACACAATTTATACTTATATCAAATCATACATTGTACACCTTGAATATATACCATTTTTATCTGTCAATTAAATAAGTTTAATTTGTCAGTTAAATAAAACAGTATCAGTTGAAAATAAAATCTTATTTCAGTTCTTAGGCTGAAGGTTGCTTTGAGTCTTACCTACACATGCATGGTTCAGGGGTCAGCCAAAGACTTGGGAAGATGTTATTCACAGAATCGGAACTCCTTGCCCTCTGCTTTTCTTTCTTCCAGGATTCAGTATTCACTTTCCTGAAATTGTGATTGCCCCAGACTCTGTCTTCCATTTGCTTAGGGCATAAAAATGGCATGTTTTCATTGGAGTTTTACTTGCCCTGACTTGCCTTATAATCTTATTCTTCCCTCAGGCTAACGCTGTAAATAAACATGGGAATGTTACTCCACACTTGTCTCTTTTCCACATTTTGCCATGCATTCATAAATTCCATCCACATTCCATGTTGATTCCTATTTGATCAATCAAAATACCTAATCTTTACTCTTGTGCTCAAGTCAAACACAATACCTTGCCCTATCCTTTACTTATATGTTTTTAAATTTCATTGTTACTCAAAATTGTGGTTATATTAGTTTTCTATTGCTTTGGTAACAAACTAATACAAACTCGGCAGTTTAAACAACACAAATTCATCATCTACAGTTCTGTAGATCAGAAGTCTGACACAGATCTCACTGGGCTAAAATCAAGGTGTTGGAAAGGCTGCATTCCTTTCTGAGCGCTCTGGGAGAAAATCTGTTTCCTTATTTGGGTTGTTGGCAGACTGTAGTTCCTTGCAGTTGTAGGACTCAAGTCTCTGTTTTCTTGCTGGCTGTTTGTTGAGGAATGTTTCCAGCCCCTAAAGGCCACCCATGTCTCTTCACTTGTGACCCCTTCTTACATCTTCAAAGCCAGGAAAAATGGGGCAAATCTCTCTGATGATTAGAATAGGCCCTCTTTCTCTTTCCGTTGCTTATCTATGACTGAGCCTTTTACCTTCTCAATTCCACTTTTAAGAACCCATTTGATGACATCAGGCCTACCCAGATACTCCAAGATAATCTCTTCATATCAAAGTCCCTAACATTAATCATAGCTACAAAGTCCTTTTTGCTATATATGGTAACATTTTCACAGGTTCTGCGGATTAGAGTCTAAACATTCTGCCTACCACACTGGTCTTTAAAACTTCTTATTTTGAAACAGTTAAGGCATACCAAAATCACAAAGCAAAATTTCGTAAACTACCATATTCTCATGGAATAATTCTATGTGCATTTCTGACCCTTTATATCCCCATCCTATTTGTTCCTTAGATACCTATTACCATGAATGCAAGATTCAAACTCTCATGCATTTCTTTGCATGCCTAAGCAAAATATAATGTTTGGTTATTGAGCTTTACTTTTTATCCTGTTTAAATCTCATTTAGTGGATCCATTTTGTATTTCAGCCTAATCAGATTTTATCATTCTTCCAAGTATTTGTATTTATTTTATCTCTGATAAACATACAAAAAATGTCTAAATAAAAGTTAATAAAAATGTTGATACAGGCAGCACTAAGTACTCAGCAGTAGAGAATACCATCAGGGTTCCCTTTTACATGACAATGATATTTATTCATTATTAGGTAATAACTGGGTACCATGATTCAACCAGTGAGCAATACATCTAATAACATATTGTGAATGTTTTCTAAAAATGGCTTCTTCCCATTCCTGTTGCATACCATTATTTAAAATTAACAGATTTTTTAAGAGAAGTTTTAAGTTTATAGAAGTTTGAGCAGATGGTACAGAGAATTCCTATATACCACTTCTATCCACCACTCATAGTTTTCCTTCTTATTAATATAGTACATTAGTTACCATTATGGGCTGAGATGTATCCCCTCCCCATTCATATGTTGAAGTTGTAACTCCCAGTACCTCAGAATATGATGGTATTAATAAAGAGTCTTTAAAAAGGTAATTAAATTAAATCAGGTAATTAGGGTGGGTCTATAACAATTGATGTACTTATAAGATGAGGAAATTTGGACATAGATGAGTACAGAGGGAAGATGTTATAAGGACAGAAGAAGATGGCCATCTATAAGCCAAGAAGAAAAGCTTCATAAGAAATGAATTACTATGGACTAAACTGTGTCTCCCCCAACTCAAATTTATATGTTGAAGCCCCAGGCCCCAAAGTGATGGTATTTAGAGGTAGAGTTTTGGGGAGGTGATTAGGTTTAGATCAGATCATGAAGATGAAGCCTTCATAGTGGGGTTAGTACTCTTATAAGAAGAGACTGGAGAGGTCTCTCTCTCTTCCCCGTATGAGAACACAGCAAGAAGGTGGCACTCTGCAAGCCAGAAAGACAGCACTCAACAGAACCTGACCATACTGGTACACTGATCTTGGACTTCCCAGCCTCCAAGACTGTACAAAATAAATGTTTGTTGTTTAAGCTACCAAGTTTATGGCATTTTGTTATAGCAGCCAGAGCCTGCTGACATCTTGATCTCAGACATCTAGCATCCAGAATTGTCAGAAAATAAACTTCGGTTGTTTACGCCACCCAGTCTATGATAGACTGTTATGGAAGCCCTAGCAAACTAATACGATTATTGGTTATTATATTAATAAAATTATTTGTTATAATTGATGAATTGATATTGGTATTTCATTATTAACTAAAGTCCATAGTTTACATTAGGGTTCTCTCTTTGTGTTGTATATGCTGTGGGTTCTGACAAAGGTACAATGTCATGTATCTACCATTAGAGAATTATGCAAAATATTTTCACTGTCCTATAAATCCTCTATGTTTCACCAATTAATCCCCGTGTCAACTCCCAAGCCACTGGCAACTCTGACCTTTTTACTGTCTCTATAGTTTTGCCTATTCCAGAATGTCATATAGGAATAATACCAGGTAGCTTTTACAAATTGGCTTCTTTCACTTAGCAATATACATTTAAGATTCTTCCATGTCTTTTCATGGATGGAGGGTTCATTTCTTTTTATCACTGAATATTTCATTATATCACAGTTTGTCTACCCATTCACTTTTTGAAGGGCATCTGGGTCCTTCCAATTTTTGACAATTATGAATAAAACTGCTATAAATATTCATTTGCAGATGTTTTTGTGGCCGTAATTTTCAATTCATTTGGCTTAATACCTGGGAGTATGATTACTGGATCATTTTGTAAGACTATATTCAGGATTGTAAGAAATGACCAAACTATCTTTCAATTGAGTGGCTGTATCATTTGTGCATTCCCATCACCAATGAATGAGAGTTCCTGTTGCTCCACATCCCCATCAGCACTTGGGATTGTCAGCTTTTAGGATTGTAGCCATTCTGATAGATGGGCAGTAGTATCTCATAGTTTTCATTTACAATCCTTAATGTCATGTGATGTTGAGAATTTATTCATTTGTTTACTTGTGATCTTATTTGAAGAAGTATCTGTTTTTAATCATTAATGGGTGTTAGGTTTTTGACAAATGCTTTTTTTCATGTATTGATAGGATAATATGATTTTTCTTTCATAGCATGTTGTGATAGATTATATTATTTGAAATTCAAGTAATGAGCCAGCCTTCTACACTTGGAATAAATCTCATTTGGTCATAGTGTATAATTGTTTTTACATGTTTTTTAGTTTAATTTGCTGAAATTTGTTGAAAAACTTTTCATCTATATGTTCATGAGAGATATTTGGTCTGTAGTTTTCCTTTCTCATGATGTTTTTATCAGAATTAGCTAGGGTAGTACTGGGCCCATAGAATGATTTAGCAAGTGTTCACTGTGCTTCTATTTTTTGGAAGAGATTGTAAAGAATTGGTTTCAGTTTTTCCTTAAGTGTTCGATAGAATTCACTAATGAAACTATCTGAGTTTGGTGCTCTCTGTTTGGAAAATTTATTATTTATTAAATTACTTTATTATTAAATTACTTTAATAATATTAAATTATTTATTTATTAAATTACTTTAATAGATATGGACAAACCAGATTATCCATGTGTTTCTACTCTCACTATAGTGCTGCCCTGAGACTTTCATGTTAATAAATCCTGGGATGGTCTCCTTAGGGATGAGAGAACATGTGGAAAGAGTGGTCCATTTTACCACTTGTATCTACTATTGAATGCTTCATTCTCTGCTAAGCCAACAGGCAACTACAGCCACATGAATGACTATGGTCGAGACTAGCAGAAGAATTGTCTGATTCCAGTTATATTTTCATAAGTATATAAGGTAGTTATTTTTTAAGCAATTGAATTTTGGAATGCTTTGTTATGCAACAATGACTACTGATACTCCCTTTCTATGAGCAAAAGTAATTTCTCTTTCCTCAGAATGTTTCTTTCATTTCCTTGTCTTAACTGAAACCCAGATCTTCCCTGCAGTTTTCTCAAATGGAAAGAAACTGTTCTTGTGCATAAACCACAGGGACAGGACACAGAATAAGTATACTCCTTCATGCTTATTGCTGTTTCTAGACCATTACTTCTCTTTCCTCCTGATTAAGACCCTCTGTATTTTTTACTTTCATGCTATCAGACTGTCACCCACTAGTTCTTTTAGTGATTACCATCTTCCTAATATCCCTGACAAACTCTGTAATCATGGATACTTGTAGAAACCTGCTCATTTTCTTTCTCTCTATTCCTAACCTTTCTAGCATTCCTTGTGATTTAACTATCTTTGTGAACAATTTAATAGCTCGATACATTGGTAACCCTGTTCCTTGATCTCTATTCACCCTCAGGAAACTTTTCCTATATATAATCACAGTTGCTTTTTATCATGATCATATCCTAAATCTTATATTCAGTCTCTTTTGCTGGATTGAACTCCTCTATCCAACCTCTAAGTGTTAGAATAACTTAGAGCACTATCCTGGGTACTTTTTCTACCTATATTCTTCTATAAGTTGGTCTTATTAATTCTTATTTATTATTTAAATGTTGTGCTCTGCCCAGAACTTGTATCTGAGCTCCAGGTGTATATTCAACTGTCTACTTGACATTTCCATTTGCATATCTTGCAAATATCTCAAATTTACTATGTCCAACATAGAACTTGTTCCCCTTTAAGCTTACCTCTCTCACTCAATAAATCTGTGTCTACTCAGTTGCACAAAACAGACACTAGACTTTCTTGATTGCTCCATTACCCTCACACTTATATCCAATACTTCCCTAAGTACAATATAGTCTTCTTTCAGAATGTATTTAAATCCATCTCTACCCAATTATCTACATTTACACTTCACCATACCAGTTCAGAGCAAGAATATTTCTTATCTGGACTATTCTAACAGCCATCTAACTGGTCTTTCTGCTTCAACTTGTATACACTTAGAGTTTATTCTATGCAGAGAAGCCAGGAAACTCTTTTTTAAAATTTTAATGAAATCACACCATGCCTCTGCTTTAAAACTCTCCAATGGTTTCACATTGAACTTATAATAGATGCTGTGGTCTTTAATGTGGCTTAAAAGATCCTCCATAATCTGGCCCCTGACTACCTCTCTGACCTTATCCATCATGATCCCCCTCACTGACTATGTTCCGGTCACACTAGCTTCTTTCTGTTCCTGAAACATGTCAAGCTTTTGCCTGTCTTAGGGCAATTGTACTAACAATTCTCACTGCATGCTATCATCTGCCAGAATCCTCTACCTTAAGTATTCATGTAGCTTCTTAAACTACATAATTTTAAGTAGCTTTCCCTCTTTATTCCCCATTTTGGCCCTCTTTTTTATTTTTTCTACAACTTTACAACAATATTAACTATATACTTTAACAAGGTTTCTTATTTTTGTGCCTTCCCTTCACTATAATGTCAACTCCATAAGGGCAGGCACCATACTTCTCTTGTTTAATGCTATATCCTTGATACTTAGCACAGGGCTTCACATATAATAGATACTCAATTAGTATATATTGAATGAATAAATAAATAGAGTGACTGCATTATTGACTGTATCAGGTGCTTCAGCATTAATTCCTAGATAGATCTCAGGATTATGGGGTCAGAAAATAATCTAATGTATGTCATCATCAATAATTACCAAATATCAGTTATAGGAGGAGTGGAATGATTTAATTTATCTAAAAAATATTGAATAAGTAATATGTAGTATGTACCAGGGATTTTGCTAAATGTGCATTCAGTGGTAAATACAAGAAAGAGATTTCTGATCTTACGGAAACTGCAGTCTAGGAAGATTTTCAATGAACATTTGGTGATCTCGTTTTGTGCAGAGCAGTGTTCAATACAGGGACATGAGAAGGAGAGTTGATTTGGGGGCTGTGGGAAATAAGAATTGGTATATAACTTGAGAACTTGAGAAAAATGAACTAGTAAAATAGTGGTAGGAAGGCAAAAGCTTCATTTATTCATTCCTTAAATCTCTCAACTCCTGTTCTACCAACACACACACATGTACATACACACATACACATACATGGACATGCATATGCACACACACAGAGTTTAACTTTTCCCTCTACATTCTAGGCTGTACAGTGTGAGGAAAGGGGATTTTTTATACTTAAAGTAGTTTAGCGAATGCCCTATAGAGGTTTCTAAAGCCCAAGTAGTGAGACATTGGAGTTATAATTGGAAAGGTAACTGAATAATATGCTCAGAATATATAATTATAGGGCTACGAAAAGACTGGGAAAAGATGAATTATGACTGATGGTAAAGCTTTATTTTGAATAAAAAAGCAGAACTAAGTCTTTGAATGGGGAAGTTAAAGGATCAGGGGAATTATGTGTTCATGGAACTACAAATGGTTTTTGTGATGAGTGTCTTTCATTTGCTTAAAAAGAGAGTCATATCAAGATTAAGAAATATAATGGTTTGAAAGGGGAAAAGTAGCATTATTTGTAGAAAATACAATTATACACCTATAAACCCATTAAAATAAACTGTAAAATTGAGAATAAGAGATTGTAGTAAATTGGTCTATTATAAGATATATATATATATATATATAATCAATATTCTTCTACATGCCACCAATAAATAGTAATTTTAGTGGGGATAATCTCACAACCACAAAAATATCAAAACACAACATTCCTATAAATAACCCAAATACAGTAAATATGATAAATATGACAAAACTGAGATACATTTAAATTAAAAAATTGGAGAAACAGAAATATACCATGTTCTTTAGTATGAAGATTTGGTATCATAACAAATAAATTTATAGAGTTCATATAATTAACACAATTTCTAAAATTGTTCTAAAGTTAATTTTAAAGAAGAAGCAGGGAAGAATACCTAAAGGAATTTTGAAAAATAAGCATAGAAAGGCATTTATCTTACCACATAATATAACCCATTATTAAAATATAATAATTCAAATTATGGCATGTTAATGCTACAATCTACAGTCAGATAAATAGGCTACTATAAGTGACCCTCTAATAGACTCTAGAATAGACAAGAGTTTAACATAGAATAAAGGAAGCATCATAAACTACTAATAAGATTAGTTGAGAGTAAAAATTTGGCCATGTATTTTGGCAAAATTAAAATCCAATGATATCTTCACCTTTACCATATATTACATTCAAAGAAATACCAAAATAGATAACATTTTAAACATTAATTAAATATAGGTCAGTTTAGAGTGGATAGAAACTTTTTAGCATGAAAGCTATGAAAAAAGTTCCAAACAGAATGATTGACAAAGTGAACTATGTAAAATATTATAAATAACTGAATATCAAAACAGAATGAATAACTCAAAATACAGATGACAAATTAAGAACATAAATGAGGTAGATGAAAGGTTAATATCTATAATAACATAGACAACATCATCCAGTTTAAGGGGAAAATAACCTGTAACACTTCCATAGAAAAGTAAGGAATACAAATAGATAATTCACAAAAGATAAAGTAAAAATGGCCAATAAACATAGGAAAATGCATTCCACCTCACTAGTAGTAGCTGAAAAAATACAAATTGAAACAGTAAGTTGTCATTTTACTTTGACCTGTCAAATTGGATTTTTTTGTTTTGTCTCTTGCATTAGTGCTCAGTGGTGCTGAGAATAGTAGTGGCAGTCTACACTGCTAAAGTTTCTGAAGGAACAATTTGAAAATATGTATCAAGATTTTCAAAAGGTTTTATGCCACTTAACCAAGCATTCCACTTCTAAAACTATGTCCTAAGGAAATAATAAGAGCTGGGGACAATGATTTATATATAGAGTTGTTCATAACAACATTATTCAAATTGCAAAAAATTAAACCATTTAAATATTTGACAAGGGTTTGGTTAAATAAATTATTGTAGATCCATATTTTCCAGTTATGAAAATCTTGTTTTGGAAGTTTTTAACATGAGTAAAAATGCTTTCAAGGGGATATATTATCTAAAAATTTTAAATGGATCATAAAGCCATAAATAAAAAATGTTTTAAAAAATACTAGAAGGAAGTTAACAGCAATTGTTTCTTGGAGTTGGGATTTGTTTCATTTTATTGATTGATTGTTTGAAAACTAATCAGAAAGCACAGCATTATTTACCCTTCACATACATTGCTTCACATATATTCCTCCCAATAACAGTGTTGTTGGTAGTACTCAAATCATAATATCTATTTTAGTTACAGTGAAACAGGGAATGAGAGATAAAGTGACTTATGCAAGGTCTCACAGTTCCTAAGTGGGAATCTTTTATCCTTTGTGTAGTACCTGGTACATAGTAAGCACTCACTATGTATCTATTGAGTGAATGACTAAGTGTGCCCTTACTCCAGATTTTCTGACTCAGTTCAAAATCATTTCTGCAAGCGTGTCTGTAAGGTTCTTTATATTATAGCCCAAATTTCTGAAGCAACTCAATGTGGTTCTAACACTTGGCCACTTCTGGCCACCCTTTATGAGATATTACAATATTTTACTTGCATTCACAGAGCATTTAACTAAAGCCAGAAATATTGAGTGCCATTATGTTTCATCAATTTGATTTGGTGAGATAATAATAATGTTTTAGTGATTTAGAAAGTAATTACCTCAAGATCAGAGGCTGTGCCTTCTCTACGTCCAGGTCTGTACAGAGTTACTCAATTGGGCGTGGCACACTCAATTTTGTAGTTTAGACTATCTTAATGATTGCTTGTGCACCCATCCATCAGATTGAATGTGCTTTGATCCAATTTGATTGTTAAAATGGACAAAAACACTGGATTTGTCCTGTAAAGCATCTAACGTAGTGCCTTGAACATTAGAACACCTAATAAATAAATGTGATAATGATGGTAAAAGCAAACTTAGCCATAATTATAACATTTGTTTCTAAATGATCAACAATTCTACTTTGAAAATGGATGCACATATATGGCATTTTTTAAAGCTCTTTCATTTACATCTTCAGTAACCCCATCTGAAAGTATAATTAAGTTTGATACTTAGTATTTTATTGTTTTGGGTTTTGATTTTTGCTTGTTTTCTTCATTATCATGGAGACATGCTATGTAGGCACACTTTAATTTTGTAACCTGGTCCCTATGGAGTTTTATTAAACTTTTTCTCTTTATAACCTCATATTATGATAGCATTTATAACACAGTCTCTGCAGATTTTATTTAAATTATCATGAGACTTTTATGCCCATTATTTATGTCAAAGTGTCTACTGCCAAATGCTTATGCTTTTGAGAGAATGTTATATTATTTTTATACTTTAATAAAAAATATTTCTTATAAAACAAAAAAACAATCCATTTTATACTAAAGTTTTTACCTGGATGGCTAGTAAAAGAGGAATGTTGCAGCAGAGAATGCAGTGTATCGATATTTAGCATAATTCCAGAAAGCACATATCATAGCAGTAATGATGCTCCTATCCAGGATGGTATAGACTGACTTGTGCCTCTCCCTCCAATTTCATATATTGAAATCCTAACACCCAATGTGGCTATATTTGGAGATAGAGCCTTTCAGGAGGTAATTAAGCTTAAATGAAGTCATAAGGTTGAGGCCCTAATCTGATAGGACCTATATCCCTATGAGAAGAGAAAGAAACACCTAAGATCAGAGATCCATCTCTCTCACACTCTGCACACAAAAGAAAAGCTACATGAAGACACAGTGAGAAGACAGCCATCTGAAAGCCAGGAAGAGTGGTTCAGAGGTTTCACCAGAAAATAACCCTTCTGCATTTTGATCTTGAACTTCCAGTGTCCAGAACTGTGAAAAAATAAATGTCTGTTGTGTAAGCCAACCAGTCTGTAGTATCTTGTTATGGTGGCCCAAGATGACTAATATACAGGATTTGTTGTAGACAAAATCTCTGTCTCCAACTGCCTGCTAAAAATCAGAGTTTTAACCCATTCAAACTAACAATCACATTCCTTAAAGTTGGGTGAAGGAATGCCAGACCAGGTATCCAGAAATTATCTTCAAAAGAGCCATAAAATACAATGTTTTTGTTATTGATCCTAGTAAGGAAGAAAAGGAAGAAGTTATGTAGCTTTTCAGAGAAATCTCCAATGAGCTCAATTTAAAAGACATTTATGAAAAATGGGAGTAGATGCTCATATATAAAGACAAATACAAAAGACTAGCACCAAAGCTTTTAATAATATTAAGAATGGAAAGACTTTTTTGTTTGTTTTAGTTGTACTTAGAGCTGGGGTTGATATTAAGTCCTGCACTGGTGCAGCCATTCCGGTTTACAGCAACTATTCTAAGAGGCAACTATTCTGACTATTTAGTATCAGTGCCATATTTGTTAACTTTTAAAACTATAATCCATGCTTAGAGCAAGAAGAATGAAAAGATGAAGATTCGCTGAATAGCGGGTAACTCAACACAGAAAGCTGACCTGGTCAACTCCTTTTTTGCCTGTCTTCTCTGTCAAAATAAGTGATTACAGATATGAAAAAAGCAGAAGGAACCTCGATATGAAAGAAATGATGCTCATTATAGGGAAAGAGACGCTTTAAGAGATTTGATTTTCAAGAGCTTTGTTACCCTGTTTTTCTAACCTTTAAATTCGAAGATATGCTTCCTATTGAGAATATCCATTATAGTACTCCAACAGACTGAAAGATCAGGTCAAGAAAAGGAGATGCAAAATATTTAATATAAACAGCGGAATTATCATTTGTTATAGTAAATATATATCTTTCTATGATGATTGCTTTAAAAGAAGGCAACATTTGTTAAAATAATTAAGTTGCTTCACAAGGTTTGTTGAAAAAGAAATCAGACTCTGCTAAAAGTTTTTTAAATCAGACACTTAACATTTATTGAGTGATACTATGTGTAAGGCATTGGGTTAAGTATCTGTGATAAAAATTAAAACCCAATACCTGAAGAGTTTATATTTAGTATCGTGATGATTAAAGAATGATGGTGATTCACAAGCTACTGAACAAAGGAGCTAGTAAATGCTGGAAAGGCATGCCTAGAAGCTATTTTCTTTCTGGATTAACATTAGGGTTACAAATCTAAACCACTCTGGACTTTAGAGGTCAGGAGAAGAAACTCCAGTTCAGCACTGTTCAATAGAAATATAATCCATAAATGGAATTACATATATGTAATTTTAAGTTTTTTAGTTGCTACATTAAATAAAATAAAAACAAACTAGTTAAGTTCATTTAAATAACATTTCTTGTTTGTTCTAATGTCCAGAATATTATGATTTCAATATATAATCAATATCAATTATTAATGAAATATTTTCCATTCTTTCTTTGGACTGTCTGTGAAATTCTATGTGTATTTTACACCTGTTGAACATCTCTATTTCCACTAGCCACATTTCAAGTGCTTAAAAGCCACATATAGCTAGTGGCTACTATATTGGACAGCACAGGTTTAGTCTGTACTTATCCTGAATTGCTTTTGGAGTTTTAATCTATTGTGTTCTTTCTGAAACTTGCCTTTTTGAGGACTCCAAAGGTGAATTTTTTCTGAGATATCACTTTGAGCTTGTTAGTTCAATTGGATAATATCTACTGATTTGATCCCTATAAGGACTTCCTGCAAAGAAATACTGTTCCAGTCCTTTAGAATCTCTCTAAACCCCTCAGAGCCATCTTTTAAATGCCCTCTTTCATGCTCCACTGGACCTACTTCTATTATAGCATTCATAAAACTTTAGGACATTTATTGAGTAAATATATCTCCCTCTATATGATACAACATAACAAGGTGCAAGGTTTTCAGTCAAGCCGACTTGGATTCTGATTCTGGATCTGCTAGTTGGCAAGTTCCTTAACCTCTTTAAACTCTCCTCATATTTAAAATGAAAATAGTAATAATGTCTACTTTGTAGTGTTTCTGTAAGAGGTATATAACCTAGCATTTGTAAATTTACATAAAACACTTAGCACATTGACTCTTACATTCCATAATTAGTATTTTCTATTATTGTTAATAAATATTTTGAATAAAAGGATACCATTTTTATTTTTGTATTCTTTATGCCTAGCATAGCAGACCTTCAATATATTTTATTGAATCAATTAGTTTAAGGCTCACCAGATCAGATAACGTATATAAAGTTGCTCAAGCTTTTAACTTTGCATAAAATGGAAATCTTAGAATTATTGCTATTAAGCAATTAAGTTGAACAATCTTGGCTTAAAATCTAGAAAATTAGTCATAGGTTCTATTACTTCTCTAAAACTTCAGGAAGCAATTTTAGAACACACTTCTCCAGAGAAAATGACTAAAACATCCAAAAATCTGTGGGCCTGCCATGGCCTTAGTGTATATTCAGGAGCATTTGTAGTTCTTGATCTTTTCCTATTCTCTAGTAGAAATAAAGAAGGTTCTTTGGCAACCTGCTATAAAACACCTGGTCAAAGCAAAAAGGCTCAGAATGGAAAATCAAAAATCAATTGTCCAACTTTACAAAGAATGTTCTTATTTCTTAGAAATAAAGTCTTGTTGGAAGAATAGAGTTTAGAATCAAAGGAGGCTGAAATCTTGTTAGAATAGTCTCACATACTCAATACATACTACATGTTCATTCAAACACATGCACACAAAAACACTCACAGACACACATGCACAAATGCACAGGCTGATAACTCCTGCTGGAATTTTAAAATATTTTCTGGAATCATTAAACAATCTAGCAGGGACTTAGAATATTCCAATGTGTTAGTGGTTTGAACTCCCTGGTTGAGTCACTGATAAGTTTATTTTATTTTACCCTGATTGCTTTGGCTGTCTCCCCAAGGATCTCCTCTAGAGTAACAAACTTGGAACTGTTATTAGCATAGGACATGGTGTGGTAGTAAGTGGATAGGAACTCCTCTCTAAGAATTGTTCATTCAAATAAGCCTGTCTGGGAATAGGCAATTGAAAATTGAAAAAGGCTCACAATCTCATACTGGTTATTCCAAAATAGAAAAATGTGACTGTTTCAATTTTGCAGATTAAAAATCATATCATCCTTAAGGACAAAACACTGGAATTTTCTTCATCCAGAGCTGCATTATTTTTAATTAATTAAACTCTTTTTTTTTAGATCATTGTCAGAACTGCATCTTTGCTTCTGATTAATGTTACATTTTTAGATTGTACAGCCATTAAGAATATGGATGGAATTCCCAAGTGAAGGGCTAACCCATTGGGGATCAGATAGACTGAGGAAAATGAGTCTCCTTGCCATACTTGTTAAGGGACAGTATTCAATAATATCTGTAAGCCCTAGCTTTATGGTCAGATAGACCTGAATTTGAATCCTGGCTATGTTACTTTCTAGCTCTGTGACCTCAGTTTACTCACCTGTAACCTGAAAATGATAACGCTTACCTGTGTGTAATGCATTCTTGTGATTACTTAATGTGCAAATTACTATCATTATCATTACCATTGCTATTATCATTCTAAATAGATCAGCTCTGTCCCTAATAATTAGACAATATGTTGTAATAAATTATGACTTTAGGCACTTAGTAAAGCTTTGAATGCTGTTGCAAAAGAGCCTAGCATGATAAAAGAAATGTAGTGAAAGTTGACAATTGGTGACTCAGGCTGAAGGGTATATAGGAGTTCTTTGTATTATCTTACAACTTTTCTGTCAGTTTTTAATTTAATCAAAATAAAAAAATTACAGAGGTACCTAAACATATAATGTCTTTGAATTCCCATAGTGTGTTTGCCACTAGGCAATAACTCAGGAGCCATGGAGATCTTGAGAGTTTATAATTCATTTTGTTATAAATAGTCTAGTATGACTACGGCACCTTTGTTAGGTTTTGTGCTTTTCGATAAATTTGTCTCATTGTGATGATTTTCCTAATACTGAGGGGAGGAGAGATTAGCAAAACATTTAAGATGTATTAATTTTAAACAAGTTTGCATTAGCAACCAGAGTAAGGTGATTCCATCAGCTACTTGGGGGCCCTCTCTGTGGTGAGTGGTTTCTCTGAAGTCTAGGAAACTTTTGTACCCTGGGACTTCTCTAGGCTTTTTGTTTGTTTGTTTGTTTGTTTGTTTTGTTTTTTAAAATCCACCATCTAGTTCAATCCAAGGTTCCCAATAAAAAGACTGATCATTGCAGTGCCCGTTTCCTAGACTTACTGTCAGCTAGAAAAACAGTGAAGCTTTTCAAATAAATTCTCTTCCAGCCTGGAACTCTTTACTTAGGAAAGTTTTATAATCTATTATAGAGTTTCAAGAGTAAATCTAAAACAACCATGAAAGTGCCTTTACATTGCAAAGAAAGCCTTGGGTAAACTTTTCATGTGCTTCCAAATTCCCTTTCCTCGATAAATCAGGTAAGGGCTGTGAAGGTTCGCAAATATGTCAAGGCAAACTACATTGGTTTGATTTCACTTTTGAATTTAAAATGGGATCATCCTTGGCCATGAAGGCCAAATTCCAGACATGAGGCTGTTTGGAATAACTAGAAAGGCAACGCTGTGGACTTGGTTACAAGAAAAAGAATTGACTGTTACTTCTGTCTGTGTCAGTTTCTGTGAACAAGTCACTTCGTTGATTGAATAATTTTTATCTAGGAGGAATATTCAGACTTGTCCTCTGCTTGTTTGGAAATAGTTTGTAAGGACAAAGCCTATAAAAATGTTTGGGTGTTTGCTTTCAGAAACTTATTAAATATAATGCAATTTAAAAGGCACCAGGGGTTTTTGAGGTCTCTGTGGGAGGCCCATGCAAGGGAAGTTGGTAGAAAATATATCCAAAGCCTTCATCACATGGGTATGGCTTCTCGATAAGGAAATTTTTAGGGTTTCTATTAGGAGCTTCACAATTCTGATCATTATATTATTATATTTTTCTTATTCATTGGAAGTAGAAAGAAATTCCTTGGTGTTCCAAGTGCCCATCAATACATGAGGGGATTAATAAGATGTGGTATATATATGCCATGGAGTTCTATTTAGCCACAAAATACAATGGTGATATAGCACCTCTTGTATTATCCTGGAGAGAGCTGGAATCCATTCCACTAAGTGAAGTATCCCAAGAATGGAAAAATAAGCACCACATGTACTCACCATCAAATTAGGATTAACTGATCAACACTTAAGTGCACATATTGTAGTAACATTTATCGGGTGTCGGGCAGATGGGGGGGGAGATGGGTATATTCACACCTAATGGGTGTGGTGTGCACCATTTGGGGGATGGACATGCTCGAAGCTCTGAATCAGGTGGGGCAAGGGCAATATATGTAACCTAAACCTTTGTACCCCCATAATATGCTGAAATAAAAAAAATTAAAAAATAGAAATTTCTTGGTGTTATATATTTGAGAAAAGGAACTAGTACCTTTGATAAATCCTTAAATTCCCCTGGCCACACATACTGACAACTAGCATATAGTAAGTCTTGCTAAATAAACTGACCCTTTATCAAATGCCCATATGAATTCATGTCTTAGAGGCATAAGGTATGGGGGGGAATTTCTTTCCAAGGTCTGTGGTCATCCATGTGATATTGATGATAGGGAGCAGAACTTGAGGTTTGGTTTTGAGCTTCTAGGTTCTGAACACTTTGCTTTACACCTTATTTGGGGAGAAAAAATGGCACCTCAATCCTACAGTGTTCTCAGTGAACATAATGTACATTCTATTTTAATAGCTTTTTATAGTCTCCATTTTTTATTAATGCACCCTGAATATGCTGTGCTTTTTATTGTGAATAACCAATAAAGGATGGCTGTAAAAATAGTCATAACACTATACTATTTTCTTCCATACTTTTATCTCCCACTGTAAACTTAGATGCTGCTCAGAAATGCAATTAAAGTAAAATGAACTCACAAAGAAAACATTTAGGGCTATGACAACAGCCCGTTCAGCTCCCCATGGTTTCTTTTACTGGACATATTCATAATAGTACAATGTTTGTTTGGCTTATTTCTCTATATAATCTTTCGTATTTATAATTATCTAATATCAATGATTAAAAATTACATATAAAAATAAATAAAAATTGCATATATAATTTGGAGAGTAGGCATCTTAACTCCTGACAGCCTGGTTAATATTAGTAACATGTGGTGAGACTTAAAAGTTACTCTGAGATAAAAATGTTTCTGAAGTATGATTAAATCCTTTGGGATGCAGGAGGGTTTTGTACTTTAAATGGTTACTGATCAGTAATCTAAGCTATCACTTAAACATGTTATCAGCAAGGACCAATTAATTACTTATTATGTCCAAGGTATTGTTCACAGGCAAAAAGAGGTATAAAACATAGCCCCTGACCTCAGGCAACATATACTCTATTTGGGGGAAGACAGAACATAATTTAGTAAATAATGATTAGTATGCATAGGCAATAATTGCTGAAGACTCACAGAAAAGAAAGAATCTTGCTAGGCTTATTTTCTAAGGAAAGTTTCACTATAAAAGTGAGATTTGGGCCAAATCTGGAAGGATTCCTAGTGGTAAGCAAGATGGAGAGGATTAAAACAACTTTGCAATTTCCAAAATTGGGACGGCAGAACTGTTTCTAGGAGGACAAGAAGTAAAAATTTTTTTATTCCTTTATTTTTAGTTTTTTAATTTTTATTTTTTGCAGGAAGAGACATATGCATTATTAAAGAGAAGAAAAGGCTGGAAAAGAAAGGTCAAGCTAGATTTTAGAGATTCTTAAATGCAAAGCAGACAAATTTGAGCTTAATTTTGTAGATGATAAAAAACCATGGAAAGCTTTGAGCAGGAGAGGAATGTGATTTAAGAAAATCATGTAGTGATGTGAGGGGACCATGAGGAAGAGAGAAAGGAAAACCAGGGAGGCCAGCAAGGGTTGTACCATCATCCTTAAACCAGGTAGGAGGGTACCCAGCCCTGCGCCCATTACTTTGGAAAACAACTACATAAAGCTTCTGTACAGCCAAAGAAACTGTCAAGAGAGCAAACAGACAATCCACAGAATGGGAGAAAATTTTCGCAAGCTACACATCCGATAAAGGCTGATAACTAGAATTTATTTAGAACTTAGGAAAATCAGCAAGGAAAAATCAAACAACTCTATCAAAAAGTGAGCAAAGGACATGAACAGAAATTTTTCAAAAGAAGACAGAATAATGGCCAACAAACATATGAAAAGATGCTCAAAATCTCTAATCATCAGGGAAATGCAAATCAAAACTGCAATGAGATATCACTTATCTCCAGTAAGAATGGCCTTTATCAAAAAGTCCCCAAACAATAAATGTTGGTGAGGATGTGGAGAGATAGGAACACTCCTACACTGCTGGTGGGACTGCAAACTAGTTCAACCTCTGTGGAAAGTAAAATGGAGATACCTTAAAGCGATACAAGTGGATCTACCATTTGATCTGATCCAGCAATTCCACTACTGGGCATCTACCCAAAAGATCAAATGACACT
>VBSM01000568.1:17343819-17354325 GCA_008086735.1 Cheirogaleus medius | reverse complement strand
AAAAAAAAAAAAAAAAAAAAAAAAATAACCAAACAGAAATTCTGGAAATGAAAAATTCATTCAAGGAATTACAAAACACTGTTGAAAGCCTTAAGAATAGGCTGGATCAGGCAGAAGAAAGAATCTCAGAGCTTAAAGATAACATCTTTGAGCTTAACAAGTCAGTCAAAGAAAAAGAACAGAGGAACAAGAGGAACGAACAAAGCCTACAAGAAATGTGGGATTATGTAAAGAGGGCAAATTTAATAATCATAGCCATCCCAGAAGGTGAAGAAGAAAATACACAAGGGTTGGGAAATCTGTTTGAAGGAATAATTGAGGAAAATTTCCCTGGCCTTGCTAGAAATCTAGATATCCAGATACAAGAAGCCCAAAGAACTCCCACAACACATAATCATCAGACTGGCCCAAATAAACACAAAAGAGACACTCCCACTAGTAGTAACATGAAAAAATCAGGTAACTTACAAAGGAAAATGTATCAGACTAACTGTAGACTTCTTAACTAAGACCTTACAAACTACAAGAGACTTTGGCCCCATTCTCAGTCTTTTCAAATAGAATAGTGGCCAGCTAGAATTTTGTAACCTGCAAAACTAAGTTTCTTACATGAGGGAGAAATAAAGACCTTCTCAGAAGAGCAAACACTGAGGGACTTTGTCAAGATCAGACCTGCCCTGCAAGAAGTATGCAGAAATGCATTATGGATGGATCAAGACAATAAATACTCACCAGTATAAAATCACCCAAAAGATAAAAGTGAGAGTCCAGATCAAGCCAAGTATGTGCTGTCTCCAGGAAATATATCTAACTCACAAGGACTCATTTAGCCTCAAGGTGAAGGGATGGAAAACAATATTCCATGCAAATGGAAACCAAAAGATATCAGATAAAATAGACGTCAAATCAACAAAAGTAGAGAAAAGCAAAAATGGCCATTATGTAATGGTTAAGGGAACAATTCAACGAGAAGACATAACAATCCTAAATATTTACTCCTAACACAGGAGTGACCAGATCCATAAAGCAAATCCTGCATGATCTAAAAAAAATGATAGACAGCAGCACTGTAATAGCCGGGAATTTCAACACCCCACTGACAGAATGGGACAAATCCTTCAAACAGAAAATAAACAAACCAACAAACAAAAAATGGACTTAAACAGAATTCTAGAACAAATGGGCCTAACAGAAATTTATAGAACATTCTACCCCAAAACTACAGAATATACATACTTCTCATCAGCTCTGGAACATTCTCCAAGATTGGTCATATTGTAGGCCACAAAACATGTCTCAACAAATTCTAAAAAACAGATATTGTACCATGTATCCTCTCAGACCAGAGTGGAATAAAATTAGAAATCAACTCCAACAGAAACACTCATTTACACACAAAGTCATGGAAAGTAAACAACCTGCAGCTAAATGACAGCCAGTCACAGAGGAAATTAAGGTAGAAAACAAAAGATTTTTCAAACTAAATGATGAAGGGGATACAAGTCCTCAAAATCTATGGGATACAGTAAAGCAGTACTGAGAGGAAAATTCATAGCCCTAAATGTCTACAACCAAATGACAGAAAAATCACAAATCAACAATTTAATGAGTCATCTAAGGAACAGGAAAAAGAAGCCCAAACCAATCCCAAGCACAGCTGAAGAAAAGAAATAACCAATATCAAAGCGGAACTAAATGAAATCAATAATAAAATAATTATATAGAAGATTAATGAAATGAAAAGTAGGTTCTTTGAAAACATAACCAAAATTGACCAGCCTCTCATTAGATTAACCAGAAGTAGAAAGGAAAGGAATCTAATAAGCTCAATGAGAAATGAAAAATGAGAGAGCACAACTGATACCATGAAAATACAATAATCTCTAAATATTGTAAAAATCCCTATGCAAATAAACTCAAGAACATGGAGGAAATGGACAAATTCTTGGAAACACACAGCCTCCGTAGGCTCAATTAGGAAGAAATAGAATTCCTGAACAGACCAATATCAAGTATCAAAATTGAAGCAACAATAAAAAATCTTCCAAAAAAAAAAAAAAAGTCCTGGGCCAGATGATTACACAGCCAATTGTTACCAGACCTTCAAAGAAGAACTGGTTCCTACACTACAGATTTTATTCCATAACATTGAGAAGAAAGGAATCCTCCCCAACTCATTCTATGAAGCCAATCTCACCTTGATACCAAAGCCAGGAAAGGACATAACAAAAAAAGAAAACTACAGGCCAATATACCTTATGAATATAGATGCAAAAGTTCTCAATAAAATCCTAGCAAACCACATTCAGCTGCACATGAAAAAATAATCTACCATGACCAAGTAGGCTTCATAACAGAGATCCAGGAATGGTTCAACATATGCAAATCTATAAATGCATGTCACCACATAAATAGAAAGAAACACACAAAGGAGACCATAAGATTCTCTCAATAGATGCAGAAAAAGCATTTGACAAAATCCAGCTCCCATTTATGACAAGAACTCTTAACAAAATAGGCATAAATGTGACATACATCAAAATTATAAAAACCATTCATGACAAACCCACAGCCAACATCATACTGAATGGGGAAAAATTGAAAGCATTTCTGCTTAGAACTGGAAACAGAAAAGGTCGCCCTATATCACCACTTCTATTCAACATAGTGCTGGAAGTCCTAGCCAGAGCACTGAGACAAGAGAAAGAAATTAAGGGTAATCAAATGGGGAAAGAAGAGGTCAAACTATCGCTGTTTACTGATGCTACAATCTTATGTCTAGAAAACCCAAATGATTTTGCCAAGAGACTCTGGGAACTGATAAACAAATTCAGCAAAGTTTCAGGTTACAAAATCAAGGTACACAAATCAGTAGCATTCCTATGCTCCAACAACAGTCAAGCTGAGAATCAAATCTGAATAATATTCCATTGTCTGGATATACCACGATTTATTTATCCATTCATTTATTGAAGAACATCTTGGTTGTTTCCAAATTTTGCTAATTGTAAATTAAGCTGCAAACATTTGTTTGCAGAATTTGTGTGGATATGAGTTTTCAACTCCTTTGGGTGAATACCAAAGAGAGTGATTGCTGGTTCATATGCTATGAGTATATTAGGTTTTGTAATAAACTGCCAATCTGTCTTCCAACGTGGCTGTACCTTTTGCATTTCCACCAGCAATGAATGAGGGTTCCTTTTTGTCCATATTCTTGCCAGTATGTCAGTGTTCTGGATTTTGGCCATTCTAATAGGTATGTAGTAGTATATCATTGTTGTTTTAATTTGCACTTTCCTAATAACATATGATATGGAACATCTTTTTGTATGCTTATTTGCCATCTGTTTGCATTCTTGGGTGAGGTATCTATTAAGGTCTTTGATCTGTTTTGTTTACTTTTTCTAGAAGATTTATAATATTAATTTTGCATTTATATCTATGTGCTATCAATAATTATTTTGGTATATGTTGGGATGTAAGTGTCCAGGCCTATATTTTTCCATAAAAATCTGATTGTCCCAGCACCATTTGTTGAAAAGAATTTCTTGCCCCCATTGGATTACTGATTTGCTTTGGTTTTTGTTTACTTTTGGGGTGTGTGTGTATATGTGTAATTTTGTCATTTTTCTGATATTTAGGAAAATTTTTATTTTTTTCATGATGACTGCATTTATAATGATAACTTTATGTAAAATGTTTAAATTTCTGTTTACTTAGACTGCATCTAAATAAAAACAATCAATTAAAACAAATAATTTCATTTCTCCTTTCTTTCCTTCCTTTCACTCAATCTTCAAAAATATTATCTTTATTACTATTTAGCTTTTTACTATTATATGTTTTAATTACTATACAATGTTAACTTCCAATTATTTTAGATAAGTTGTTCAAAGAAACCATCTGTTTCCCATCTTTTTTCTACCTTTGACCACTCATTATTTTTTTCATATCATTTTTGAGATATATTCATTGGCATAAAATTTACCCATTTGAAATATACAATTTGATGGTTTTATTATATTCATAGAGTTCTACAAATATCACTAAAATCTAAGGTTAGAACATTTTCATCACTCCAAAATGAAACTCCATACCCATTAGCAGTACCTCCTCATCTCCCTCCATTCCAACCTCTCGAAACCTTTAAATCTAATTTCTATTTCTATGGGTTTTCTTATTCTGGACATTTATATAAATGAAATCATATGAGCCTTTATGTACTTCATTTCTTTTACTTAGCATGTTTCTGAGATCCACTCATGCTGTAGCATGTATAAGTACTTCATAACTTTTTATTATAAAATAATACTCCATTGTATGGTTATACAACATACTTATCCAGTCATAATGAATAAACAATGAATTTACAAATTTATTTTAATATAAGTAAATGAATGAATTGACATGTTGGTCATTTCCACTTTGGGGCTATTATGAATCTTTCTATGATTATTCATGTACAGGTTTTTGTGTGAACATGTATTTAATTCTTTAAGTTAGATAGATACTTCAGGAGTGGAATTGCTGAGTCATATGCTTAGCATTTTGAGTATTTGTCAATCTGTTTTCCAAAGTGATTACACCATTTTATATCTTAATCAGCAGTGTATAAAGGTGATAATTTCTCTACATCCTCTCCACCACTTGCTATTATCTGTTTGTTTGTGTTTTAATTATAGCCACTCTAATGGATATGAAGTGGTATCTCACTGTGGTTTTGATTTGTATTTTTTAATGCCTAATGATGAACGTCTTGTCATCTCCTTACCGGCCATTTGTATATCTTCTATGGAGAAATGTCTATTCAAATCCTTTGTCCATTTTTTATTGTGTTAGTTGTCTTTTTACTATTGAGTTGTAGGAGTCTTTTATATATTCTGTATACTAGTCTCTTCTTAAATATATGATGTGCAAATGATTTCTCCCATCGTGTGAGTTGGTTGTATTTTCCTTTATGATATTATTTGTAGTACACTTAAAAAACTTTTTGATGTGGTTCAATTTTTAGCTATTTGATTTTTTGTTGTTTGTACTTTTGGTGTTATATCTAAGAAACCATTGCCTAATGCAAGGTCATGAAAATTTATCTGTATGTTTTCTTTTAAGAATTTTATGGTTTTAGGTCTTATAGATTTATGATTAATTTCAATTTATGTTCAATATTTTTCAGTAGTATAGTACCACTTTTACATTGCCATATACATATGTCATATCATAAGTATATGTCATATATATGTTACATATGATATATATGGCATATATATGTCACCAAATATTCTCTATTATATATAAAATAACAGAAAATATTTGGTTGAAGTTTTAATCTGTTCTTTGGCAACATATTTTGGTGAATGTTCTTGTTTCACTAAGTGTTACTACTCTTTTTCACCTTTTTTCTTGATTGGTACTAATATTATGCCAGCTTCTTTCTTTTACTCATTTTAGAATGAGTTGGAATAAATCAGGCCCACCTAACTGGAAGAATTTCCTTCAGAAAGGTATTTTTATTTGGTATTCTCTGATAGTGATGACCCCCAGTTCCTTTCACTCTACTTCCTGTGTCTTTTTTTATTTTTTATACTTCACTTCATGTGACTTCTGTTCTATATCTGAACTCTTACCACCACTTTCCCTTATCTCAAACCTACAGCAAGTTTTGTAAGCAAGAGCTATAGAGTTATGACCTTGAGGTAAGCATCTTACCTTTAGGAGATTATATGTATGTGTGTATGTGTATGTGTATGTGTGTGTATATGTGTGTGTATAACTTTTAGTCAGTGTTTTCAATGATATGGTGCTGTTGGACCTATATTCACTTAGCCCTGGCAAATTTTTGCTATATTTTATACCCAGGATCTCTGCACCAATTTAAGTTGTGTTTTGCAAGTATTATGTTTTGACATGTAGTTTATAGCTATGGTTTAGTTTCAATGACACAAGATTTGTGTGGTTTTATGAATTCATCTTTTTGAATTTTTATTATATTTAGGAGGAAAAGAGACTTTCTGTATTATTTTGCCATAAATATATAAAAAATTATCTTCTTTTCTCTTGATTCATTCCCATCACAACACTGATTCTTTTTTCACATACGCCTTATTCCCCATTTATAACATAGAGTTGCTTTATTTTTTTAGTAGGCAACAAAGGTACAAAGTTCTTATGAACCTCTTAATGGAGTTATCAAATATTTTTCTACAATTTAACTATAGTTGTGAGCAATAGCTTATATGCTAAATTGCAGTGTCCAGCAGATAATTAGAAATAATGACTTATGACTTGGCAAAAGGCCAAGATTATGGATACATACAAATCTATTATTAGCAAATACAAGAAGAATCATTCCTGGGGTTTTTGTGGAATAGTACCCATGTTAAGACTAGTTAGCATGTCTAACTTTAAGTATAGGTTAAATAGTTGGATAGCCAGCTACATGGAATAATTTTCTGCCAGAGTGATTTCTCCTTATGATCTATGATAATATCTTAAACTAAAGTAATAGGATTTATTCTATTTGCTCAGGTATTGCACAAAATTCTGTGTTCACAAGTGCTATGGTTTGAATGTGTCCTCTCCAGAATGCGTGTGTTGGAAACTTACTCTCCAATGCAACCGTGTTGGGATATATGGCTGTTAGGGAGGTGTTTAGGTCATGAGGGCCCTCATGAATGAGTTAATGCCATTATAAAAAGGGCTTGCAGGAGTGAGTTCTTTCTCTTTTGTTCTTCTGCCATGTGACATATAATGTTCGTCTTCTCTTGCCCTTCTGCCTTCCACTATATGAGGACAAATCAAGAAGGCCCCCTCCAGATGTTGACACCTTGATTTTGGACTTCCCAGCCTCCGGAACTGTGAGGGAATAAATTTCTGTTCTTTATAAATTACCCAATCTCAGGTATTCTTTTATACCTTCACAAAACAGACTAAAATGAGAGGAAACATAATAACCCTGTATTTCTCAAAGTGTGTTCTTGGGAATACTATATCCGTAAGCTGGAAATAGTTATTCTACAAATAAGAAATAAGCTTGGGAAACAATAGTTTAAATAAAATGAAGCAAATTTCTTTTTTGGGGAACATCTCAGACTCTGTAGTAATCTAACTGCATTCTGATACTTCAAAAATGTAATATATGTAGCACTTCCAAATCCTATTTGACCATGATCCCTTTCTAAAACAGACCATCTACTATACTTCTGTGTTTTCATTATAGTTTTAGAAATTCCTTACAATATAAGATTATTTCTCACTGAGAGAATGCTGGGAAAATGGTGCTAAAAGTAGCCCAAAACATTTAAGTTTTGATAGATGAGTGAGAGAATAAGAAAGAGAGAGCTGTTGGGATTTTTATAATCAGATCATGCAGCACCATCTGGCCTGACTTAGGTCTGTAAAATTTCCCTGGATTGAGTGGCCAGTAGAGAAGATGGGCACTGGAAATCACATGGCTATATATTTATTATACCATTTGGGAGTATAATTTTCATGTTATTAAATAACTAATATACATGAGGGTTCAGATTTATATAACTCTTCCATAGCTCCTCAACTTAGAAGTCACTTAGAAATATTCCTGTTGCAATGACATTCACCAAGTAAGTGTGTTCTTCTAATTGGTAAAATTGGCATAGAAATAATTCATATTAGGGAACAAAAATTCTGTTTTCATCAGTGAAACCATCATTCTCCCAGTAACACAGTCTTGTAAGTTTGAAATCATCTATGGCATTAATGTCTCCTTTGCCCCCATATTAAATGTATCACTGAGTCCTGCTTCATTGATTTTCTTGCAATTTTTCCACAATTCTTGCTCAGAATTCTCATCCCCCTATTTAAAACCATTCTTCATATTATGGTCAACTTCACCTTAATGAAAAACTTTTCTTTGTTTTTCATTTATAACTATCCCTTGCTCAGGCACCTTCATGGATAAAATATCTAAACTTTTTCAGGTGGCATTCAAGGCCTTCTATTTCTTAGCCAATTCATACTTTTTCAATCCTGTATTCTACTGTCCCCTAACAGGTTCCTTTTGTCAGGGAGGTCTGTCAACTGGCTATACACACTTTCTTCCTGTTCATTCTGTCCTCTCCCAATACCTCTTCACTTGTCAAAAACCAACCCATTCTTGAACATTCAGAAAAAGCAGTATTGCTAGAAAGCCCTTCACAACATCAACACATAGTGATAGATAATATTCTGGACTAATTGAATAGTTACTATCAGTACTACTGATTTGGGACTAAGTCTCATTATGTCTTGTGTGGTGGTACCTTATCTTCTTAAGTAGATGGTAAACTCCTCAAAGATAATAATTATGCCTTAAAATTATTTGCATCATCTAAAATGCAGACCAAGCTTTTGAAGAAGTCTAGTAAAATAAATATAATTTTTTAATGAAAATGCTGCAAGTGACTAAATTTTGATGTCTGAACACAAACTTGATCATGATGAAAAGAACTCCACTCTTTTTTCCTCAAAAATTAAACTTTGATCTGTATTCTTATTTTATAATAGTACTTGAAATTGCATCTACTTTTTCCTGAAATAGTATCTTTATGTATGATGTGTGCATGCAAAAGCCTCTGATTTATAATTAATAAAAGTCCCATTTTCATCACTGATATTTTTGTTGACTAAAAAAGAATAGTGAAACATCATTACTTCTGTTGAATTTTGAAGGAATTTCTATGATGTTTTCATGCTATACAATCTCTCAAACTTAGCACTTCTCCATCTCTGAGAACTTCATATTTCTCTAACTGCCAGATGAATAATTCATATTTATAATAAGCAAAGATGTTGTTCTTTTCTGGGAGAGAGAGGAATCATTTTTGATGATCCTAAATTGTTTATCAAAGCCACTGTGAAAGTGTTGCCTTGATTTCCTTATTGACTAATTATAATTTGAACATGTTTTGGCACAGGCTTATGATACAGGATCTGATTGCAGATGTCTAGTATAGCAAACTTGTCCTTTCTTTATCATTTTCTTTAAAATAAAACCTTTTGAAAAATGCCAGCATTTGGAGTGCTTATATGAAATATGTGTCTCCCAGCAAAATTTCAAGGAAAATTAGCAAGCAACTAGTGTGTGTGTGTAGTGTGTTTGCATGAATGTGTATGAATGGGGGATGGGTGGGAGGAAAGAAGGCTATAGAGCAATAGAGCTTCCTTTAAAAGGCACAGGAACAGTTCATCATTAATATGCACATGAGACAACATCATGGTAGTTGCCTAGAAACAAGTAAGAGGGAGTCAAATAATGGAAAGGACTCTGATGCCCCAGTGAACCTAATTGAACTTTAAAAGTACTGGAAAAAGGGGTGGTGAGCAAATTAGCTTACACAATTCAGTGCTTGAAAATGTACTTTTAAAAATCTTGCATTTAATTTTCCTGTCACTGTATCATTTTTTTTTAATAGGACACTTAGAGGCAATATTAATGGGCCAAAGAGTTTGGGGAAATAGAATGGTGAAGTCTGAAATAAGTGTTTTATGGATCCATTTGAAACATTTGAAATCATATAAATAACAGGATATCTATTAGGACAACCCCTTTTATTACACATTGATAATCTCATCCTTGAAATATTCCATCCTATTGAAGAAGGTGCCTGCTAACTAGGCAGTTTAAGGCAAAGCTTAAACATTCCCTGTAATGGTAATTTGAAACAGAATTGGCTTCAGAAAGTTCAGGGTGAGTGATGCAATTGTACTTTATGTTTTTCAATGGAAAATACTAGAATACAATACAGTGAAATGAGTGGGTCCCTCTGGCTAAATGCCCTTCTTGGTAAGCACAAAAGATATTCTACATATCAGACATGACTGTGGTAAGAAAAACAAATGCATATGCTTTTATAGAAACACTAAATCTAGATCATTTTGGTGAGAGAAAAAACATAATAGAAGAAACTAGCCAAGGAGTTCTATCATTTTATTGTTCAAAAATAAAATTATGAATGAAATAATGAAATGATATTATTGTTTTTATAATGCTATTAATGAGCTATTTTGTAAGTACTGAAAACTTCTGTGTTAAGACTAATGCATTTCTCTTTTAGTAGCATATGATTTGACAGAGTATCAGTTCATTTATTCAATAAGCATTTGACAATGATCTACTAAGAATCTATTGTGTCCAGGGTCCTGGGCAGGGAGAGATATGAAAATGATAAATCTCCAATGCTTAAAATTTGAAGCTCGTAGCCCAGAAGAGGAAAAGGTATGTGAGTAAATAACTATAACAATATAATTAGATGCCGAGGCGGAGCAAGATGGCGGACGAGAAACACCACCAGACAGAGTGTTTCCGCAGAAAAGACAGCTTCTAGAAGATATTAGAAGAAATAAGCAAGCAAACGACCATACATCGGACAGGGGTCAGAAGGAGGAGTGCCGGAGACTATGGGAGACTCCACGGGAGGAAGTTGCGGAGGAGAACTAGAAGGAGAGACCTCCGGAGCGAGCAGTCTGGAGACCAGCGGCAAGGGTAGGTGG
>VBSM01000568.1:17314099-17342368 GCA_008086735.1 Cheirogaleus medius | reverse complement strand
TATATATATATATATATATATATAATTAGATGCTATAATAGAATGTTTCCCAAGGTTTTCCAGACAACAGAGGAAATAATAATTTTATTTTTCTGAGAGAACTAGGAAAGGCTTCACAAAAATAGTATTAGAGTTGGGGTTTTAGACGATGAATAAGAGAGTTTTGCCTTGTGAGGAAAGGTCTGTCAGGCAAAATAATTTCTTGTAAAAAGGCATAGAAGCCTGAAAAAGATGAGGTAAAGAAGGAAGGGTGAATAGGTGTAACCGAATTGTTGGAAATCTATGGTTGCATCTATTGAAAAGTTTTAGTAACCACTGGACCGCACACTTTGCTGATCATCAAAAATATTTTTGGAGTTTTGTAAAAATATGGATTACCTGATTTTCCTCCTGAAAATTTGTATTTAATAGATCTGGGACAGAAGGAATCTTTTTTAGAAATTGTCCTGAGGTTATCATAGTGATTAGCCAGGTTTAGCTCTAAGGTGCTACCTCAATTTTAATGTGCATTGGAATTACCTGGAGACTGTGAAAAATGCAGATTCTGATTCAATTGTTCTATGATGGGGTCAAATATTCTGCATTTCTAACAAACTCCCAGATGACGCCACTGCTGCTGGGTTATGGACTCTACTTAGAGTAGCAATGTTCTTGGCCACACTAAAGAGATAAGGGAAATACTGAGCCATAGAAAATTTGAAGCTGGGAAGCAACATGGCCAGATTTGTGTTTTAGAAATCTCACTATGGCACTTTTGTAGGGAATGGATTTGTGTGGTGGACAAGAGTACAGATGGAAAAAAAATTAGTAGAAAGCTAATTGCCATAGTTTGAGTGAGAAGTAAGATAGAATAAAGTATAGAATTGTCAATGATAATGGGAAAGTGGACATATTTAAGAAATAGTTCTGATGGAGACTCATAGGAAGTTGTGATTGATTGGTGGTGTGTGGGAGTGCATGGTGAGGAAAATGGAGAAATGTCTTGGGGCAACTTGTACATTTATGTAGATGAGGATACAAGGAAAATAAGTTTTTCAAAAAGATAATTATTTAGGGCATCTTACATTTGTATCAGTCCTATTTTCCAGAGAAGCAGCCAACAGAATCAACAGAATATGTGTGTGTGTGTGTGTGTGTGTGTGTGTGTGTGTGTGTGTGTATGGAGAGAGAGAGAGAGAGAGAGAGAGAGAGAGAGAGAGATATTTTAAGGAATTGGCTCATGCAATTCTAGAAGTTTGGCAAGTCCAAAATCTGAGGCTTGGCAAGTCCAAAATATGATGGGTTAGGCCAGCATGATGGAGACTCAAGGAAGAGTTGCAGTCTGAGTTCAAAAGCAGTCTGCTGATAGAATTTTTTTGTTGCATAGGAGAGGGTCAGCCTTTGTTCTAGTAAGGCCTTCAACTGATTGGATGAGGCCTACACCCACTCACATCATGGAAGGTAATCTGCTTTATTTGAATTTCACTGATTTAAATGTTAATCTTACCCAAAAATAGAAAACCACCTTCAAAGTAACATCCAGAATCCAGAATAATGCTTCACTAAGTATTTGAACACTGTGGCTCAACAAAGCTGATATGTAAAATTAACCGTCACAACATTTGACTAAAGAATTGTCATATGGAAATTTCTAGACAGCAATTGTTAAGAGTGGGTCCACAGTTCAAGACAGAGGTTTGTACCATGAATACAGTTTGGGAGACAATGACACATAGGTATCAGTTGAAGCCATAGAAATGATCAATCAGCCAGGTAGGACATGCACAGAAAGAAAATGACTGTGGACAGGAATCCAGAGAATGCCAATATTTAAGAGGCAAGAGGAGGAAAAACAAGCAACCCATAGAAAATACTAAAAAGTTGACTGTAGTGGATTAACCAAAAACAATGGAGGAAAGAAACTTTTGAGTCATCCCTAACACCTCTCTTCTTCATCACTACCACTTCCTCCCATATTTAAATCTATAATTTTTTCTTTTCAATTTAACTTTTTAAATATTTCTCACATCTTTCAACCAGTCTCCATCTTACAGCTACTTCTCTACTTCAAGCTTAGCCATATCTGATTTAGGTTATTAGAAAATGATATTTGGGATTTTTGAGTTATTAATAATTATATTTAGATGATATTTTGGATTTAGAGTTGATGCTGTAATGGGTTAAGACTTTGGGGGATGTTGGGATGAGGTGAATGTGTTTTGCACATGGGAAGGGCATGAATTTTGGGGGACTAGAGATCAGACTGTTGTGGGTTGAATTGTGTCTCTCAAAAGATATGTGGGAGTTCTAACCCCTGTCACATGTGAATGTGACCTTATTTGAAATTAGATTCTTTGCAGATGTGATCGAGTTAAAATAAGGTTATACTGGATTAGGGTGACCCCTAATACGATGACTGGTGTACTCAAAAAAAGAGGGGAATTCAGATACAGACAGGTACAAAGGGAAAATGGCCGTGTGTAGATAAAGACAGAGATTGATATTATGCTGCCACAAATCAAGGAATGCCAAGAATTAGCATCAACCACTGGAGGCTAGGAAGAAGCAAGGAGGGATCCTCCCTTAGAACGTTCAGATACAGCATGCCTCTGCCTCGATTTTGGATTTCTAACCTGCAGAACTGTAAGAGAATAAATTTCTGTTGTTTTAAGCCCCCAAGTTTGTAGTACTTCTTATGACACACAGCCCTAAAAGACTAATACACTTCACATCCTTCCACCTCACTGAAAACATTGCAATGACTTCCCATTATTCTCAAGGTAAAGAAAAAATACTTCAACAATTTCAGAATCTGTGAACTGAGCCTTGCCTACTTCTCCATCCTCATCTAACATAACTCTCTCCTTCACTTTCCACACTCCAGGTACATGAACCTTCTTTCATATGGTCAGATGAATCATGGCTTCCTAAATGACTATGTCAGAGCTTCCTGTTATCTGTTCTCATGTCATTTTGCACAGGTATAAATTTGCATTTATTTGTGTGGTCTTGTGATTTGCATTTATCTTTTCCATTAGACAGTAAGCTCTATAAGACTAGGGACCATGTCTGTTTTTGTCATGGTTGATGCCTCCGTGCCTAGCATAATGTCTGGCTTATAGTAGACTTTCAATACATATTTAACACATAGAATGTTCTAGCAGAGAGTTTCTGATAGTCTGCCAGTTTTAGAAGGGGAAACAGAAGTCACTGCATCTGTCAATTATGGTATCATTCGTAAACAGTTTAAATAGCATTCATTACATTGGATTAGGGAAAGGATGAAGATTAGGGATGTGTATATAATTCTTTGATTTTTGAGATCAATGTGGAGACAGACTTGTAATTTGCTAGCATCTAGTTAAGAATGGAGGATTTGGGTCCTAGGATCAGCAGAAAAAGCCAACAAGAGGGAGATATGATTGATACAAGAAAGGAAGAATTCTAAAGCAGTGGGGAAAAAATGGATAAAGAGCACCAACAAAAGAGACATCATTCCCAAGGAGGGGAACCTATTACTCTACAAGGCAAGCAGGAGATAAAGATAGATGCATAAAGTATATTTAGAAATAGAAGAGAGACATATTGAGAAAGTTCATCACTGATAATCTCTTTTTTCTTTGCAAAATAGGGTACTAGGTCACAAAAGGTGGAGAATAGTTATGCAATTTTCATTACCAGCTCTTTAACCATCCTGTAGCAAGAAATAGGAAAACAAATGTTAATGTTAATTTATGATTGGAGAGTGGCAGGGCAGGTGATATAGAAGGAAAAAGTAGTAAAGATATGGACTGTGCAGATAATATTTATAAGAATAGAATGAAATTGCTAAATTGACTGAGGGCTCTCATACGGGATCTTTTAAATTCTGAACTGATTATATACAATTGATTTTAAAAATACTCTGAATCCTGGGTAACTCTAGGAAAATGGGTGCCACTTAAGTCTATATTGCTCTACATATCCTCCAAAAAATATATACAGATCAACCAAAAAGCAAATAAAACTACATGGAAACAATGCCTTCTGTATAATTTGAAGACAGAATACTATAAATTTCATATTACCTGAAAGTAGAAAAATAACCCTATATTCAGTAAATGTATCTCTTGAATTCCTACTGAAAGCCTTTTCAGAGAATAAGGGGAGTCTGGAAAAAAAATTGTAAAAAAGAGAAGAGGAGAGCTAAATCCACCCCAATAATAAGAGCATTCACCAACAATGGAAAGTACTGAAAAGATAGCAAGTGGACCAAAGCTCTTATCTTTGCAATTGTGCTACACTCAGATCTCAGAAAGGCCTTCCTTCTGGGTATTAAGAGGCTAAAAGAAGAGCAGAGGTGCTCTTAGGGGGTGGGATTTTGAAGAGAAAGAAAGTAGGAGAAAATTTAGAATTCTAAAAACAAAAGAACTGAATAATTGGAGTGTACAACTTCTCCACTCATCACCACCAACAAATCGATCAAAGCTATTCATTAAAGAATTTGCATTTACCACACTGAAAGAGGAGGCCACTTTTGAACTAAGAATCTTATAAGCCACCCTAATCATACATCCCTATCCATAAAATGAACATTTGAAACCAATTTATATTCATAAAAAGTTACTATGATGACAAACCAGAAACTGAGTCAAAACATTTCAGGTGCTGACCTTGACCTCACTCCCCAAATAAACAACCATGGTGTAAAAGAAAATTCTATCAAAATACATCAAATTGAATTAAATATCTCCATTCGTTTGTAGAAATGAAAATGCACCTTGAATCAGAAATTCAAAAAGCACAAATAGAAATGGATAAGCGACAGGAAGAAATGAAACGACACTTGATTGAACTCATGAAAGGAATCAAAGAGTTGTACCCTTATAATATGCTGAAATAAAAAAAACAATAAAAAAAAGAAAAAAAAGAAAGACAAAATCATTCCATAAATTAAGACTATATTTCAAGCTATTATGCTAGAAGCAATCTGAATGTCCAACAATATGATATTTAAAAGTAAATAGAAAATAGATATATATTAATAGGTAATATAAAATATATTTAATGTGGCTATTAAATATATCAGGGTATAACAAGAATTTTAAATCTGCTCTGTGAAGACTTAGAGATTCCTTAATGTGTTCTAAAAGGTTTCCAATGAAGAGGGTAAGGAAAAGTGATCAGGTCCGTTAGATACCTATGCAACAGTTCAAACACATCACTCCTGTTTTTTTTTGAAGGTTAAATTATCTAATTATTCTTTGTAACTTAGTAAGTGCTCTATAAGAGGAAAGATACTCAAAGGAAAGGAATATACTAAATGCCTACAGCAATTAATCAAATTATGAGATTATAAGTAAGTATTTCTTCCATTGGCTTATCTCAATTTTATATTTTTTTTCCTACAATGGACACATAACTATTTTTAATCAACAAGAACATAATAGATGTTGAAAAGAATAAACACACCCTTCATAAGCGAGCAGTGCTGTTTTACAAGGGCTATGCAGAAATTATCCAGCCATTGTTAATTACAACGAGAACAGTTTGCACGACATCAAGGTAACCTGGAAGCCAAGGAGAGTGGACTGACTGTAATGCGCATGTGTGAACAATGCCTTCACTGTACTAGTTAGTGGGCCGCTAGATGCCATTGAGTGAGCATGTGTACTGTGTGGCCCTGGCATTCTAAATGACTGAGGAAGTAGAGCAATGAATCTGCATCAAATTTTACATTAAGCTTGAACATTCCTCCTTGGAAATTATTTGGATGATTTTGGTTTTCGGGGATGATGCAATGAGTACAGTGCAAATAAAAGTGTGGCACAAATGGTTCAAAGATGGTCAAGAATCTGTTGAAAGTGATCCACATTCTGGAAAGCCTGCAACAAACAGAACACCTGAGAATGTTGAACGCATACAGGTTAGGTTAAAAGACACTGGGAGAACTGTGTGAGGTCCCAGAATGCCTACTTTGAAGGGGACTGTGGCATCATTATCCTATGTACAGTGTTTCTTGTGTCTTGTATCTTCTTCAATAAATGCCTCTATTTTTCACATTACATGGCTGGATACTTTCTGGACAGACCTTGTATACTGCACACTGGAAGTCACTGTGTCTCTATGGCTTTAGTTACTATCAGTAGAACCTGTCATTGATTAAAGCCATTTTTTTGCCTTGTAAGCTCTGAAATAGGAACTTCCCCTGTGATTGAAATAAACAAAGAAGGCCTATGTGCTACAGTTGATGATCATGTCTTTGCAGTGTGCTTCAGAGTTTGTCCTTTCTTATCCCACACTCTATTATCAGCAAACGGGTTTAATTTTGTGGCAGTTTCTATGTGAACTATTACGGCAGCATTGTTTTTAGCTAGCTTGGTTGAAGGATATTATTATTGGAATAGGTCACATGGTTAAGGAATAAAACAGTGCCCCCCTTTCAATGATGTCCCATATTTTCATAACTATTTTTCATTTTTATCACTCCTTAACTCCCATTTTCTGTCTTTCCCAACTGTATATTAAGTTCAGGTTCAACCCAGTTAAACCTATCAGTGTTATACACTCTTAAGTTTTCTTGAACAAAGCTGCTGGCAAAACCAAACAAACAAAACATATTTATTTTATACATGCATTTTACCACATAATTCTACAGTAAGGAGTAGGTAAACAAGAACACAAGCTAGACTAATTTATAATATAATCACAACAAACATCACCACAGTTTCACATGAAATGTTTGTGTAGTTGGGTTCCATGTTTTTGCTCTCTTCTCATTTCAGGTCTATGGGGCCTAGAAACTGGTCACACTAGATGACTCATCTACTTCTTCATGGTTTCTAAGTTAATAACTTTGTGGCCAGAGAATATACTTAGTATGATTTGAATTAATTTAAATTTATGGACTAGTTTTGTTTTGTGGCCCAGAACATGGTTTATCTGCTAAATGTTCTATGTGAATTTGGAAAGAATATATGTTCTGTTGCCATTGAGTGAAATGTTCCATAAATGTCAATTAGGTCAAATTGGTTGATAGTATTGCTTAAATCTATTATGTCCTTGCTAGTCATCTGACCATTTAGTCTATTAGTTATTTAGAGAGGGGTATTTAAATCTCTCACTACATTTTGAATTTGTTCACTTCTTTTTGCAGTCATATCAGTTTTTGTTTCCTATAATATGAATCTCCGTTGTAAGGTGCATAAACATTTAGGATTGTTCTATCTTGATGATATCTTCTTGACAAACTCTTAATTTCTTTGTGATTATGAAATTGTCTTCCTTATCCCTTATAATATTCTTTGTGCTGAAACTTACTTTGTCAATTATTAATATAGCTACTCCAGCTTTCTTTGACAAGGATTAGCATGATATATCTTTTTCCATTCTTTTTCTTTTAACTTATTTGTATGTTTATATTTATAGTGTGTTTCTGATAGGTACTATATATTTGGATATTGCTTTTTTTATCTAATCTGACAAATTCTGACTTTTAATCTGAGTGTTTGACCTTTATAGTTAATGCGGTTATTGATGTGATTAGATTTACATCTAACACCTTGATACATGTTTAATCTTTGTCCTCTCTGTTCTTTGTCCCTTTTTATCCTCTTTTTCTGTCTTCTTTTAGATTGAGTGGGGTTTTGGTGATTCCCTTTTATCATCCTTGTTTACTTGTTAGAAATAGTACTTTGCTTTGCCATTCTGTGGTTGTTTCAGAGTTTAGAGTATGATTCTTTAGCCTTTCACAGTCTACCTTCAATTTATATTATGGTTTTTCACATATAGTATAAGAACCTTATCATACTGTATTTTGATTTCATCCCTCTTGCCTTTATGTGTTTTGTGTTATATATTTTAAATGCCACAATAAATTCTTGATATGTTTGTTCAAACAATTATCTTTTGAAGAGATTAAAATAATTTAAAAAATGTTTTACATTTACTCATATAATTGCTATTTCTAGTGCTCTTCATTTGTTTGCATAGATCCATATTTCCATCTGTTGCTATTTTCCTTTTGTGTGAAAGATTTCTTTTAACGTTTCTTGTACTACAGATGTGCTGGAGTTCAATTCTTACAGCTATGATATGTGTGAAGATATTTTGTGTCACTTTCATTTTTTAAAGTTATTTTCACTGGGTATAGAATTCTAGGTTGACAGATGTTTGTTTTCTTTCATTACTTTAAACATATTGCTCTACTGTCTTCTCATTTACATTGTTACTAACAAGAAATCTGCTGTAATATTTATCTTTTTTCCCCTTCTGCGTATCATATTTCTTTTTTTCCCCTCTGGTTGCTTTAAAACATTTTTTTTCTTTGTCGCTTGTTTTGAGCCATTTGATTATGATGTGCCTTGATGTAGTTTTCTTGGTATTTCTTGTATCTGGAGTTTACTGAGATTCTTGGATTTATAGGTTAATACTTTTCAACAAATTGGGGAAAATTTAGCCATTATTTCTTCAAATATTTTTTTTCTTTTCTCCACTCCTCCTTTGTTGAGTCTAATTACATGTATAATAGGATGTTTGATCACTGATACTCTTCAGTTTTTAAAAAGTATTTATTTTTTCAGTGTTTTATTTGGATAGTATCTATTGTTAGGTCTTCAAATTGACAAATATTTTCTTCTGCATTTTCTAATCTGATGTTAATCCTACACATTGTAATTTTCATCTCTAAAGGTCTTACTTGAGTCTTTTAAAAATATCTTTATGTCTCTAATTTTTTGAACTTATGGAATAAACTTATTACTTCTTCAATGTCCTCCTAAACTAATTCTAACATCTGTGTGAGTTCTAGTTCAGTTTCAATTAATTGCTTTTTCTTTTCATTATGGATTGTATTTTTCTTTCCCTTTGACTGCTTTTGTAATCTTTGATTGGATGCCAGACATGTGAATATTCATCCTGTTGGATACTGGATATTTTTGTATTACTATAAATATTTTTGAACTTACTTCTGAGATGCAGTCAAGTTAATTGGAAATAATATGATCCCTTCAGATTTTACTGGGTTGAATAGCATTCCCCCCAAATTTGTGTCCACCTATAACCTCAAAAGGTGACCTTATTTAGAAATAGGGATGTTGCAGATATAATCAGTTAAGATGAGGTCATACTGGATTAGGGTGGGCTCTAAATTCAATTGGTTATGTCCTTATAAGAAGGCTACATGAAGACTAAAGGAAAGAAGGCAGTGTGACAATGGAGACAGAGATTGGAGTGATATAGGTACAAGCCAAAGAATGCCAAGGATTATAGTGCCCAACAGAAGCTAAAAAAGAAGCATGCGACAGGTTTTCCCTCAGAACCTCCAGAAGGAACCAGCCTGCTGACCTTGATTTCAGACTTCTGGCCTCCTGAGCTATAAGAAAATAAATGTCTGTAATTTTAAGCTATGCTGTATGTCATAATTTGTTCCTGGGAAAGTAAAATACAAATTCTGCCTTTAAGATTTGTTAGGCGGGACCATAACAGTGTTTAGCACAGGACTAATCCTTTCCCACTAATGAGGCAACACCCTTCTGAGTACTCTACTCAAGCCCCCAAGAATTATGAGGTCTTGTATCCTGGCTGGTAGGAATAGATACTATTCCTGGCCCGATAGGAAGTTTTTCTCCACACTTTCAAATACTTTCCTCACACTCCTGTACTGGTGAGTACTCTGCTGAAAGCTCAGGGAGGAGACTCTGCAGACTTCTGGGGTTTTCATTCTGAGCAGCTCTCTGCTCTTTGGTACTCTGTCCCATGAACTCTAGCTTCCTTGTTCTTCCTGGACTGTCAGCTGCTGGTCTTCAACACAGGGAGCCCTTCATGCTCTGCCTGTGCTTCTGCTTTCTGGGTCATGCCTTGGAATTCTCTCCAGTCAGTAACCTGGGACAATCATATGGCTCACCTTATTTGTTTCCCATTTTCAGAGGTCATTGTCCTTTATTGCCTGGTGTCCTGCATCTTAAAAACTATTGTTTTATAGATTTTGCCTCTTGTTTGTTATTGTTTCCAATCTCTCTTATTACATTGTGTTTGGAGGTGGAAATTCTCCTCAGCCAAAATTATGATAAGGCTGTGAAAGTGTTTTTAAGTATTTCCCCATACTTGAAAGGAAGAAGAGCAAACTAGCTGTAGCCAAGCAATTACAGGCATACCTTGGAGATATTGCAGGTGGGATTCCAGACCACTGCAATAAAGTGAATGTTGCAGTCAAATGAGTCACACCACATTTTGGTTTCCCAGTGCATATAAATGTTATGTTTCCACTATGCTGTGGAATAGAGCACACACAGTACTTATTAAGTATGCCATCTTAGATGGGCACAGTTATGGAACCACCCAAAACAATTACAAGAGTAACATCAAAGATTGCTGATTACAGGTCACCTTGACAAATAAATTAATAATGAAAACATTTGAAATATTGCAAGAATTACCAAAATGTGACAGAGATAGGAAGTGAGCACATGATGTTGGAAAAATGGTGCTGATAGACTTGCTTGATACAGAGTTGCCACAAACCTTCAATTTAAAAAAAATACATTATCCACAAAGTACAATAAAGTAAAGCACAATAAAGCAAGGTATGCCTATAGGTAGTGGTGGTTTCCCTGGCATTCAGAAGTTCGTGTGGTGCTGTTTCTCAGGGGGTAATAAGAAAGCACGGAGGCAGGCAGCATTGCTGCCAGACCTGAAGTACATTCTTTCTCCTAATGACTCTTGACCCTTGGGTGTTGACCCAGTGCTCACATTGTGTCAGATGTTCGTCAGCTTTGTTGTGAGAATTAAGTTGGTCAGTACATGTTAGGTACTTGAAAGGCCCTCTGTTTTGACATCTCAAAATTTACTTTCTATGTGAAGCAGACATTGTCTTGAGTGATAGCTTATTCATTTCCCCTCAGTGGTATGCAGATAAAAGAGCTTCAACATTTTGCTATCACATAGTTTCTGTCAAATTATTTTTTTTCCTCAGATATCTGGGCAAAAACCATGCCATGCAGTACAATACTAAGTCCAAACATCCTGAAGCAAGAGAATGCTTGGTGTGTTGTAGCAATACTGAGGAGGCTAGAGTGGATTGCATGCAATAATTTTAAAGCACTTTGGAAGGATATTAGTCTACAGGGGTAGTTTTGGGGGGTATGGACTTCATGGTTCACCCGTAAAATATGGTAAAACCATGTTTAAATTTTTAGGTTTTACTCTGAGATAGGAGTTATTTGGCAGTTTTAAATGGTTAAGTGACATTGTCTGACTTATGATAGTTAATAGAATTACTCTGACTACCGTGTGAAGAAAAATATATGGATAGCAAGAATGAAAGCAGGAAGCCCGTTAGGAGGCTATTGAAGAAATTCAGGTGTTAGATCTTAATTGTGTGGTCTGTAATGTTGGTATTGTGAATAATGAGAAATGGTCAAATTCTGAATATATTTTGAAGGTAGAATCAAGGAGATTTGCTGATGGGTTAAATAGGTGTGAGAGTTCAACACTACATAGGTTCAAAAAGAAAAAAAAGAAATAGGTGTGAGAGAAAGAAAAGAATCAAGGATGACTACAAGCATTACTACATCCTGTCTTTATCTCATTAGCTGGACAAATGGAATATACCTTACTGTGATAGCAAAGAGGGAGAGAGAGTTTGGAAATGGGATGTTATATTAAGATGCATATATGACATTCAAGTGAAAATATCTAAGAGGCATTTTGTTACATCAGGAGAACAAAGAAAGAAAATTTGGAAAAGTAGGAGAACCAAGAGAGAAGAGAGCTTCAGAAGCCAAGTGAAAAAACTATTCAAGAAGAAGGGAGTGTCAAATTATACTGCCAGACTGATAGTTTAAGTGTGATAAGAAGCACAAAATAATCATTGTGTTTGTCAAGATACAGCTCATTGGCAACTGTAAAAATATTGAATAGAGTGGTATAGCCTGATTGAATTAGGGTCAAGAGAAAATGAGACTTCATAGTTGGCTGCAAAAATCCAAATGTATCTACACACCCTAAAATAAAAACTGTACGCATCAACAGAAGAGGAAATTAAACCACACATAGCCCATTTTTCACTATCAATGAGAAGACAGAGAATACTACAAACATCAAATTACAAAGGGAAAAGGAGTGACATTACATGGATCAGAAACATGTCAGACACCACCTTAACCAAGAGTGGTACTTCTCCCCCAAATGCATAACCTGGACTTATTCAAAAGTAATTATTGGGAAACCCAAAACAAAGCAAATTCTACTAAGTAGCTGTCCTATACTCTTCAAATATAGAAAGATGAGTAAAGATTAAGAGTGAAGAATTGTTCCAGATCAAAGGATGCTAAAAGACATAACAACTAAATGCAATACAGGATACAGGAATGGATCCTGGGATGGAAAAAAGAAGTACCTATAAAGGATATCTATTAGTGAGCCAATTCATGAAATTTGAATATGGACTGTGAATTAGAAAATACTATTTTCTAATGTTAAATCTTTTTTGTTCTGAAAATTGTATTGTGGTTATATAAGAGAATGTCTCTGTTCTTAGGAAATGCACACCACACTGAAATATTTTGGGGAAAAAAGACATAATGTTGGCGACTTAATCTCCCATAGTGATTTGGAAAACGTGTATATGTATGTATGTGTGTGTTTATATATCTAATCTATCTAAAGAATCATACAGAAAATGTGGCAAAATCTTATGTTAATAACTGGTGAATCTAAGTGAAGGATAGAGGAGTAAAAGGGACTTCTTTTTACTATTTTTGCATTTTTAGGGGGTTTTAAATTATATCAACATAAAAAGGTAAACTAGGAGAAGAGGAAGTAAAGATAGCAAGTATAAGCAAATCATTTGAGAAGTTTGCTGTGAAGAGAAGAAGAAAAAACTGGCAGTTACTGAGAGGGAATGTGATATCAAGGAAGATTTTTAAAAATAATAATACTATTGATATAATAATAATAATAATAATATTGATATAGTGCTTACTAAACTCCAGATATAGTTCTAAGTGTTTTACCTATGCAAACTCATTTTCTACACACACACACACACACACACACACACACTGAAGCAAATACTAGAGTTGTCTTCATTAACAAATGAGAACACTGAGGCACGGAGTAGTGAAATAATGTGCTGAAGGCCACCCTACAGTAGGTGGCAGAGGGGAAATAATGCAGAATGTTTGTATGCTCATGGGAATGATCAAAAGAGAGGGAAATAAGGGACAAGGCCATTGGCTAACAAGGATGGGAAAAAGAGGTATTTGAGGTTTAAAAAATAAAGCAGATGATGAGATTTAGTCTTCAGGGAGAGTGAAGAGTGAATTGGTCAGGGAGATGTAATAAGATTGTGAAGGAGCAGTAATGGACCACTTCAGGCTTTACATCATGAATTGAAAGTGAAATGAGTTCTCATGGTTCTGTTTTTCTCCAGGTATGTCCAGTTGCCCAGTGTAGCACAGAATAGGTGCAGAATTATGGTTTTTCCATCATTATAGCAGAGGGAGAAAAGAACAAGGGATTTGAGAGTGTGTGCAATAGTGTTGGAATGCAAATGGACCATGGAATTTAAACTGCATAATGAGCGAAAGGAGAACATGATGATGAAAGACTGGGAAAAGGTGGTAGGATAGATTGATTGTAGGCATCAGGGATAAAATGATTTGTATAGTTGAAGTACTATTGGGAGTAAGCTGGAAAGATATGAGGTGGTGGTTAGAGATGTGGATATGTGAAACTGAGATTATGGAGGCATTGTAGTTAGTGGTAATGACAAGATCTAGGGTTATATCTGCTGGGCTGGGCATCTGAGGTAGGTTGGAGGGAAAGGTCATTGGAGGAAAGACTATTAAGGAGCAGAGAAGCCATGTTATTAGAAAGATCATTCAATTGTATATTGAAATTATTGAGAATTGTGAGTCAAGGCTAGTGCTCAGGTTCTTTACTCATTAATTTCTTCACTTATTTAGTTTATAAATGCACATTGAATGCTTTTTAATGTGTTAGGTACTTTATCAGATATTAGCAATACAATGAAGAAAAGACAAAGTCTAGTACCTCAAGGAGCTTATATTTTAGTTGGATAGGTAGATAATAAATATATAATATAATGTGAGGTAATGCTAATGCTGTGAAGAAAAATAAAGCTGAGTAAGTGAATATTTTGATAGGCATATATAAACATGGATTTATATATCATTTTAGATAGGGTATATGTCAAAGAGAAAGCCATGCAAAGATCAGGGAGAAATGCCTTTAGACAGAGGGAAGAATAAGGTCAATGATTCTGGAATGAGAATAAGCTTGACCTAGTCAAGGTGCATGTAGGTAGGGTGAAATGAACAAGGAGGAGAATGGTAAGTAATGATGTTGGAAAATGGATAGGATGTGGCTATTAGGAAGTTTTGAACAGGGCAGTAATGTAACCTGACTAATACTTTTTAAAAGTTTTATTCTGATTGCTATGTGAAGGATAAGCTAATGGAAGGCACAAGTAGAAACAGGGAGATGGTTTATCTAGGAGGACTTTTCCAATGTCTGGGCAAACTATGATGATGGTGGGTAATGATGAAGATGATGCATTGCCTGAATCCTTTATTCCATGCTTTACCATAGTTGTTTTAAGTTAGTTCAAAAACATTTAGTGGAAAAATAAAAGACCAGGCCTTTGTAGTAGAGACTTGCCTTAGCTTGTAAAATGTTGTCAAAAGTTCTAGGGTTACCAGTATCAGTGTTGAAATCCAAATCCATGTAAGTTAAATTATTCATGCAAAGAGTGTGGGACAGTGAAAAATTGCAGGTAGTGGGAGAAGTGTAACATAAAGAATAAAAGTGTCTGAGATAGTAATATAATTAGGTAGGTAATTGTTGCCATACTGAGAGGAAAATACCAGGGGAGTTAAATGGTTTTCATTCAGACTATCTTGAAGGAGACATTGCATTATATTCTCTAAATTGTGAAGTACTATTTAAGTGTGAATACTTATTATTATTACTTTAAAATTTTTCTTATTTGGAAGAATGAAAGATAATTTCTGATTAGGACATACTATAATATGATTTTTCTCTTTGGCTTTGCTGGTATTAAAGAAGGACAATGTTGGATAAAGAACCTAGTTGTTTTAGAGAGAAAAGGCTGAAATGAAAAGAGGGAAATTGAAAGTAAAGATACTGCTCTGTCTCTAAAAGAAAAAATAGTTGTTTTAGGCTAGTATTGGATGCAGAAACTGTTATAACACCAGAGCCACAGAAATGAAAATCAAGGGTTTATGATTCTGAAAGAGGGGGATTGTCAATTGAAATGTCATAGCAACAGAAAAGTGTCAATTTATTTCCATGTTTTCTATTTCTTTATTTTTGCTTTCAGTTCTCTTTAGTTACTGTATCTCTTTAATGGCATATGTGTTTAATATCATAGTGATATTTTAATAGTGAATTAATTCATGAAAAGCAATGTTGAGTATGCTATATGCTCAAGTGAGAAAGTGTTTTAAAATTATTAATGTTAAAATAAGGTCCCTGTCCTCTAGGAACTTACAGTGGTTATCTCTAGAAATGTCAATAAACTGGAAACTTTTACTTATAAGGATCAAGATACTTGGTAATGTCATCTAGAGATAACTACACTCAACTATATATACAGTCAAGAGACCAGAGATTTTAAGGTCATGGCTGGCTGATTTAGTCATACATAGTGACTCAGACTTTAAGACCTCAGAATGTTTTTATATATCAATTGTTTGGGAAAAAACGAAAGCACCAATTTTCCTACCATATTCATTCTTTTGCTTCTTTTGAGTACCTCAGAAAATTAAGTCCTTAAAAGAGGTACCCATTTTATTTATGGCTGCCAGATGGATCAATAAACAGGGGTACACTAGATAAAAATTTGTACAGCAAACAAAAAAGAAAATCTATGGAATGTCTATGGGTAATGATCCCTAGATTGCAGCCTTTATATTTATTTACATCATATTTCAAAGTTTATTTGCATATATCATGCCATCAATTTTAAAAAGTCAATTAAGAAAGAGGAAAATAACTTTTAAATTACTAGCATATTTTCCACCTAACAGTTAAAAAAGAAAATCAGACTGCTTTGGAAGTGGTCATTGAGAAAGCTTATCTAAACATGTCATCTATACTTTGTTCCCAATTTTATAAAACAAATTGTTGAAAATAAAACCCAGTTCTTTAGCTATAGGATGCTATTTATAGCTGAAGAACAAGTTGACTGGAATTTAGGAGATCGAGAACCAGCTATTCCTATAATATGCTGGATGACTTTAAGAAAGTCACCTATTATGCTAAACCTCACTTTGCCCATCTGTCAAACGAAAGGATGTAACTAGATGATCTCTAAGGAACTTTGCGATATTTTCTGCTTCCTGAGTTATCTGCAAAAACTCTGTATTTTAACTTTGTATGTCTATGCAACTTGACAGGGCATAACCATACTAGTTATCCACTTTATAGGAAAAAGAAATGGAAACTAGGGAGAAAAATAAGATTTAAGGGCAGCCATTATAGCCAAAAATGCAATGGAAATTAAAAATTAATACATTAGTAAATGAAAGTGTAGAACAAGATTTACTGATTTGAAAAGATTCAATTTGGGGCTGTCTTTCCTTTTTATCTTCATTCATGGGGTGATTTGCTAGATCCTGACACACTGAATATAGATTCACCATTTTCCCTTTAAATAAAGTTCATTAAATTACTTTTGACAAGCACACACTAATGAAGAAAAACATGGGGAACAATAATCTTCCCTATCTTTTTTTAAATAGTGATGTAAACCATGCATTGCTGCTTAATTACTTAATTGCCAGACATCACCCAAGCTGAAACAGAATAAACAAAGAAAATCTCTGTTGACTTGTCATTGAGTGTGACCAAATCTCATCTCTTTCTCAAGTTTGGGTTTCTCAGTTAAGATACTGAACAATTTGGCTAATTCCTTAAAGCAGCTATGGAATGTAGAAAAACAGATGTAGCCCATCTTCTTGATATGAACAGGAAATGTCTAGGGTGTAGAAACAGTCTGTCTTGCAACATTGTATAATGTCTTCCCATATGTTGTTTTATTTATTTTTTCCTGCTCCTACTTGTTTTTCATTTCTCATCTTAATTTTCATATAAGGGTGAAGTATTTTCTGATTTTTAGAATACTGACAGAGGAGAGAATATGTTACATGCTAGTGATTAACTTTAGTGATTTTAATATTAATTTATAGAACTGGTCACAAGGTCTGCACGTATTCACTCAAGTTTGAAGGTACCTTTAAATTCTCCTTTTCCAAAAGCCTTATCCAAAGCTTTCCTGATTACAGAAACCATCTTATCACTCTGCCCATGAGGGTTCCTTTTCACTACGTCCTTTAAAAATAAGTGTCACGTACATGGTTTTTTGACCGTTTTCCTTTCCCTCCCTCCCTCCCTACCTTCCTTCCTTCCTTCCTTCCTTCCTTCCTTCCTTCCTTCTCCTTCCTTTCTGCCTACCTACCTTCATTCCTTTCTTCCTCTCTCCCTCCCCTTTTCTTTCTTTCTTTCTTTCTTTCTTTCTTTCTTTCTTTCTTTCTTTCTTTCTTTCTTTCTTTCTTTCTTTTCATAATTCAGGTAGAGTAAATTGAGTGGAAAAATGTTTAAAGTCCTATTTTTCTCTCTTCATTTTCTTTATTTCCTACATCCTCTCTCCAAGACTGTATAGCTCAGTTTCAATCAGTATATCAGGTTATAAGAAAAGTACATTTCTACCTCATTTCCTTTATTTATCTTTAGTCAAAACATTCCTTTTATTGATTGATTGATTGATTGATTGATTGATGCTGATGCTATTTATTTATTTAGTTTTATTTCAGGATATTATGAGGGTACAGACATTTTGGTTACATGTAATGCCTTTGCCTCACCCAAGCCAGGGCTACAAGCATGCCCTTCCCCCCGACAGTGCACTCTGCCTCCGTTAGTTGTGAGTTTAATCCCCCGCCCCACTGACTCACTCAGTGAATATTACTACCATGTGAGCATCTTAGTGTTGATCAGTAAGTACCAATTTGATGGCGAGTACATGTGGTGCTTGTTTTTCCATTCTTGTGATACCTCACTTCGAAGCAAGGGCTTAAGCTCTATCCAGGATAATATAAGACGTGCTAGTTCACTATTCTTTTTTGTGACTGAGTAGAACTCCATGGCATACATATACCACATTTTATTAATCCACTCACGTATTGATGGGCACTTGGGTTGTTTCCACATTTTTGCAATTATGAATTGTGCTGCCATAAACATTCTAGCGCAAATGTCTTTTTTATGGAATGTCTTTTTTTTTCCTTTGCATAGATGCCTAGTAGTAGAATTGTTGGATCAAATGGTATTTCTATTTTTAGCTCTTTGAGGTATTTCCAAATTATTTTCCACAGAGGTTGTACTAATTTGCAGTCCTACCAGCAGTATGAGTGTTCCTATCTCTCCATATCCGTGCCAGAATTTGTTGTTTGGGAACTTTTTGATAAAGGCCATTCTCATTGGAGTTAAGTGATATCTCATTGTGGTTTTGACTTGCATTTCTCTAATGATTAGAGATGTTGAGCACTTTTTTATATGTTTGCTGGCCATTATTATGTCTTCTTTTGAAAAGTTTCTGTTCATGTCCTTTGGCCATTTATATGCTTCTAAAACTATTTCTTCATATTTGAAACTTGTTCAAGGCATGGTGACTGCATGTGGTAGAGGAGACCTGGGATGAGGGTGGGGGAGTCCCTGTGCATATCAGAGTCAGAGTTAAAAGTAAACTCCTTGAAGATAAATCAGTCCTAGGTGTATCCTTTTACAGGTGTAAAGCATAAACATCCATTAAACACTGAGAGCCATTGTTTCAGTCAGGATTCTCCAGAGAAACAAAACCAATAAAGAGCGTGTGTGTGTTTGTGTGTGTGTGTGTGTGTGTGTGTGTGACGCACAATATATAATATATAAAAATATAGAAAAAGATTTATTATAAGAAATTGGCTCATGTAATAATGGAGACTGAAAAGTCCCAAGACCTGAAGGGTGCACCAACAATCTGGAGAACAAGGAGTGCCAATAGTTTAGTTCCAGTCTGAGTCCAAAAATCAGAGAACCAGGAAAGCTGATGGTATAGTTCCTGTTCAAAGAACAACAGGATTGAAATCCAGGAAGAGAGAGTGTTTCATTTTGAATCAAAAGGCAGGAAAAAAACCTGATGTCCCACTTTGAAGATAGTTGGGAAGAAAAAATTCTCTCTTGCTCAGGGGAGGGTCAGCCTTTTTGGTCTATCCAAACCTTTAACTGATTTGGTGAAGGCCACCCTTGTTAGGGAAGAAAATGTGCTATACTTAGTTTACTTATCTGAGTGTTAATCTCATCCCAAAACAACTTCATAAGAACAGCCAGATTAATGTTTGACAAAATATCTGGATACCTCCATGGGCCAGTCAAGTTGACACATTAAATTAACCTTCAGCCATCATGTAAGTTATTCCATTTATTTCTTATAGAAACTCTGGAAGGTGGTAATTATTATACTATTTTGCAGATGACCACAGCTAAGAACAGTGCCAGACACCATTCTAAGGATTTTATACAGAGTAACCCATTTAATCCTCATCACACTAATATAAGGTACCTACATTAATTATCCCATTTATATAGATAAGGAAAGGGAGGCTGAGTGACTCTCTCAAGGTCACATAGCTAACAAGTGTCAGAGCTGAGATTCATACCTAAGCAGGATGGCTGTAGCATACAGGCTACTAACCAGTGACTGATGAAGCAAATGATTCTTAAGATAATTTAGATAATTTGTCCAGGGCTAGGCTTGTAGTTGAATTCAGCTAAGTTCTACCTCAAACTTCATGTTATTTTTATTACACTGTCATTTTCTCCCCTTATGCCATGCTGTTCATAGTTCTTTATATATAACAGATGTTTACTAAATATACTTTATTGATTTTTCTTGAGATTTATATATTACAAAATGGAGAAGGTGATATATCTCTGTGCAACTCTTTAGAAAATAGCTTTTGGTATGCAGCATATTTGAATCTGTATCTAGATTTTTCTTCATTGTATACCCGTGTCATTACAGTCATATAAAAGATATAAAAGACTATTTTTAAAAAAACCTTAATTGGAACATCTGCAAAAGGGTGGACTAGGAAGCTCCAGGCCCTCATTCTCCTAACTGAAACATTAAAAACAAGAATAACTGATAGAGAGTGGCTATAATAACTTAACAGAAGCTTTGGAAAACAGTCAAGCATCAAGAGCAACCAAATGAATGACCAGTCAAGAAAAAGTCAGTAAGATGCTAAGATGGCTGACCAGAGAAATGAGCTATCAGAGCATCTCAGTAGGGAGGAAAGGTTTTATGTGAAAGAGAAAACAAACAAACAGATAAATATAGATTGGGTGTAATTCTGAGGGAAGGGGGCCAGAACCTGTGGGGGACTCCATAGGAAGAAGTTGCAGAGTACAACAAGGAGGAACAAGATATTCGTGTAGATCAACACCAAAGAGGTTTGGAATCCAGCAAAAAGGATAGGTGGAGTGGCTTGTTTCTCCCACCCACATCTCTGACAGTCAGTGTGCTTCCAAACTGTTGGAGTGACTTTCTATAACCACGAGACCAAAAGCTGTTGCCACCAGAGAACTGGGAGCTTCTTGTGCATAAACTACAGGGCTTCCAGCCCCCCTGGGTCATTTGCCATCACCACAGATGTGAACTGAAATAGCAGGTGCCATATTGCTTCTCTACCCACCGTGCACCTTTGTCCGCCCCAGAGGGCTTCAGCCTTTTAGTTTTTCACTTGCTCATTCCCACACAAACAACTCCCAACTCTGGCCCAGACTGTAGGAGCCACAGGGGTCCAGTGGGTCCTGGGGGATCTGTTTTACTCTGGAGGCAGGACATTCCAGGCAGGATGCCTTGTGGAGAGTGGGGCAGAGATGACTAAATTGCTAGCTTTCCTCCATCCAGACTCTTTTCCTCCCCCTCCCCTCCTCAACCTGCGGCTGCCAAGAGAGACAATTAAGTCCCCACCCTGAGGCGTCTACAGAGAGTTGGGCTCAAACAATTTCCTCTTAAAGTCCTGCAGTAGACTAAGGGATGCTCAGACTGTGAGCTCCCTGCTCACTGTCCCTCCCTAATGCTGCTTGCCCAGCAATTCTATCAGAGCAGGCCATATCCCAAAGTGGAGGAACATCAAACCTGATGGGGCACCCCATAGGCAGCTCAGAACCAGTACACTTTTCCCTGGCAGGGTCAGGGATTGATCTTTAGGGACCCAGGGGCAGGCCTGCAGGCCAGATACTGTACCCCCAATACTCAATTGTGTTGTTTGGGGTCACAGAGGGGAGTATTGTGAACTAATCTTGGGATGTGAAGGAGCCCACGTGGGCAGAACTGAGAGGAGATTGTAGTGTGGGCCTGGGCTGTGGTATACTTGTGGAGCACCATTCTGCCTACAGGAAGTCTGTGCTCTCAGCCCAGGCTAGGATCCTAGGTGGGGAAGTTCCCCAGCCCACAGTGCAATCATGGGGGAGCTTAGCTAGTTTGAGCTTCTGCCTGCCAACAGACATTGGAGGAATATCGCAGAGCAGGGGAGTGGGATGAAGAGTGAAACCCACTCCTGACAGCCAGATCATGAATCTCAGATGACACTGTCTTCACAAGCAAGGTTTCTGGATGGCTGGGGACACTTTAGCCTCATCTTGGCAGCTTTCCCCAGAAGCTTGGACTGGTCCTTTGACCACTGCTGAAACAGCTACATGGTTGGTTTTTCTGGAGCCTGAGGGCAGGATTACCCAACCTAACCCTGTGCAACCTCATTGCCCCACCCCCCTCTGCTGCAGCAGAGAATACAGACTCACCTGGAAGTTCCAGGGCCCCACCCACCACCTGGAGCATTGGAGTGCTTCTCCTGAGGGACTAGAGCCAGACACAGGTCCCAAAAATAATAACGCAGCTTGTGCCTTCCAGCAGGCACCACCTGGTGATAGGAAGGTCAAACTGCAGAGAACTTTACAGTATCTATGAAATTGATCATACAGGGTGTGGTTGATTCTCACCCACAAGCACCACCTACTCTCAGAGATTAAACTGGGCATGCCAATACAATTCACACTGGTCAAGAAGACCACAGGGCTGGGGAAAGAGAAAAAGGATTTCAAAGACCTCCATCCTCCCTCATTGAAGAGAGACAGGGAATCTTCCCATGCACATAGCCCACCATGGCCACAGCCTACACACAACTAGAAACTGAGAAAACCAACACAGTAACGATATGTATAACCAGGGTATCCATCCAGAAACTAGAGCACAATCAAAGCACCTGCAAGCAAAGCCAAAGGTTCTTATGAAACATAAGCTACAAACACACCCATATGAGTGAGGAGAAGGAAAAAGCCCCATCTAAACAAAAGAAAAATACCAAAATAAGAAACAACAGTTACTCCCTATGAGAAGGAAACAATGAAAGAACTCCAGAAGTATGAAAAATCAGAGTGAAAGGACACCCCCAAAAGGGAACAACAGCTCTTTAGCAATGGATACCAACCAAAATGAAAATATTAAAATGACAGGTAAATAATTCCAATTATGAATTGTAAGGAAGCTCATTGAAATCCAAAAAAATGAATGACCAACTCAAACAGAAAAACAATTCAGGAAACAAATGAAAAATTCACTAAAGAGATCAATATATTAAAAAAAAGAAAAAGGAACTACTGGAAATGAAAAAAATATTTAAGGAAATACAAAACACTGGAAAGTTTTAAGAATAGACTAGACCAGGAAGAAGAAAGAATCTCAGAGCTTGAAGACAACTCTTTCAAATTAAATCATTCAGTCAAAAAAAAAAAAAAAAAAAAAAAAAAAAAAAAAAAAAAAAAAAAGAACAGAGAATTAAGAGGAACAAACAAAGCCTACAATAAATATGGTTATTATATAAAACGGCCAAATATAAGAATCATAGAAATCTCTGAGGGTGAAGAAGAAAATGCACAAAGCCCGGAAAACCTAATTGAGAGAATTATTGAGGAAAATTTCCCTGGTCTTGCCAGAGATTTAGACATTCAGGTACAAGAAGCTAAAGGAATACCTGGGAGATTCATTGCAAAGGGCAATCATCAAGAAACTTAGTTAACAAACTAGCCAAAATCAACACGAAGGAGGAAATCCTGTGAGCCATAAGGCAAAAACATCAAATTACTTACAAAGGAAAACCCATCAGGCTAACTGCAGACTTTTCAACTGAGACCTCACAAGCCAAAAGGGATTGGGGTGCCATCTTCAGTCTTCTTCAACAGAACAACTGCCAAACTAGAATTTTATGTCCTGTAAAACTAAGCTTCATATATCAGGGAAAAATAAAGACTTTCCCAGACAAGCAAACACTGGGGGAATTTGTCAAGACCAGATCTGCCCTGCAAGAAATACTAAGAACTCCATTATACATGGATCAGCACAAGAGTCACCCATCAGTGTAAAACCACCCAAAAGCCAAAGCTCACAGCTCATATAAAACAATAGTAAGAGAGGTAAAACAAAGCAATAAGTTATTATGCAATGGGATGAACAGAACAACATCCCACATATCAATTCTATCAATGAACTTTAATGGTTTGAATTTCCCATTCAGGAGACATAGGCTAGCTGAATGGATGAAAACATACAATCCAAATATATGATGTCTCCAGGAAACACATCTAACCCACAAGGATTCTTACAGACTCAAGGTGAAGGGATGGTAAAAAATTCCATGCAAATAGAAATCAAAAGAAAACAGGTGTAGCTATTCTCATATCAGATAAAATTGACTTTAAATAAAAAAGAGTAAAGACAAAAATTGTCATTACATAATAGTAAGGGGAGTAATTCAACAAGAAGACATAACAATCCTAAATATTTCTGAAACTAATACAGGAGCACCCAGATTCATAAAGCATACTGTACCTGATCTAAGCAAAGAGATAAACAGCAGCATCATAATTTCTGGGGACTTCAACATCCTACTGACATATCAGGACAGATCATCCAAGTAGAAAATAAAGAAAGAAATACTGGACTTAAACAAGAATCTAAAACAAATGGGCCTAACAGATATTTACAGAACATTTTATACAGGAACTACTGAATATACATTCTTCTCACCAGCACATCGAACATTCTCTAAGATTGACCATATTTTAGGCCACAAAACATGTCTCAACAAATTCTAAAACATCAAAATCATCATATATCTTCTCAGACCACAGTGGAATAAAACCAAAAATCAACTCCAAGAGAAACACTCAATTCTACAGAAAGTCATGGAAATTAAACTACCTACTGCTGAACGATTATTGGACCAATAATGAAAGTAAGATGGAAATCAAAAGATTGCTGGAATTGAATGACAAAGGGCACACATGCTATCACAATCTATGGGATTGAGAAAAAGCAGTCCTAACGAAAACATTCATAGCCTTAAATGCCTACATCAAATAGATAAAAAGATCACAAATCAACAATCTAATGAAATGTCTCAATGGACTAGAAAAGGAAGAGCAAATCAATCCCAAAACTACCAGAATAAAAGAAATAACTAAGATCAGAGCAGAACTAAATTAAATCAAAAACAAAAAAATACAAAAGATCAATGAAACAAAAAGTTGGTTCTTGGAAAAGATAAACAAAATTCATAAACCTCTTGCTACATTTACCAGGAACAGAAGAGAAAGGATTGAAATAAGTTCAATCAGAAATGAAAAAGGAAATATTACAACTGACACTGTAGAAATACAAAACATCATCTGTGAATACTATGATAATCTCTATGCACATAAACTTGAAAATGTTGAGGAAATGGACAATTTCTGGAAACACACAACCTCCCAAGGCTCAATCAGGAAGAAAGAGAACTCTTTAACAGACCAATAACTAGCAATGGGATTGAAGCAGCAATAAAAATCTTCCAACAAAAAAAAAGCCATGGGCCAGATTGATTCACAGTCAAATTTTATCTGTCCTTCAAAGAATTGGTATCCATACTGCAGAAATTATTCCTTAACATGGAGAAGGAGGTAATCTTTCCCAACTTATTCTAGGAAGCCAGTACCACCTAGATACCAAAGCTGAAAAGGACACAACAAAAAAAGGAAACTACAGACCATTATCCTTTATGAATATAAATTCAAAAATCCTCAATAAAATACTAGCTAACTGAATTCAACAGCCCATCAAAATATAATCTACCACGACCAAATGGTCTTCATCCCAGGGATGCAAGGATGGTTTAACATACATAAAACAATAAATATGATTCACCACATAAACAGAAGCAAAAACAAAGATCATATAATCATCTCAATAGATGCAGAAAAAGCATTTGACAAAATTCATCACCCTTTCATGATACAACCCCTCAACAAACTTGGCATAGAAGTAATATAATTCAAAATTATAAAAGCCATATTTGACAAACCTACAGCAAATATCGTACTGAATGGGGAAAAGTTGAAAGCACTCCCACTAAGAAGTGGAAAATGACAAGGGTACCCACTATCACCAGTTCTATTCAACATACTGCTGGAATTACTAATCAGAGCAATCAGCAAGAAAAATAAATTAAGGGGATACAAATTGGGAAAGGGTAGATCCAACTATAGCTATTCACTGATGATATGGTCTTAAATCTAGACAACCCCAAAGATTCCACCAAGAGCCTCCTGGAATTGATAAATAAATTCAGCAAAGTCAGGTTACAAAATTAATGTACACAAATCAGCAGCATTCCTATACACCAATAACAGTTAAGCTGAGAGTGAAATAAAAGACTGAATATCATTTACAATAGCTACGAAGAAAGTAGAATACTTAGGAATATACTTAACCAAGGAGTTGAAAGATCTCTACAAAGAGAAGTACAAAACACTGAGGAGAGAAATCAGTGATACAGATAACTGGAAAATATATATCATGCTCATGGATCAGTAGAATCAACATTGTTAAAATATCCATGCTTCCCAAAGAGACTTACAGATTCAATGCAAACACCGTGAAAAGACCAATGTCATATTTCACAAATCTAGAAAAATAATTCTATGCTTCTTTTGGAACCAGAAAAGAGCCTGAATAGCCAAAGCAACCTTAAGCAAAAGGAACAAATTGGGAGGCATCACATTACAAGCCTTCAACCTATACTACAAGGCTATAGTAACCAAAAGAGGATAGTATTGGCATAAAAATAGAAACAGACCAATTGAACAGAATGAAAACCGAGACATAAAACCATCAACATACAGCCAACTGATCTTTTACAAAGTAGACAACAATATACACTGGGGAAAAGTATCCCTATTTAATAAATGGTGCCAGGACAACTGGATAGCCACATGCAGAAGAGTGAAACCAGATGAATATCTCTCACCACTCACAAAAATTAATTCAAGATGGATAGAAAACTTAAATGTAAGGCATGAAACTGTAAGTGCTCTAGAAGAAAATGTTGGACAATCTCTTCTAGATATCAGCCTAAGCAATGACTTTATGAAGAAGACCCCAATGGCAATCTCAGCAACAACAAAACAAGTAAATTGGACTTAATTAAATAAAAAATCTTCTGCACAGCCAAGAAAATAATGAACATAGGAAATAGAAAATCTATAGAACGGGAAAAAATATTCACAAGCTATACATCTGATAAAGGACTAATAACCAGAAACTACAAAGAACTCAAGCAAATCAGCAAGAAAAAATAAACCCCATTAAAAAGTGGGCAAAAGCCACGAACAGAAGCTTTTCAAAAGAAGATAGACAAATGGCTAATAAACACATGAAAAAAATGCTCAATGTTGTTAATTATATGGGAAATGCAAATTAAAACCACAATGAGATAGGACATTACGCCATTTAGAATGGCTTTTATTAAAAAGTCCAAAAACAATAGATGCTGGCATGGATGAAGATAGGAATACTTATACACTGTTGGTGGAACTGCAAATTAGTGAAACCTATATGAAAACAGTACGGAGATTCCCCAAAGAACTAAAAGTAGACCTAACATTCGATCCAGCAATCCCACTACTGGGTATTTACCCAAAGGAAAAGAAATTATTTTATCAAAAAGACACCAGCATTTGGATATTTACTGCAGCCTAATTCACAATTGCAAAGAAGTGGAATCAACCTAAATGTCCATTAACTCATGAGTGGATTAATAAAATCTGGTATCTGTATACCATGAAATACTACTCAGCCATGAAGAAGGATGAATTGATGCCTTTTGCAACAATATGGATGGAATTGGAGGCCAGTCTCCTAAGTGAAGTATCACAAGAATGGAAAAACAAATGCCACATGTACTTACTATTAAATTGGAACTAACCAATGAACACACATGTGCATAGAGGGAAGTATAACTCAATGGAAATCAATCAGGGAGGAGGGGAAAGGAGGGTATGGGCTAAAACCTACCTAATGGGTACAGTGAACATTATCTAGGTGTAGGGCACAATTATAAACCTGACTGAAACATTACAAAAGTGATCTTTGTAACCAAAAACATTTGCATCCCTATAATACTTTGAAATAAAAAAATAAAAAAATAAATAAAATAGATGTTAAAATTTTAAAAAGAAAAAGAAAAGGCTACTTTGAGAACAGTAGGAAATTTTATGATATTTTACCTCCCACTTGCCCCACCTCTCCCTGGAGAGGCATGGTCTTGGTCCAGAGGAGCCAGCAGGTGGGTTCCTAATTCCCTTCCTCAGGCCGGAGTTAATAGAGCAGATCGTATAGCAATGTTCTAACCTATCTGGGGGCTACCTAAATGACTAATGTCTGTTTTTCTTAACTCAGAGCTCAGGTGTGGAAGAGTGACATCAAACTTCAAGCATGGCAAAACAGCAGTAAGCAGCAGGCAGTGCTCATAAAAGCTACAAAGGAACAACAAATCTGCAACACTTGGGGCAAGAGTTTAAGCAGGGAAGCATACAGTAGACCATCTAAGGCACCAAGGAGAAGCTGATTGGAGAGTCTTTGGAAAATTAAGAATTCAAAATCAGCCGTATATACAGGGGATTTGAAAAAGCCACATGAAGGTCCAGGTAAGATGCATATTCAGAAAAGTCCTGAGAAGATCTTATACTTTCACTTTGAGCTAATCAGCCTGAAAATACCCCCAGCTAATTAGTGAAGGACTATCCCAGCACAGAGCTAGTCTACAAAGACTGAGAAAGATAGCTGTTTTTTTTTAATTTTTTTTTATTTCAGCATATTATGGGGGAACAAATGTTTAGGTTACATGTGTT